>QJPP01001460.1:0-408663 GCA_003996215.1 Jaltomata sinuosa
AGAAGAGGAAATTATAATAACAGGGAAAAAATCTTTGTTCCTGAATCCTTTTGATTAGTCTATCATCTGTATAATGAATATAGCATCTTCCTACCTACAAAAATTGACACTGATATTCAAATTAGAAATGTGTCTTGATTTTGTGCAATGTACATGATAAAAGGTTGATGATAGATTCAACAAACTCCTTATTATATTCTGCCAAACTAGTTTGCAACCAGCTCAAGATGGAAATTAAAAAATTCAAAATTGGAGAAAAAAATTTGATCTCGGAGTAGCGGGATCAATGTGTCTTTCTTAATGTTAACTATAGGATTGTTAGGATATCATAGGTAGCATTATTTGAATTTTCTCAGCTTCTGCCCCTGTTCTTTTCACTGTTTTTCTCTGCTCAAGGAAGATTTTCGTGCTAACAATATCTTTCTCCATGTTTTTTTCTTGTAGGAACTTTGAAAATGGACAAGACTTGGATGCGTTGTACTGACGCATCGAGTGATGTTTATTCAAAAGGAGTTGACAATTTTCTTCAATTTGCTTTTAAGCACTCAAAACTAGAAGGTGAAATTCCTTGTCCTTGTAAGCAACGCAATAATGTTTTCTACGGGTCTAGAGATGAAGTGAAGGATCATTTAATACTTTTTGGGATAGTCAAGGGATACACACGTTGGCTTCATCATGGAGAATTTGCACCTAAAACGCAAAACATTAATCAGGAGGAAGAAGGAACAGAGCAACGTGATCCTTCTCAAAAGAAAAGAAAAGAGCGAGGTGATGATATGTTTGAAATGATTTATGATATTGCTGGGCCTGAAATAATGGATGATTCCAGTGGGGTTAAGTTTAAACATGGTGATGCTTCAGAACCTACTTACAAATTTTCCAAATTATTGGAGGATGCTGCACAACAACTTTATCCTGGTTGCGAGACATTCTCCAAGTTATCACTAATTGTGGAACTGTTCCAAATCAAGTGTCTTCATGGGTTGAGTGATAAAGCAGTTGATAGCATACTGAAATTAATTAAACGAGCACTTCCTTCTGGTGAAACTTTACCCGAGTCATTCTATGAAGCAAAAAAAGTGATTTGAAATTTAGGTCTTCATTATGAAAAAATACATGCTTGCGAGAATGATTGTATGTTATTTTGGAAACACAATGCAAAAGCTGAATCTTGCTCGGTTTGTGGAGAATCTAGGTGGAAATCAGTTGAAGGTCAACAAGATAATGGGGCTACTCAAGAAAAGGCTGAGAACAAAGTTCCTCGAAAAGTGTTACGTTATTTTCCCTTGAAACCAAGATTGCAAAGGTTGTTTATGTCATCAGAAATAGCTTCAGACATGACATGGCATCATGGTCGGCGTTTGAAAGATGGGGTTCTTAGACATCCGGCAGACTCTGAGGCATGGAAACATTTTGATACATCTAATCCGGGCTTTGCTAGAGATCCTCGTAATGTTAGGCTTGGATTGGCATCTGACGGAATAAATCCTTTTGGTAACTTGAGCATTTCTCATAGCACTTGGCCAGTGATCATTACTGCATATAACTTACCCCCTTGGATGTGCATGAAACAACCATATTGTTTCTTGTCTTTGTTGATACCTGGTCCTAAAGCTCCTGAAAATGATATCGACGTGTACCTAGAACCATTGGTAGATGAGTTGCGAGAATTATGGTTTTATGGAGTCGATACTTATGATGCTTCGAGAAAAGAGAATTTTGTATGCGGGCAGCACTCTTATGGACTATAATTGATTTTACAGCTTATGCCAACTTGTCTGGATGGAGCACAAAGGGAGCTTTGGCTTGCCCTTCATGCTGCAAAGACACTCCATCTACTCGATTAAAGTATGGTCGTAAGTTTTCTTACATGGGTGCTCGTAGGTTTTTATCATCTAATCATAAGTGGTGAAGCAATAAACGTGATTTTAATGGAGAAGTAGAAAGAAGACCTGCTCCACAAGTTCTATCTGGAGATGATGTTTTAAACTAGTTGCATACTCTGGAAGACGTGAAATTCGATAAGACCCAGAAAAAGAAAAAGTACGAAAAAAGTAAAGGCATTCATAACTGGAGAAAGAAAAGCATCTTTTTCAAGCTTCCTTACTGGAAAAATAATTTAATACGCCACAATTTAGATATGATGCATATTGAAAAAAATGTGTGATAATATCATCGGGACATTATTAGATATTGAAGGAAAAACAAAAGATAATTTGAATGCTCGTCGTGATTTGAAGGAAATGGGTATAAGAAAAGATTTGCATCCAACTCAAAGAGATGGAAGATGGTATTATCCAGCAACATGTTATTCTTTATCACCAGATGAGAAGTCTAAGGTATGCAAGTTCTTGAAAATGGTTAAGGCTCCAAATGGTTATTCTTCCAACATATCACGGTGGGTGAAGTCAGAGGATCGTAAAATCAATGGACTAAAGAGTCATGATTCTCATATTCTGTTGGAACAACTGCTTCCTCTTGCGATTCGCGGAGTTGTGACTAACAATGTCTATGATGCTATCACTGAGTTGAGTATTTTCTTTAGAGAGTTATGTTCAAAGACATTAAGGATTGATGTGTTGGATCAACTTACAACTCAAATTCCAATTACATTGAGCAAATTAGAGAAAATATTTCTACCAGCATTTTTGACGTTATGGTGCACTTAGTCATTCATCTTCCAAGAGAGGCTAAGCTTGCTGGACCTGTACAAAATAGGTGGATGTATCCAATGGAGCGTTATGTTATAATTTATAGTTTTGATTTAATTTTATATGATTTGTTAATCTATTATGCTAAGAAGGAATTTGAGTGGTATCATGTTATATCATGCATATTTTTGCGTATTTTGAAATGTTATGTTCGTAATAGAAATCAAGCTGAAGGATCTATTGCAGAAGGGTATATTGTTGAAGAAAGTCTAATACTTTGTTCAAGGTATTTGCATGAAAGTGTGAAAGGGTATAATCGAATGGACAAGAATTATGAAAGTAATCATGTTCAGTCATACAATGGATTATCTGTATTTGAACAAAGGGGTTCTCCTTTCTTAAAAGATAGATCCAGAAATCTTGAAGAATTCGAGCGAAAACAAGCTCACCTTTATGTCTTGAGAAATTGTGAAGAAGTTCAACCATTTTTACGGTATGTTTATTTATGACATTCGCTAATTTAATTTTGTTACCTTTCTCTCAATTCCTATAGTTATTTCTGAAGTTACTATTGAACTGGAAATTCGTTAATGGCCATTCTTTTTCTGTCCAACATTCTTTTTGCAATACATAATTGAAGGGTTAATATAACCAAATTCTATTCTGCAAGTGAAGATCTGCAATGACCCCTTTTCTAAACTTCTTGGTTCCTAGAGTACAACACCAAAGTCATGCCTGGGGGCTGTAATTACCTTTTTCTAGCTACTTAAGAGCACCTACAAATATCAGGAACTCTTTACAAAATTCATAGTAGTTGTTACATTTCTGTAAAATAAGCAGCCACTATCTGTCAAAAGATTCAAAATGATTTTACTTGTTCAAGTATGTTCCTGATCCAAATTCACAAATCCTAATCACTGAATATAAAGGCGACATACAAACTGATGTCATACACGAGAGTCAAACAACCCTTGAAATATAATAATCAACAAGAACAAAATTGTGATCATTGTTGCTAATATATTCATCCAGTTTGTCATTTGGCTCTATCTTCTATTTTATTTCTAATGAACACTTATTTGTACAACAGTGAATATGAGCAGAACAGTAAGAACATGAACTTCGATGATTGGTTTTTCCATCGAGTGAGTTTTTATTGTACTTCTTATTCAATTATTTATACTTATTTATAAATATTAATTTATTTATTCATTTTATGTATAGATTGTACAGATGCGCAAAAATGAAATTCACTTGCAAGTGGCGAATTATATTATTTGGCTAGAGGTCCTTTTGATGGGGTTCAAAGATTCAAGGGTATGAAATAAATGGTTTTAGGTTTCATACTAAACTACTCGAGGAAAAGAGAAAGAGGCAAAATAGTGGTGCTTTATTAAGAGGATTAGCGAATGGTCAAAATATTAATTACTATGGTGTTCTGACTGAAATAGTAGAACTTCAATATTTCAAAGGTAAACGGATTGTTTTGTTTAAATGTGATTGGTGGGATGTTGATCACAACGGAAAAGGAGTGAAAATAGATAAACATGATTTTGTTAGTGTTAACACTAAGCGAAAACTAGCAACAAATGAACCATTTGTGCTTGCATCTCAAGCAGAACAAGTTTTTTATGTCAAGGACAATCTTCATCCCAATTGGTCAATTGTTCTAAATGGTCATTCTACCTATTTTACTGGAGGTGCTATCAGTGAAAATACTTTTCAACAAGATGTTTGTAATGATTTCTTGCATGCATTTGAAGAAGACGAAGACTTTGTAAACTGTGGAAGAAATGATCTTGATGTTATCAACACTGATGTTACCTTAGCTGATGATATCATTGAAGGCATCAAATCAGAACCAGAAATTGATGATGAAGATTTGTTGTTGTAATTTTTTTTTTCAAGAGGTTCCATTGTTTTGCTAAAAAAAAGTCTACTTTCTACATACGTTTTCCTATTAGAGCTTCTTCCAACTCTCTTGGTGTTTTTTTTGGTCTGTTTCGATGAATTATTTTGTTGATTTTTTGGCATGGGTAAACTGGCCATCAATAGTGAGGGAGATACAATAATCAGAATGTAAACGTACAATTAATGAAGCAGTTTTGAAACATACAGGAGATACAACACAGGGAATGAAAACAATTATACACTCTCTCGCAGGGGGGTGCATTAGCTCAGTGTGCACAAACTGAGGGGAACTAGTATACACTATACAGTAGTACAACTACAGGAAATAGTCCTGCAGATACTACTAGCGCAAATACTACAAGCACAAAGCTCCTGATCAAAATTATTAACACTAGTCGCAGAAAGAAAGGGTCAGCAAAAGTACCAGAGATGCTTCAATTCACAGATACAAGCTCAGGTTCCAACTAGTCATCGAAATTGAAATATAGATCTAAGACAGAGCATGAACCTGCAGGTAAGAGGATGACAAATCAGAGAAGAAAATCACCAAAGAAAGAGAAACAAAAGGAATCGAGAACTCACTTACCAGGGGTAACGAATCTAGCCACAACAACGCTTCGTCTTTGCTGGAAGAACAATGGAGGTCAGAAGATAAATGACTCAGATTTCTTAAAGTTCATGTCAAGTTAAAATACACCACATAAACTGGACATTTTCGCAATAAAAAATAAGAGAACTCCTTAAAATTGCACTAATCGACCAATAATCACCTTAAGAAATTTCGAATTGCAATTATAAGGTTCAGTAACACTTCACTTCTCCTTCTCACTCTCTCATTTCTTGCCAAGTTACTCCATTCTCCACTGTTGTTTTGCTGCATTCTATTTTTAGCTGCCCTGTCCCGCCCCGTTTAGATACACATGAAAAAAAGGTATCAGAGCCACCCAAATAATATGATTGCTGCCTCAAAAGCCGTCCGTTTCCTTTCGGCAAGTTTGTTATAACTTGGTATAAGAACTTGCTTTTGTAATTTATATTTCCATCCATTCGATCATTTTATGTGATACATTAGCAATTTTAGCACTATAAAATTTTGCTTTTTCTTGATTGCTTCAATTGTAGCTTTCTCCCTTGCAAACCATATGGACTTTTCCTCCTCCATTTCCAAAAGGGCATCAGTGAGTTGCTTCAAAGAAAAGAAGGCACTCATAAATGACGTTACAGAAACAGTTGAATGGAGTCTCAGAATACATGTTCCCAAAGAAACTTTAGTTATTACCATAGCTAAATCTTCCTTTTCTTCTACCAAAAAGTTGGCAGAAGTTTCCAGTCTCTGACACCGTGATTCAGATTCTTCTGAATATAATCTCTGCAATGCCATAGAAACAAATAATGACACCAATTATTGGTCCTAAACAATCAAAAGAAGAAGCACAAAGAGAGAAGATAGTGAATATCACAACTTCATTTGGAATTTTGAGTAAGTCAGTAGTTACTTTGTCTAATGCTGCTAGGTGACTCTAGCCTCCCTTTCTGCCCCGCCCCACAATAAATTTGCAAAATCTGCAACCTGCTCCACCTCGTACCGCCTTGCCCTATAAAAATCCAAACCCGCCCTGCCTCACATAGCTCTGAACCTGCCTCGCATAGCTCCAAACTTGCCCCGTCCCACATTCATTCTGCCCTGTTGTCATCCCTACAAGTTGGCATATTATTGTTCTATGGACCAAGTGCAGTGTCTGAAGTTGTCTTTTGTACTAGTATTGTTTCCTTGTACAATGACTGATCCATTTGGAAGCATCACTCCCACCCTCCCCCCGGCTCTTTCACTAATATGTACAGGAGGAAACATAGAAAGCATAAAAATCCTCCAAAATCCTCCTGAAAAATTCCAAAACTATGTGGAGGATTTAGCATAGAAAAAACACAAGATATATTTAAGAAACTACATTTTACAGACATTATTGCAAGTCTGAGCTTCTACAGAGTAACCTAATCTTGATTCAAGAAATCACTGAATTCTCAAACACAAGAAGTGGAAAAGACTTATTGAATCCTCTAGCTTAAGCAAGAAACTAAACCCGGATGTGGTTCGCTCTGTTCTTCACCAAGATCAATTGGTCCAAACACAAAGTGGGTATTCAATCAGATTTGTAAAAAACCTTTTATGCTACTGAGCACAGATGATAACACGAGGTTCATCTGCACATACTAACTGGTATAGATGTAGAGGTTCATCATATCGGAGCTCTGAAAACTATGGAGGAGACACCATTGAAGAAACTAGGACTACTCCAAAAGCTCAAATTGGAAATGATAGTGTTGATGATTTCCATCATATATTTGTTGGATATGGGCCGGGTCACTTTTGAACTTGGACCATCTTTTATGTGTGTTTCATTTAACCAACTGATCCATGAATATTTTACACCGCAAATTCTTTTAATATGAAAAAAAAAATTTATTTAGCCACAAATTTGTTTTAAATAATTTATTATGGCTAAAAGGTTATTATTATTATGATAAGTTTCAATTCATAGCAAAAATAATAATTAGCTACTAAATTTTATTATAGCGAAAAATCTATGGCTATTTCATTTATTGGTTGCCACAATTTTTTATAACTTGAAGCAAAATTATTTATTTAGCTATAATATTTTATTTTATATAATTTTTTATGGCTAAAAGATTATTATTGCTACAATAAGTTTTAATTCGTGGAAAAAAATAATAATTAGCTATGAAATTTTACGATAGCAAAATCCTATGACTATTTCATCAAACTGTTGCCACGATTTTCCATAACTTGAAGCAAAATTATTTATTTAGCTACAATATTTTGTTTCAAATAATTTATTGTGGCTAAAAGGTTACTATTGCTACAATTACTTTTATCGCGTGGTAAAAATTAATAAATAGATATGAAATTTTACTGTAGCAATAAATTTGTAGCTATTTAAGTAATTATTGACATGATTATTAGCAATTACAGAAAAAAATGAGGATTTAGCTTTGTCAATTTAATTTTCGTAGCTAAAAAAATTTACGAATTTGTAGTTAGCCACAAAATTTGAGTTTTTGTGGCTACTACTACATAATAGCTACGATTTTTAAATTCATAGCTTAAATTTCGTAGCTATAAGTACATTGTCTTGTAGTGAATGTCTGCACCAAGAAGTGCAAAGTGTAGTATGAGTACCAATTTCTAAGCAACGGGTACCCAGTAGGCATCATCGGCCGACTGAGCGTATATAAGATATAAAAACAGTAAATAGCAGATAGCAAGAAAGCATTCACCGAAGCAATAGAGAAAGTACAAGGAACTAGCACAGAGAATAGACAACCAAGAGTTATAAGCATACAATGCTAGCATAGAAGATATACATAACACAGAAACACAGGTGTAAGAAAGAGGGACGCACCTGGGATCCTTGCAACAATAGTATAAGTAAAGAGAGAGAGAATCAGGAACATGGAAGTATAATGGTAACCTCAAGTAAGAAGGGAAAGAAGGAAAGAAATCCAACATAATCAACTAGAAGCCATAGAAGTAACGAAAACATACTAAAACACCAACTCTCAAGATAAGCATGAACAGGGATCCATCTCACAATTTACAACCTAGAATGGAATAACTAAACCACCAGAACTAAGAGTTCTACTCAGAATCAAGATAAGGAACAACTTCTGAAAAATCACAACCACTCAGGAGGACACACGACGGAGCCTCAAATATATAAGACTCACTAGCCCCTCAATAATCAAGCCCAAACTCAGAGCCTCAACAGGCTAAAACTTACCAATCCAACAAGAACCAAGGACCATAACTAGCTCTACTAAATGAGAGGAGTAATATAATCTACCTACAGTCCCAACGACTGCCCATACAACCGAGGAACACAATCAAGTTTAAACAAACTCTCCGACCGCCCATACAATTGGAGCGTACACTGTACACATGGCAAAAAAGGGTGGAATCCGATTGAAATATGCATGATGATGTGATATGATGAATCTGTAACTAAGTGTGACCGCAGTGCCATATGTTACCCCCCTCTGGTGCCCCAAAGGTCCAATAAAGGCGGGATCCATGGAAGGACATTTCCCGAGTACCTCTCCTACACTGTACATACCCTCTCTCCGATCACCATCGGTCCATAACACTTGGTCTGGTATGGAAGGGTCCATGGAGGTCTACTCGTAGACCACATACAAACATGCAACTCAAATATCTCAACAATCAAGATCTCGTAGTACGTGCTTGGATTCTATCTGAGTCTAAATCAGTAGTAGTAATCTCAATAACCCCCATCAAGGGTGCTCGGAGCATCTGGGTCTAAAGAAGTAGTCATGTCTCAATAACCCTCGTCGAAGGTGCTCGGAGCGTATCCGGGTCTAAAACAGAAGTCGAGTATGCAAAATCCCTAAACAGGTTGACCGGCTCATTTTTGGGTCTAAATCCATAGAAAACAACGTCTAGCACTACGGTCCAGCTGAGCCTAGTATCAGAATGAAGATCAGTAATCAAATCATAGTAATCTCCCCCTCTACTCCGAGAGGTTTCACAAAAGTCAATTTAAAAGCCCTTTCAAAGTCATGTACCAAAAATGGGCCATCGGGGCCATGCACTGATTAAAAATCAATTATAGTAGGCCCGAAGCCAAATCCATAGTAAAACATGCAAGGAAAACCTTTTCATGTATGATATGCTCGCAAACAATAGAGTATCCCAAAATAGCTCACAAACTTTTCCTATCGGCCCTGCACAGGCTCAACAGCTCTACAACAATCATAACAAGCCTAAAAGGATATCTCTATGTTCGGGACTCATGGACATTGCCAAATAACCCACCATCTATGTTCCAGAGTCAATACAAGGCCACACAGGACCACAATGGTAATATATACAATACTACAAGAATACTACAACCAACGTATGAAATAAACAAATAGAAAAGACGGCAAGGTCTGGGGTACCAACCTATAACAACCCACCCAAGGATGCTAATTAATACAGTTATAGCCTATATACGTAGAGTCAAGGTAGGGAAAGCCATAAACTACCTATCGTCTGACGAATAGCTATGGGGACAATGTCGTCTAGGCTTGACTGCTCCGAGAAGCTCCAAATCGTGAAACCACTATTAATACAATAATCTATACATCAAAAAATGACTAATGATACCCATATTACTATAATAATAGCTGGGTCAAAATCGGGGTCACAAACGGGGCCGTGGGCTCTACAAATCGAAACCAAAAATGAAAAATACACATGTGTTCCTTACCATCCCGGGAGCACATTCTTAAAATTTGAGCGAATTTGGCCAAGGAAAAATGCACCAAATAGCCCGCTAAAAAGGAAAATAAAGAGGGAAGATTCAAGAATGAAATCCGAAAATTAATCAAAAGATACATACCACAACAAGAGGAACAAGCTAAGGAAGTGAAAACTTCGATCCCACGAACATACATGCCCAAGAACCAAATTCTACACGGAATTTCCAAGCTTAGAGAAATAGCAACAATAGAGGTTTATGCCATGGAGAAGGAGCAAGTTTTGGGGAAGAAAACATATCAAAATCGACCAAGGTGCGAGGCTTGCCAACAAAATTGATGGATTCTCCAAGCTAAGACTAAAAGAAGAATTTTGGTGGAGAGGATTTTCAGTTTGGAGTTGGGAATAAATGAGAAAAGGAGCTGGAAAAACGAAAGGATCAAAAATATATAGCTGCTGGTCGCTGGTCAGTGCTATCGTGCTGAAGGAAGGATCCCAGACCAGCGTTATCGCGCTACAGGAGCACGATCACGCTGAAAGGGAAATCACAGACTAGCGCAATCGCACTAAAGGAGCGCGATCGCGCTGAAGGCCACCAGAAGCAGAAAAACCAGCAACAACCAAAAATTTTTGTGGGGTATTCCAGGTACAATTGGAACCCGATACTCAAAAACCAATAGTGCTATTAGAGTGGAAACGACGTTCCAGACTCAACGAAATTGATGAAACTTTCATACCAGGTCATCTCGGAGGAATGTTGACCCAATTCAACACTAACCAACGGCACCCAAACACCCGAAATAAGCTTGGATCACCCGTGACCCAAACTAACCAACTACTAACACAAACTCGACATTCAAAGCTAACGGCGCTGACAGAATTTCCATCTGAGGCCGTCTTCTCCCAATGTTGACCAAAGTCAACCAAACAAGCCCAATTGGCTTAGAAACCAAGAATGAGAGAGAATTCCAAGCTGAAAAGATACCAGATCCTGACCAAAGGTTCCACTAGACCAAAGTCCATGCTCCGGAGCTAATGGAATTGTCGAAATTCGATTCCGAGCACGTTCACCAAGAATGTTGACCAAAGTCAACAATTTCAAAAGTTTAAGCTTTAAAATAAGGAACGACTAATAAGACCAAATAGATGGCCCGAGCATTGAACTACCGGTCCCAGCAAGCCATAAATGACTTAGGGCTGCTAGAGGCAAGCTCTAACAGTACAAGAAAGGAGAACACGCGTAAATGACCGGAAGGATCATTACATCATCCACTACTAAAAAGACTTTCGTCCCAGAAAGTCAGGAAAGAAGGAAAGACTAGAGATTAACAGAGCAGCGGATACACAACCTGCACTACTCTATCGGAGAACTCTGGTAGCCTCCACGTCTGGACGACACCCAACAGAATGGAACCAAAGAAAGCAACCAAGCCTAAACTTCTTACTAGCTAAGATAGGTTCCAACCTCAAACTCCAAAATTCAAAAGATCTTCCAACCCAAACTAAGCCTATAGAATCTCAACCGGTAGGCACCGACACAACACCAAAACTAGAGAAGCAAGGCGACCAACACACAAAACTCGAATCATCAAAACCACAACCAAGTTTATCAGAAAAGCCAACAACCAAAACTCTAACTCATGAACTCGTTGATCCGTAAGAACCATATTATTCTGAATTGAACCCTTTTTCACCACGAACAGGAAGCTTCATACAAGTCAAACACTTAAACCATCCTCGAAGTATCAACTGACACACCGGAGATCCATAGTTCCCGCTTATATTCCATCACCAATGAAGTCACCCTTTTTGGTCAAACTCCTTCCAAGCAAAGCTATAGTCTACTAGCCTTTGCCATCCAAGATAACAACCCGTAGCATATAATTGAAAACTGGAGTTACCTGTCCTGACTGACCATCAACCAAACGGTGAAAACCTTTGCTAATATCAAACTCGATAATTGAACCCAAATGAACCAACCATCTGAATCCCACTAAAGTCCGCACACCAAAGTTAGGAAAGGCATATATGAATACCTTGTGTTGACAGAGAACTTCCAAACTGTAGAGCAAAGACAACCCTGATGAACCGTGCCAAGTCTGAATCAACTGGAAGCAAATGAACCAGCGCAACCTGCCAACAGACCCAAACCAGAACCAAGACCCTCCAAGGAGTGTGTTAAGCTTACCACAAAGTTTGTAACCATCACTAAGCTCCAAACTTTAATAAGTACTGTTGCTCATCCCAATACTCAGACACCGTTCGGATTTTAAATTGCCTTACTAATTTCATCTCCAGAGAAAGTTCACCATGCTACGAATATCAAGTCAAAACACCCCGAAAGCAAAATAAAGAGGTGTCTGGGGTTCAAAGTTGCCATCTATATATAGAATTTCTGCATATACCCTCAACTCACCCCTTTGGTTCGAATCAACCGCTCTACCATATCAGCATACAAACCACCATCTCTAAAGCATATAACACACCAAACTTGTAGTCCATAATGGCTGAGTATAACAAATACTAGAACCCCACATAAAAGATAACCCAGAAGACCCAACTAAATAAGCATTCAAACTCTCGGCAAACGAATGGTGACCACCAGTCTCTAAGTATTAATAGAACACAAAATAGCCTCGCTAGCCTCAACCCGCACGACCTGATCACATAAAGCATACACCACTGCTGAACCTCAAACTTACACCACTTAGTCTATCCAATCGTGAAAGAAGGAACCTCGTACTATCTAGAACACCGCTGAAATTTGGAATGTCCAGCCTAACTCAAAGGTTAGCCAAGGACTAGGTGGCCAAGGCCAACTATCACTCCATAACTGAAATGGGAAAACTAAGTCTCCCAAACTCCGTGCCTTCCAACCCATGAAGCTGCAACTGAAAAGAACCAACCACGAACAATCCAGAGTAGTTTTCTAGCCCATGATTCTGAAACCCAACTTTAAAATTACCAACCAAAGCCTTTGTCGAACCTATATGCTGTTAATGAATCTTTAGGAACCAAAGCCAACTAGGCTTTGAATCACAAGTTGCCAAAACCATAGTTGCTACTGAAATCTCAAACTAATCAAAGGAAAACCACTGCAATACATAGTCGGTCAAACCAAGTCACCGACCCACAACCCAAAGCAATCTCTCAGTCGTCACCTCAGTCAACTACTAAAACACACCAGCACGAACAAAAAGTCATCTCCCTCCTTTTCAGCTAAACCAAACCCTTCCTTGGCGTATACTGAACCTTACAAATCCCTTCTCAAATAAGTATCTGGAGCCATTTCCCTAGCTCTCACACTTACATTGTCAAAAATTAACAAGGCAGGAAAAAATGGGCCAGATGCCCGACTCACCCAATATGCTATGAATACAACTCAGTCACGAGGCTACTGTTAACACTTAGTCGAAAATGCAAAAGCCAAACTCAATCACAATACTGATATAAAATCTCAACCAGAGGGCTACGATAGAAAATCACTCCAACTGGAACTCGGAAAAAAATAATATAACCCAACCGAACAAGAAACTGAGAGAGACAATGGGAATAACCCACATACCTGCCAACCTCCTAAGCCAAACAAATAAAGATGGTCGACTCTAAACACCCAAGGAAACCAAACTAATATATGCACGCTAGCATAACCGACACCTCTCAACTTAAGACAAATCTCAAACTCCAGCACAACCACCGATAACACCAAACCAACACAAGAACTTCTAGCAAATGCTAAGAAACAGCCTAGGCATCAACTATCTAGGACCGCTCAAAAGGAAAGAATCAACACAAGTCTAGAGTCACAACGAAACACGAAACAACCCAACCAAAAATAGACTAATAAGAACTACCCACGAGCAACAACTCTGGGTAAACACCTCACAAGGATGACTCACCCCATCCACTACTAAGGAATAACCTACCAAGAAAACAACGTATAGATACTACAATTTAGGTAGCCAAATAACTAATAAGTAGAAGATAGGAATATAAGCAAATAAATGATAGAAGGGATAGAATCTTAATGCGAACAGTACTATCACAAGCCAAAGGTAGCAAAAGCCTTACCTGGAGAATTGATATCAGGAACTTCTACCTCGGGCCCACCAAGAGGGGCATCGGACTGATGGTGTCTGACACTAGCCGGGGTAGTTAAAGCTGAAGGCTCTGTCATCCCTCGATGGGGACAGTCTCTAGAATAATGACCAATCACCCCATAACTATAGCAACCCAAAGAAGCCCTACTCCGAAGTATGGTGCCTATTAACTCCGGACGGATGCCTGAACCACCATATCCCTACTGGCTATCCTGACCCTGCTGATTGTAAAGTGGGACTGTAGGGAAATCCCTAACACAATGCCCATGCTCCCTGCACTGATAACAAACTTTATCAAGTGGAGCCTGATGGAATGATCCCTTTAGGCCTGACCAGCCACCACAGCCTGCACACTCTGAAGTCAAATCCTGAAGAATATGATACGTACCCTACCCACTCTGCTGAACATGCCCTACACAAGCACTCTCTGGAACCAGTGGAACAACTGAAACTGGCCTTGTAAATAAGAAGCAGTAGAACCTATCCCTGGTGGAGAATCCCCTACCTCAAGTCTGAGAACCTCGAGAACTGTCCTGGCGATGACGTTTCTTAGCACTACCTCCATAAACCTCATAACATAAACCCTCAATATCCCAAGCATGATACACTACCTAAAGTAAGGTTGTCCCAACTGTAACTAAATGCTCGGTCGCTAAACAGAGAGGTGAAATCAAACATCCAACAAAGATCTGAATCCTATGAAACCCTGATGGCACAGTCCTAGTAGTACGCCTAACCATCTCATGAAATCTTGCCTCATAGTCTAATACCGACATACAACCCTTCTGAAGAACTGGAAGCTCAACCCTAACTGAAGCACCACTCATAGAACTGGGTACTGAAATACCCACCCGAGGACTCAGAGTTCTATCCATGGTGCCCTGAAGAACTAGAGTCATTATAGATCTAATCGGAGGTTGGGCTGAACCCACACCCCCTATCTGGTGCGGTAAACTCTCACTCTGAATCCCTAGTGCTAACGGAAGCACTGAAGCAATAGGCACAGAAGCCTCGACATCACCCGCTGTTGAACTCGTCTTAGGCATCTGAGAATGAATGAAACAACCGAACTCTTTACAAGTCAATAAAACCAGGAACGCATAATAAGGAGCCAAAAAGATAAGGCTTTTCCTAACAATGCCTTGTAGCCTCCCACAGATAGAATACAGACGTCATCGTACCAATCCGCGAGACTCTACTTAGACATTTGCTTCTGTACCATGACACCAGTGAACCTAAAGCTCTGATACTAAGCTATCATGACCCGATTTCTCAGGTCATGATGTCACCTACAACCCCCTCAATATACGAACCAATTCCCATAGCCCGAAACAATTAGTAATGGGATACTACCTAACTCATACACACATTAAACAAAAATAAGCAGAAGCAGAATATAAAGATAGCAAAAGCGGAAGCAATAACCCAAATATATACAAAATGAAACTACACCAACCCCAAGACTTGGTATCGATAATACATAAGATTCTAATAGAATACAAGTACTAGAAGTAACAAAATGATAAGTACAACTATCTCTGAATATAGATACAAGAGTAACTGTACAACAAATGAGATGTAGACAAGCCCCGACTGTCAGGCGCTCACCTTGGTCTCAAATCTCCTAAAAGTTGCACGAGTCTCCAACGCGATCAATGGTGAAAGTTCAACTAATATCTGCACCAAGAAGTGCAGAAGTGTAGTATGAGTACCAATTGCTAAGCAACGGGTACCCAGTAGGCATCATCAGCCAACTGAGTGCATATAAGATATAAAAATAGTAAATAGCTGATAGCAAGAAAGTAGTCATCGAAGCAATAGAGAAAGCACAAGGAACTAGAATAGAGAATAGACAACCAAGAGTTATAAGAATATAATGCTAGCATAGAAGATATACATAAAACAGAAACACAGGTGTAAGAAAGAGGGGCGCACCTGGGATCCTTGCAACAATAGTATAAGTAAAGAGAGAGAGAGAATCAGGAATATGGCGGTATATCGGTAACCTCAAGTAAGAAGGGAAAGAAGGAAAGCAATCCAACATAATCAACTAGAATCCATGAAAGTAATGAAAACATACTAAAACACCAACTCTCAAGATAAGCATGAACCGGGATCCATCTCACAATTTTAAACCTAGAATGGTATAACTAAACCACCAAAGCCAAGAGTTATACTAGGAATAAATATAAGGAACAACGTCCGATAAATCACAACCGCTCAGGAGGACACACGACGGAGCCTCAAAGATATAGGACTCACTAGCCCCTCAAAACTCAAGCCCAAAATCATAGCCTCAACAGGCTAAAACTTACCAATCCACCAAGAACCAAGGACCATAACTAGCTCTACAAAATGACAGGAGTAATATAATCTACATACAGTCCCAACGGTCGCCCATACAACCGAGGAACGCAATTAAGTAAAAACAAACCCTCTGGCCGGCTATATAATCTGAGCGTACACTGAACACACAACAAACAAGGGTGGAATCCGAGTGAAATATGCATGATGATGTGATATGATGAATCTGTAACCAAGTGTGACCACAGTACCATATGTTACCCCCTCTGGTGCCCCAAAGGTTCAATAAAGGCGGGATCCATGGAAGGACATTTTTCGAGTACCTCTCCTATGTTGTATATCCCCTCCCTCTAGTCATTGGCGTCTCGTAGCACTTAGTTCAGAATGGTAGGGTCCATGAAGGTCTACTCGTAGACCACATACAAACATAAAACTCAAATATCTCATTAATCAGGATCTCGTAGTATGTGCTCGGATTCAATCTGAGTCTAAATCAGTAGTAGTTATCTCAATAAGCCCCATCAAGGCTGCTCGGAGCATATCCGGGTCTAAAACAGAAGCCAAGTATCCAAAATCCCTAAACAGGGTGCCCGACTCGTATCCGGGTCTAAATCCATAGAAAACAACATCTAGCGCTATGATCCAGTCGAGCCTAGTATCAGAATGAAGATCAGTAATCAAATCATCGTAATCTCCCCTCTACTCCGAGAGGTTTCGCAAAAGTTAGTTTAGAAGCCCTTTCAAAGTCATGTACCAAAAATAGGCCCTTGGGGCCATGCAAAGTTTAGAAAATCAGTTATAGTAGGCCCAAAGCCAAATCCATAGTAAAACATGCAGGGAAAACCTTTTCATGTATGATATGCTCGTAAATAATAGAGTAGCCCAAAATGGCTCACAAACATTTCCTATCGGCCCTGCACCGTCTCAACAGCTCTACAACAGTCATAACCAGCCTAAAATGATATCTTTATGTCTGGGACTCATGGACATTCCCAAATAACCCACCATCTATGTTCCAGTGTTAATACAAGGCCACAAGGGTAATATACAAGATACTACATGAATACTACAACCAATATATGAAATAAACGGAAAGAAAAGACGGGCAAGGTCTGGGGTACCAACCTATATAACCTACCCAAGGATGCTAATTAATGCAGTTATAGCCTATATACGTAGAGTCTAGGTAGGGAAAGCCATAACCTACCTGTCGTCCGATGAATAGCTATGGGGACGGCATCATCCGAGCTCAAACTGCTTCGAGAAGCTCCAATTGCAAAACCACTATAAATATAGTAATCTATACGTCAAAACAAGACTAATGATACCCATATTGCTATATTAATAGCCGGGTCGAAATCTGGGTCACAAATGGGCTCGTGGGCCCTGCAACTCAAAACCGGAAACGAAAAACACACATGTATTCCTTACCATCCCGGAAGCACATGCTCAAAATTTGAGCGAATTTGGCCATGGAAAAAGGCACCAAACAGCCCACTAAAAAGGAAAATAAAGAGGGAAGATTCAAGAATCAAATCCAGAAATTAATCAAAAGATACTTACCACAATGAGAGGAACAAGCTAAGGAACTGAAAACTTTGATCCCACAAACATGCAAGCCCATGAACCAGATTCCACAAGAAAATTCTAAGCTTTGAGAAATGGCAACAATGGAGGTTTATGCAATGGAGAAGGAGCAAGTTTTGGGGAAGAAAACATACCAAAATTGACCAAGAAGCGAGGCTTGCCAACCAAATTGATGGATTCTCCAATCTAAGACTAAAAGAAGAATTTTGGTGGAGAGGATTTTCAGTTTGGAGTTGGGTATAAATGAGAAAAGGATCTGGAAAAATGAAAGAATAAAAAATATATAGCTACTGGTCGCTGGTCAGCGCTATCCCGCTAAAGGAGCGCGATCGCGCTGAAGGAAGGATCCCAGACCATAGCTATCATGCTACAGGAGCGCGATCCCGCTGAAAGGGAAATCATAGACTAGCGCAATCGTGCTAAAGGAGCACGATCGTGCTGAAGGCAACCAGAATCAGAAACCACAATTGAGGGAACCGCCCTCTTACTCTTTTTTAGACTGCATACCCAAAAGAGGGCGCTGGTTAAAAAACAATCATTTGATTTTCTTTCTTGCTCTCCCTTAGCAGCGGGAAAGGAGTCTATCTATCATCCCAAGCTAATTCAGAAATGAAAAAAGTCTACCGAAAGCCCTTGTTGTCTGATCAATCACACTGAAATCTTCAATAGTTCACTGAAATTTATGTGAATTATTGTGTCTTCAAATCCTATTCAGTCAAACCAGCAACAACCAAAAACTTCTACGGGGCAATCCGGGCATAATCAGAACCCGATACTCAAAAATCAATAGTGCTATTAGAGTGGAAACAACATTCCATACTCAACAAAATCAACAAAACTTCCATACAAGGTCATCTCGGAGGAATTTTGACCCAAGTCAACACTAACCAATGTCAACCAAACACCCAAAAAATGCCCGGATCACTTGGGACCCGAACCAACCAACTACCTAACACAAACTCAGCATTTCAGAGCAAACGGTGCTGGTGGAATTTTCATCTGAGGCCGTCTTCTCTGAATGTTGATAAAAGTCAACCAAACAAGCCCAAATGGCTTGAAAACATAGAATGAGAGAGAATTCCAAGCTGAAAAGTTCCTGGATCTCGACCAAAGGTCCCACTAGACCAAAGTCCACACTCCGGAGCTAATGGAACTATCAGAATATGAATCCGAGCACATTCACCAAGAATGATGACCGAAGTCAATGATTTCAAAAGCTTAAGCTCTAAAATAAGAAACGGCCAAAAAGACCAAACAGACGGCCCGAGTACCGAACTACCGATCTCAGCAAGCCATAAATGACTTGGGGCCGCTAGAGGCAAGCTCTAACAGTACAAGAAAGGCGAACACGCGTAAATGACCAGAAGGGTCATTATAGAGAGAGTGTAATAACAGGTAATTGATGAAGACACTTAATTATATTATTATAGGGATTACTACTATTATTTATTGTGGACAAGTTTTCAACATATTTGTACAATTATTCACATGAATGTGGTATCCTAAATTAATTCGTCAAAGTTTCCAACTTAAAACGAGGAACATTCAATACACAATAGAAGATAAAAGAATTCAAATGAATTTTACAAAACTGCAGTTAAAGGTTGTAGTAACTTAAAGGAAGTCCAACCATTTGTCTTTTCATTTACTAAGTCCATATAGCTTCCACGTTCCTTTATTCTTTTTTTTTTGATTTTGACATGTATTATTATTTTTATTTGTTATGTTTATAGAATGTATAATTATTCTTTGTAATTGAATTTTCTAACATATAGTAATAACTAAGGGAATTAAAATATTAAAATTTAATTATCTTTTAATTTAGTGGTGGGGAAAAATGGTAATCTAACTTTTGTACTTTGGAGCTTCCCACTTTTAATAATATATAATATAATCGCAAAGCATGCAACATCTAGCATGTAAGCAGATGACGTGAAATACTCATGAAGTAGGAGAAAATACTTCCCCAAAAGAATGTAATTAGTTGATGATGCAAACCTATGTCCAAGCAAATATTTTCACGAAGCAAACAATCAGGGAGACACATAATTCATGGATCGTCTAACGAACAATTACATGAACTTTCTTCTTTTCAATCATTTTGCACATAACATATATTTTCTGAACATCTACATTTTGGTGTTTACAACAGTTAATCATGATGCATATAAGTACTCAAACTCAAACTCTCTAATTATATGATCTAGAAAGCGGGATAATACTCTTCCCCACAACCTTTGGGCTAATATAATATAAATAGGCAAATTGTAAAATTTACAACCTGTTGATAACCCCATATTACATGTAAGCATATGAGTTCTAATGCGCACATCAGTCACATGTTCTGTAAAATAAGTAATTTGTAAGCCATGTAACATCCTTTCTTATACATCATATAACCTATGAATAGGTATTTTGCCAAAGCGTATACCTTTTAACATGAGTTTATTTAAGCAAAGAATTCCTAAGCAGGTGATCTAAAACATATAATGTGAAACCTGCTAGTTAATGACGTGTATAGATAAATTCTTCTCCGTAATTAAGTAGACCTATGTGGCTAACAACTTAATATTGATAATCAATAAACAGATTTTTCAACCAACCAAAAAATAAATGCTATGCCTGATATGCCCAAATTACACCTCATTTTAGAAGAATAAAGCGTTCGCTGTTCAAATATAGAACCCAATGAAGGTTGGAGTCGATCCCACAAGGAATACGAATGGACTAGGGTCAATTATGTTTACATGCGCTCTTAGCCATTTATTTCCCTACAAGGGGGGTTTATAGTAACAAGCAGTAATCGTAATTCAAATTAGAACAAGTAACAAAGTAACAGTTTCAAGTGTTGTAATCAATGAGAGAAGTGACTAGTGTAGTGTTCCCCATGAGATCATAACTTAGTAAGACGTTTTTCTTAATAAGCTAGTTTGGTACTTAGCATGCAAGATCGGTAAGTTAGGTTTACCTAAATAGTTGGTCCCCTAGATAGATGAATTTTACCACGCAACTTGGTCCGTCTATGGGTGTATGCTTTACTAACCCTTACCTTCGACCCTAGATTAGCCATTCCTGGACAAGGTCAAGCTATTAGATGAGGGTTGATAGCCTCAAATCTCCGTTGTTACCAACTTTTTTCCCATTAATTACCTCCTTGGTCCGGCAAGTAAGAATAAGACGAGTTCTAACATTTGCAATCGTTAAAAAGCAATCAAAGCAAAGGGAAGAACAATTCATGCCTAAACACCATCCTAAAATTACCAAGTACTTTGCCTACTTTGTTAATCCTTTATGGTTTTTACAACTCTAGCTGTGGATTTAGCTACTCATGGTTGTAAAAAGATAACCAGATTTAGACGAAGAGATCATGATTATAACATAAAAGAACAAGTAAGGAAAATCAGAAATCTTGAATCCTCATGAACACTTCAATAAATCAAGAACAACCTTTAGATTCTCAAAACTGTGTTATGGTGTTTCAACAATATGTAAATAATGTGCAACAATAAGTAACTAGTGCGTAACATGCGAAATAAAACCTAAGGGAAGGTATTTATAAACAAAATAGACCTAATTCTAGCTAACCTAGGAGAGCTGGACGCGACAGTCTCGAGGGGCAAGCCCCACGGGCCGTCGTGGGTGCCTATCGGATATTTCATCAATTTGTGTCTCAGGCTCTATGCCTTGTTTCCACGGGCAAAGGCAATGTGCTGTCGTGGTTTCCATGCAGATCATGTCCAGCTCTTCAGCTAACAGCTCTGCTTCTCCAACTGCCTCTGGCTCATTTCGACAGGATCTACGATGTCCCATCGTGGCTCTCACAGGCCTCACGGCTGCTCATCACACTTAACATCACAGCTTCAGTTCCACTGGTTTATTACCATGGGCAAGTATGATGGGCCATGATGGATCCCACGCCCGTAGGGTCTGCCTTTTTACCCAGAAAACAATAACTTTTTGGTCTTTTTATCTTTTTAAAACTTTTCCCTGCACATGTAGCAAATGAATATCATATCTAACAAAACACACTTAAGAACTCCCAAAATCCTAAGTTTTAAGCATCGAAAGTGTCGTGGAATCCCGACACATCAACACCCTTAACTTAGAATGTTTGCTTGTCCTTAAGCAACAAACGACAATAAAAACCAAAACGACGCTTAAGTAAAAGGAAACTAGGAACTACAGCAGCAACATGGTTCAAACATCCTTTCAGTCCATAGAATCAGTACCCACTCCATATCAGTTCAAAACCAATGCATACATACAAGTTATCAAGACAACACAAGATGGATCTATCATATGATATTCATGTGCAAGATAGCATACACAACATATAATCATACCAATCAGTCAGCAATCACAGTCTACTCTAATGCCCTTACAACAAAGAAGTCCCACTTACACAGAATTAGATTCAACAAACAGGGACTGGGAATGCGCTCACTCTCCTAAAGAAATTCAAGCTGTACGTGCACAATACCATAGGCTTGCACTTATTTTCTATGCCTTGGCTCTCAAACAGTTTGGTTACGATCACTATAGGACTTTGTTAGGCTTGTAATGTAGGCTTAGGGATGGAAATGGTATATTTGGGTAACAGTGACTACGCCCTCCTTGACACTACAATCACTTCTTATTTTCCACTTTTCCAACCATAATATTTTCCTCCCTTATTATCCTTTTTTGTTATCTTTTCACTTTGATCAAGCTTCGGGTGTGGCTTTTATTGCACTTTTGTACTATTTTCATCTTTTCATTTTTTTCTTTCTTTATTTTTCTCTTTTCTTTTTCTAGAGCACAAACCACACCTGTTATCTTCCTTTTCACACTAACCCAATTTTTTCATACCCCAATCTTCCTACTTACCCCTACAGTAGCCACCCTAAACTTAGGCGTTTAGCCTGAGTTGAGGTACACAATGTCCAAGGAGGGATCAAGGCAAAAACAAAGGTTCACAAGAAACAAGAAAGGTGAATAGGCTAACAAATAAAAAAGATTAACTTAGGCTCTAATTCAGAGATTAAAGGGAATCAATTTTTTTTTCTTCATTCGGTAGGTCATTTGGCTTAAGTGGACTTATTAAAAAACGGCCTATGATCATATCCTAACCAAACTATTCTTCATCCCTGGCAAGACTAACAGTTCTAGATTGATATAGTACATCAAGAACAGATACAAAGTAGATAACTCACACATAGCACAGAGTTTAGACTATGGATTAGATAACTATCAATTCATGCCTTAGCTTAAGATACTTATCATGTCTATATACCTGTTGTCATTTACATATCCATCAAGGTCAGTCCTAACAATGTATTGTACAAAAGTTTAGAGGGGTCTCCATTTTCACAATTTTTTATCAAAATAAGACCAACCATAGTTGCATAAAGTTCCTACTTTTCTTCTACAAACACACATCCTATTCTAAACAGGCCGATTCAACAGAAATATAGAAGTCCTTAGGGAAAGAAAACATGCAAGAAAACCCCAAGGAGGTGGGTACCTTTTACATACCCTCATGGGTTGCCTCCTATGTAGTTCCTAATTTAATGTCGCAACACGACGCGAGTGTTTTTGCTACTCAGAATTTGCCCAAAACACTCTATAACAACTAGATGTCCAAGTTTCCCCCACCCTATCAAAAAGTGGTGCATTGTCCGTAATGCACTAAAAATAATGAAACAAGGGATAGAAGGCATAAATATGGTGCCTAAGTGCGGTCATCACGTGTAGTAGTTGGGCCTAATGGATCGGTGCCCACAATCTTCTCACCAACTGAGGCTACCTCTGCAGTCCGCTCAATACTAACAGCTGCCCGAGCAACATCAGTAACACTCACTCCCATAATGGGGTCTAAAGATGCTTCCACTGCAGTGCCCGCAACACCACTTGCCAAGCACCAGTACCAACAACATCAACCTTAATTTGGTGGCTGGCAAGGGACTCTTTGCATGCCTTTTCTTGCTCTTTGTCTTACATGACCATTTCCCACTCGTGTGGGACTCGCAATGGCCCATCACATGTGCCTGTGGGACCCCTTTTTCTGTAACTTTTTCCATCTTCAACTTCACGAGCTCCTGCACACTTCAACAAATATTAGTTCATGTGTTGCCTCCCATGCAACGCCTAATTTAACATTGCGGCATGACGCAGGTTACTTGATTACTCAGACTTGATCATATTTCTTTCATAGGTTGCCTCTCATGCAGCGCCTGATTTAACATCGCAACATGATGCAGGTTACTTGACTACTTAGACTTCATCATGTTTCTTGTTTACTAAGAATTCACCAAGGGTCCAGACTTCAATAGCTTTCAGCTCCTCTGCCATTCCCAAATAAGCCTTTATCCACTGCCCATTCTCTTTCAACCACTTTCCCTAATGGTTTTCGAGTTGTACGACCCCATGTGGAAATACTTGTACCACTTTGAATGGTCTGATCCACTTGGACTTCAGCTTGCCAGGAAACAAGCAAAGTCTGGAATTGAAAAGCTGGACCAAATCACCCAGCTGGAAATCTCTCTTCTCTATCTTCTACTCATGATACAAATTTGTCTTTTCTTTGTACAAGGCCAAACTTTCATATGCGTTAAGGCAGTACTCATCTAACTCATTCAACTTCCCAAGACACTGAAACGATATTGCAGACTAGTCTAAATTTAACATCTTTAATGCCCACATGGCCTAGCTCAACAGGTAGATGGAATGCTTCACCAAACACAAGATGATATGGTGACATAGCTATTGGTGTTTTGTATGTAGTCCGGTACGCCCATAAAGCATCATCTAGTTTCTTAAACCAATACATTCTATTTGCCTTGATATTCTTTGACAGGATAAACTTTATATTGCGGTTTGAAACATCAACTTGCCACTAGTCTGGGGATGATATGCGGTTACAACCTTGTGTTTCACTCCATACTTCTTAAGTAAAGCACGAAACAACTTGTTGCAAAAGTGGGATCCTGCATCATTAATAATTGCCTGCGGTGTACTAAATCTGGAGAATATGGTCTTTTTCAAGAACACTGTGACACACTTGCCTTCATTACTGGGAAGCACAATCGCCTCCACCCGCTTAGATATGTAGTCAATAGCCACCAATATGTACCACATCCCATTCAACATCAAAAATGGACCCATGAAGTCAATACCCCATACATCAAACAATTCAATCACAAAGATGGACGTGAGAGGAATCTCATGCCTCCTTGATATACCTTTTTCCTTTTGACACCTACTTCAAGACATAGCAAAATCATGGGTGTCCTTGTGGATGGTTGGCCAATAGTAGCCGCATTGCAAGATCTTGTGAGCGGTTTGGATACCACTATGATGTCCCCCAACAGGGAATGAATGGCAAGCCTCTAATATCTCCATAATCTCAGCTTCAGGCATAAATCTCTGGATCAGGGTGTCAGCACATACTCAAAACAAGAATGGTTCCTCCCAGAAGAATTTCTTAACATCACACATGAACTTTCTTCGTTAGTGGACAGACATATTAGGAGGTACCACAACACTTGCCAAATAGTTGGCAAAGTCTGCGAACCATGGAATCAGATCTTGGGAGGTAGCCAACACTTGCTCGTCTGGGAACCAATCATCAATCTCTTACTCATCATTCAGCTTCAGCATCGCTTCTCTCTCTAGTCTAGACAAGTGATATGCTATCTGATTTTCTGTGATTTTTGGTCCTTGACCTCAAAGTCAAATTCTTGTAGCAGCAACACCCATCTAATCAGTCTAGTCTTTGCATCCTTCTTTGCCATGAGGAGTGTGCATAATTACCTTAGTTACAAGCAAATAAGATTTGTAATTCTCAAATGGAAAGACCATAGCAAGCAACTCTTGTTTTGTCATCATATAGTTCTTCTGAGCAGGATTAAGTGCTTTTCTAGTGTAGTAAATGGGATTAAAAATCTTTTTGCATCATTGGCCTAGGATTACTCCTAATGCCACTCCACTAGCATCGTACATAACCTCAAAAGGCTGAGACCAATCAAATGAAATAATAATGGGAGCAGAGATCAACTTTTGTTGTAGGCATTCAAATTCTGGTAGACATGCCTCATCAAAAACAAACTTCACCTCCTTCTCCAATAACTTGCACAAGGGATGTGCAATTTTAGAGAAGTCTTTTATGAACCTACGATAGAAGCCAGCATGCCCCAAAAAGCTTTGAATAACCTTCACAGAAATTGGTGGAGGCAATTTTTCAATCACCCCTATCTTTGCTTTATCGACCTCAATACCCTTCTTGGAAATCCGATGGCCAAGCACTATACACTTTTTGACCATGAAGTGACACTTTTCCCAATTTAGCACTAGGTTGCACTCTTTACATCTTTAAAGCGCACAACTCATATTAGGCATACAATCATTAAAAGAGTCACCAACCATAGAAAAATAGTCCATGAACACCTCAATAGTGTCTTCCACCATATCTGAGAAGATCGACATTATACACCGCTAAAATGTCATCGGTGCATTACATAACCCGAATGGCATCCTCTTGAAAGCAAACTTCCCATATAGGCAGGTGAAAGTGGTCTTTTCTTAATCCTCAGGAGCAATCAAGATCTGATTGTATCCTGAATAACCATAAAAAAAACAATACCATCCTCTACCAGTAAGACGGTCTAACATTTGGTCCATGAACTGCATCAGAAAATGGTCTTTCTTGGCCCAAGCATTCAGCTTCCTGTAGTCCATACATACACGCCAACCTATGAATGGTTTCAATAGAATCAACTCATTCTTAGCATTTGGGACCACAGTAATTCCACCCTTTTAGGAACACACTGAACCGGGATCACTCATTTGCTATCTGCAATGGGGTAAACCACACCTGCATCCAGCCACTTAATGATCTCTTCTTGACAACCTCTTGCATAGGCTAATTCAACCTATGCTGGTGCTCAATACTTGGAATGCAATTTTTCTCTAGCTGAATCTTATGCATGCAGATTCCAGGAAGAATCTTAATAATGTCAGCAATGGACCAGCCAATGGCCCTCTTAAACTTTCTCAAAATAGAAACCAGAGCTTCAACCTGCCCTTCATCTAAGTCTACAAAAATAATAACTGGCAAGGTGTCATTAGCTCCTAAGAACACATATTAGAGGTGAGAAGGAAGTGCTTTGAGCTCCAAGACCGGAGGCTCCTCAATAGATGGTCTAGCTGGTGAGGTCTATCAATTCTTTATGTCCAAATCATGCTTCTTCGAAGCATAAGTGTAAGACCACATACTGGCAAATGCTTCTACCATATCATCATACTCATCAATATCATCTCCATCAAATTTCATAATAACCGCTACAACTGCTTCAACCCCAAGTCTCTCTTTAAAAGGCACAATTAGTTGCTCCTAATCAACCATATCTATCATTGATATTATGGACATGTCATCATGATATTTTATAGACTAGCAGACATTGAAAGTTACTACCTCATCATTAAGTCTGAATTTTATTTTCCCAGTCTCCAAGTTAACTAAAGTGTGTTCGGTGGCAAGGAATGGGCGTCCCAAGATGATGAGAACCTCAAAGTCAACCTCACAATCAAGGATTACAAACTCTGCAGGGAAGATGAAAGTGTCAACTTTCACAAGTACATAATAGAGAATTCCCACAAGCCTTTTCACCATGCGATCTGCCATAAGAAGCCGCATTGTAGTTAGTTTGGGGGATGTCAAGCCTAACTGTTTGAACACTGCTAGTGGCATCAGATTAATACTAGCACCCAGATCACACAATGCTTTTGCAAAATAGAATGCTCCAATCATGCATGGAATAGTGAAATCTCCAGGATCCTCCCTTTTCTGCACCAGAGAATGGGAGGCTATTGCACTACAATGATGCAAATTATCAGTTGGCTCAAAACTCACAGTTCTCTTATTTGTCACCAAATCCTTCATGAACTTCGCATACCCAGGCAACTTCTCCAATGCTTCAACCAATAGAATATTCACTGAAAGATGTTTTAGCATGGAGATGAACTTGTGATATTTTCCTCCTCGGCCTTTTTAACCAATCTTTGTGGTTATGGTAGAAGAGGCAATGGTATAGGCTTCAAGACCTGTGGAACCTTTTTGTTCATATCCTTGGCATCAGTAGACTTCTTCTCACTTGGACTCCAAGCTCAGCCGGCTCATCAATAATTATTGGAATAGGAGGATTAACAGTCTGTTTCCCAATTTGAGTAGTCACAGCCATACATTGTCAATCATTCTTTGTATTTTGAATAGTACCCTTTTGATGCGAATTCAAAGTTGTAGACATTTGGTTCATCTGTGTTTTGATCTACTTTATGGCGACAGAATGAGACTCTACCTTTTGACTCATACCTGAGAGTTCAGCGCACATCTCTTTCATAATTCCATCCATAGAATTAACCTTTTGCAATACCTCGGTAATTAGCTCCCTCATGGATAGTTGTTCAGGCCCTGATTTGCGATTTCTAAGAGTGACATACAGACCGCTTCTATCATTCTTGTAGTTATCCCTCTTGTTCCAATCACCATCTCTGCTTCTACTTCTGTCTCTGTATCCAGACTGATTATAGTTGTCATATCTGTTCCTGTTACTATCCCGATATCTATTTTGACCTTTATTTCCTTGGCCATTAGCCCGATAACCCACCACTTGATCAATTAAATAATTAGCTTCTTCATCAGAGTCATACCCATCCTATCTTGGTGCTTTACCTTGTGAACCTACAACTTTCACCTTCTCCATACTGCCATTAAGAATTTGTTTAGCAATTAGATCTACAGTTGTTTGTAATACTGCGAACCCTATTTAAGCTCCTGCAATTCTTGGTTGTCAACGGATTTCCCAACTGCATAAGTTCCTGCCGAGCTCTTAGCTTCTCTTGTATCCCAGGCCCTGTTTGTCTTGGTAACCCTATCAAGCATCTCAGAAGCTTCGACATAAGCATTCTTCATGAATGCTCCCCCAGTTACTGTGTCTGCTACTGCCTTGGTGTTTGCATTCATTGCTTTGTAGAAGATCTCCATCAAATGGTCCGAAGGAATTCTGTGATTCAGAACATGCTTCAGTTTCTTATTGAACCTAAGCTATGTTTTATACAATGCCTCCGTGGGAATCTGCTTGAAATTATAGATCTCCTGCTTTTGCTGCAACATCCTTGATGGAGGGAAAACCACTCTAGAAATTGATTTCTCAGTTCAAGCCATGTGAATATTAAAGCATCAGGTAGTTCCGCAATCCACAGTGTTGCTTCTCCAGCCAGAGAAAATGGAAAGATCCAGAATCCTATAGAATCCTGATCTACACCTGGAAGGTTGTAAGCCTTGTAAATCCCCGTAAAGTTCATCAAGTGCAAGTTCGCATCATCAGTGGGCTTGCCAGCAAATAATCCCTTCAGGTTCAGCAGCTGAATCATTGTGCTCGTAATATCAAACTTTGTACCATCAGGCAATGTCAATACTATTGGGCCAGGTTTCTCGGTATCATCATCATCAATAATGTACCGAGGGATGTGTTGGGGTTGTTGTAAGACTTTATTCCCTCTTGGTGGGAATGGATCATGAGGTATATTATGTCGGGCTGCCTCGTCTCTCATGGCTTGAGCATTTAGTGCATCCTGATGAGCAGTTTCTTGTCTAGCTTATCGTGCTTGCTCAGCTTGAGAATTATGTTGAGCAAGTGCTTCTGCAGCTTGTGCGTCTTGCGTAATTTAAGCATCTTCCACTGCCTTTTGCCTCTGCTGTTCTTCAGCCAACATTCGTTGTGTGGCCTGTTCAGGTGTTTCAAAAACTACCTCCTTAACCATGTTTCTCAGAGTTCTTTGGAGTTCGGGATCGAATAGAATTAGTAGATTGCCTTGACTCCATGTATTGGGCATGCACAAGTATGCAACCTGTGGAACAAAAACAAAAATAACAGAAAAAGTAAAATCAGGAAATAAGGACTAATAGTGAAATAAACACAATCTTTCTTAATCCAAAATCGTATTCCCTGGCAATGACGCCAAAATTTAATACGGCCAAATTACACCTCCTTTTAGAATCATAAAGCGGTAGCTATTCAAATATAGAACCCAACGAAGGTTGGGGTCGATCCCACAAGGAATATGGAAGGACTAGGGTCAATTATGTTTACTCGCGCTCTTAGCCATTTATTTGCCTACAAGGGAGGTTTATAGTAACAAGTAGTAATCGTAATTTAAATTCGAACAAGTAACAAAGTAATAGTTTCAAGTGTTGAAATCAATGAGAGAAGTGACTAGGGTATTGTTCCCCATGAGATCATAACTTAGTAAGGCATTGCACTAAGTTAGCTAGTTTGGTTCTTAGCATGCAAGATCGGTAAGTTAGGTTCACGTAAATGGTTGGTCCCCTAGATAGATGAATTTTACCATGCAACTTGGTCCGTCTATGGTTGTATGCTTTAACCCTTATCTTTGACCCCAGATTAGCTATTCTCGGTCAAGGTCAAGCTATTAAATGAGGGTTGATAGCCTCAAATATCTGTTGTAACCAACCCTTTTTATATTCATTACCTCCTTGGTCTGGCAAGTAAGAATAAGGCGAGTTTTAACGTTTGCAACCGTTAAAAAACAATCAAAGCGAAGGGAGAAACAATACATGAATAAACACCATCCTAGATTTACAAAGTACCTTGCCTACTTTGTTAATCCTTCATGGTTTCCACAACCCTAGTTGTGGATTTAGCTATTCATGTATGTACGAAGATAACCTGATTTAGATGAAGAGATCATGATTATAACCTACAAGAACAAGTAAATAAAACCAGGAATCTTGAATCCTCAAGAACACTTCAATAAATCAAGAACAACCTTTAGATTCTCAAAACTGTGTTATGATGTCTCAACAATACGTAAAGAATGTGCAACAAAAAGTAACTAGTGCGTAATGTGCAAAATAAAACCTAAGGGAAGGTATTTATGGATAAAATAGACCAAATCCTAACTAATCTAGGAGAGTTGGATGCGACGGTCTCGATGGGCAAGCCCCACAGGCCGTCGTGGGTGCCTGTCAGATATATTATCAATTTGTGTCTCAGTCTCTCTCCCTTGTTTCCATGGGCAAAGGTGATGGGCCATCGTGGTTGCCACGCCCGTCGTGTGCAACTTGTCCGCTAATAACTATGATTCTCCAACTTCCTCTTGCTCATTTTGATGGTTCTGCGATGTCCCATCGTGGCTCTCATGGGCATCGTGGCTGCTCTTAAGAATTAACATCACAGCTTCAGTTCCAATGGTTCATTACCACAGGCAAGTGTGATGGCCTGTGGCTACTCTGAAGCCCATCGTGGCTAGTCGTGGGACTGGGTTTTGACTTTAAGTCACTCTAGTCCATCCTGGTGCCTTATCCCATGGGCGGTGGTTGATCCCACGCCTATGGGGCCTACCTTTTTACCTAGAAAATAGCAATTTTTTGGTCTTTTTTATCTTTTCAAAACTTTTCCCTGCACATGTAACAAACGAGCATCATATCTAACAAAATACACTTAAGAACTCCCAAAATCCATAGTTTTAAACACAGAATATATTGTGGAATCCCGGCACATCAATGCCTAACAAATAAACCCTAATAGACCAACAACTAGGGCTACCCTTAGATAGGATCAACTATGGCCCATATTATTACTTATTTTTCTCGTAAAGGCACACTTAATTGATTAACCTGTTCATTCCTATTATCCCCTTACTCCAGAAGGGTATACTCTAAGGTAACTTTTTAGTTCAAAACTCTGCCTCTAACGAGTCCAACTATTTCCCCCCTCAAAAATGAAACCAACAAGGACTCAGTGGTCATAGTCGAGATCAACTAACTAGGCTGAAGATTGCATATAGGGTTCCGATCAGAAAGAGGGCTACTTTCAATGAAATGGATAGTATTTAAAACTTCAGATACAAGTCCTTGGGAAAAATCAAAGAATCCCTTGAAGCTATAAGATACTTTATGCAAATATAGATGACTACCTCCCTCTTATGTTGCAATAATATAAAGAAATGAACAGACGCTAATCAACTAACAAGATATGAATTGCTACCACAAGGCACCAATGATTCTCATATAAGCTTCTTAGAAAATAAACTCTCATAACCCTACTTTTAATAAGGACTCAAAGTTGAGGACATCTCATGAACTTGGTCCCTAAAGCAATAGGTACTTCAGTAACCTAGAAGCTAGTTCCTCACGTACATCCCTTTTCAATCATAGAAGATGTAAACACTTATTAACTTCAAAATAATTGAGATTACTTATCATGCTTATCTAATCAAATATAGAGATGGTAGAACATCCAGTAAAAACCATGCTCAATCATACAAATGAAATAATTAGGACAAGTATTTTTGAACTTTATAAGAAATCATCGCCTACAAAGTTCATGTCAAGAGAAGTGTCTATATATCGATACTTGTTATAATAGGTAGCAGATAGGTATACTCTATATAAAACATGTGGCATATACTCAATATTCAACATAACCTTTAGGCGGTAAACGAGAAATTTGTAGAGTAAAAAATTTGTAAATCATTAATCCTTAAAAGGTACGCAGTAAGCATGTTGGTAAACTTATGAAACAGTAGAACATATACCCCTGTATCATGGAACCATTTGACACATAAATAGTCTTACCACAATGCAATACGACACCTTCACTGATAGATTCCTGACAACTTATTCTCATAGGCATCTAATGCACTTTCCAGCTACAGAGCATTTAATGAAGCTATCTTAATCATGATTCAAATTTTTTGATCATGCCTTACATAGGTCGATATGCAAAATGAAGATATTTTATTTACTATATACCTGCCTTATAACAAATAGGTTTAGGCAATATATATTTTATCAATTATGAAAGAGTGTATGAGTTGTCATTTGTAACACATATAAAAAAATCATATTCTTGCTAAAATGATTAGCAAATTTATGCAACAAAACTTTAGTGGTAACTATGCCTACTCTTTATATCATACTAGCACATAATCACTGAATCATGTATCACATACCCTACCACCAGGGGATCTATAATGCCACAAAATTCAAGCAATCGTCCCCTCTCAAAGGTGCACAACCAGAAAAATAATGTGCCAATAACTATAATGAAAATGTGTACACTTAGGTCATAAAATATGCACCACAAATACTTTTACAAGTACATAAGCCAAAACAGATGCTTTCAGATTCCATAATAACTTAAATTTGGTGGGCCACTATTGCCCTTGTAGCTATGGGTTACCTTATGACTCAACCTAGTCACAACATATAATCAGTAGTGTATCTAACATGTAGTTCATCATGTAGCATATAAGAAGTTTCATATGAACTAGCCACCTAACTAACTTGACGTGGAACCCTTTCTATGTCCAGTTTACTCATAACATCAACCTTGTATAATAGTCGATCTTTTTCCTTCTTTTTTAAAGAAGAAAATCACATGCAGTTGAAAGGTTCTAAAGTAAGTGATATATACACATTGTCAAATCTTTAAAGCAAGCATCACATAAATAAATGAATTATAAGTCATGTATCACACAACTAGTGAATTACAACACATATACTACATAAAACTTAAATTGACTTACTCAATTAAATAGTTGATGTTCCTGCAACTTGTGCAATCACCCTTAAATAAATGCTCTAACTAAAAGCTTTACCTTTTCGTAATTACTCAACCCAAATTATTTCAATATCATTCTATTAATTTCAAATGTAGCCGTCATTTATTTAAAATAATTATTTACTTCCATATTTCGTGGTGCTCTGGGAATCTTAATAAATCTTAACTATGTCTAACCCCTCAATGTCATCAATTCTAACTTATGTCAAACAACAATTCGTCTTAAACTTTGACACACAACACAAAAGGGTCAATATTTATATAAATATTCTCATACATTAATTTTAAAATACTTACCTTTGACCTTGATATAAAGGGACCACATAAGTCCTATCTAACCAGAGATATTTGAGGCACACAACTTGTAAAAGTCACATTTGTATCTAGCGGTTATAAGTTGTAAGTTGACCATGCGGCAGTCCTAGCACTTGGCCTCTTAGCCTTATCTGAAATTTCCTTCAATAGGAAAAATTTGGATGACTCTTAATTAAGGGTGAATCATAAATAACTCCTTCGGACTTAGATTTATCACACAATCTGGATAAAAGAAAGGTAACCAACATTATATGCCACATAACTTCCTCGTAATAAAATATGGTGCACAACACATTTATAAATAAGACTCTATTATACATGACTTGCAGACTCCCTAGGATACAATATTGCTCTGATACAAAGTCTGTCATGCCCCAACCTCAGGAAGTGCGACTTCCACCTAGTGAAAACTTAGACCTAATTTGACCTATGCTAGAGAACACATTACTAGCATAATTCCAGTCATAAAATCAAGAAACAAATAAGTATATTTCAGATTAAAAATAAGCTCTAGGCCAGCAAGGCCCCTGTTCACATAACCTATAATAAACTTAGTTAATCCCAACAATTCAAATAGAACAGAAACTAAATCATGTGTAGGCCGTCGAGGCCACCATACTGTCTATAATACAATAATGTTATATGGGTCATCGAGATCACCATGATATCTAGAAACATATAAATTAAACATATATATATATATACATATATGATGAAGGTTGATAGGCTGATGTGCTAAAAAGATAGAAAAATAAGGATGACACAGTCAATAATGTACATCCATACAACCCAAAATTTACAAGCCTCTAATATTAATATACATGGTTAAGATGGGGATCCGACCTACCCATTAGCTATCTACTTTAAAATACTGAAGAACCTCTAAATTTGGAAACTCTTAAAGAAGTAGAGCTGGATAATTTTTTAGAACTCGATAATACTATGAAGGAGGCTTGTCTACCAGTCTGTCAAGACCTGTAGGCATGAATACAGCACCCCGGGACTCGGGGAGTCAGTATTAAATGATGTACCAAGTATGCAAGGTTAATAATAAATGAGAAGGTATCATAAAGTACTAAATGTAAACACAAATAAGAGGGCCAAATATAATCGGAGTACACCTACATGTTCATGAATCTAGCCGAATTGATATTATAAAGTACTGTATATACTCAGATAGAGAGTCAGAGGTTAGCCAAAGTACTTACTTGCTCATAGTTTAAACCTTAAAGCCATAACTAAATCAATAGTCAACTTAATTATATCGAGCTTACTAATATTATCAAATACTAAATGTACTTGAAAAGAAGAGTTGGGAATAATCATAATACAACCTAATGGTTCCTGACATAAATCATACAATAAGATTCAAACAACCACCTAACAGAGCCCTCATAACAGGTACAAACAATAATTAATACCACTACCCAAGCCCCCATAAGCTCGTCAGGTGCAAATTCAATCTACATACCCCTATTGGCACCCACCTGGCCCTGTTGCCATCTGTATAACTGTTCAGCATGTAGGCTTAATGTAATTAGGTAACCTGTAGACTCTGTATATATAACACCTCAAAAATTCTAAGCTAAGACCTGAACCATTTTCATGAATGTAATGAATATATCACAAGTGTGGTGAGTGTTTGGGATAGAATCATATTCATAAAAAACTTTTATCATCAAGTTAAGTTGAAAGCATCCTTATCGATTAAGTTCACATTTAAGATTCTACTAGGATTAACTTCAAAGGATCATTACTCCTAGCATATGAATATTTAGGTGGCCTAATATCCAAAAAATTAAAGATCTTCAAGTTTTATTTCAAGCACCACCAACCACACATTAATTTGAGTTCGGAGTAAAAAGTTATGACTATTTTTGTTTTGACTGATAGTCTAGAAAACAGGTGCAAAATGACATGTGAGCCACAGAAGCCCACATGCGATTGCATGCACAACGCACATCGGGAAAAAATTGCCAACTTTCTAGAAGCAAGTGTGAATCAGATGAAATTCGAAGATCCTCACATGCGGCCACATGTCAAATTGCATGTGGGCCGATGGGGACCTTTTTAAGTCAGTTTTTATCAATTTTTTTCATTGTTTTGCCATCTTTCAGACCTTGAACATGTTTTCTATCCTCCTATCCTCCTACTTCATTAAGGTAAGTCCTTCTCTAAGGATTTCATGTTTTCCAAATTAAATTTCATCATCAAATTGCAAATTGTTGATAGAAATCCTTACCCTTGACCATAGGGTTTCAAGAAAACAATACAAGAACTTCAAGAAGAGATTTCTTGATTATTCCTCCTCCAAGTTAGGGTTCTTCAACTTCAAGCTCCAAACCCAAATATTTCACCAAGGGTCTTGCTTTCAGGTATGTGGAAATTCATCAATAGGTATCCTTTCACCTATTGAGTCCCTAAGTTAACACGATTTCTCCGGTTTTTGGTTTAAACCTCATGACTTAGGGTTTTTGAATTTCATGAACTTCTTGTATCTCAGTTTCCATTGCTATGTATGGATCTTATTACATGTTTTCTTGGAGTTTAGAATTTGTAGTATACTCATAATTCTCAAACCCTAAGCATGTGCTAGATTCATGACTTGAACTATGATTATGAACTGCACCCTCTATTATGAATCAAACATTGTTAGGAGTAGTTCAATTCATTAGGATAGTGGGTTATGAACACTCGATTAGTTATGTTTCCTGCATTTTCAGATAGATGTCCAATTATTCAGAATTATATAATTAGAATATTTTAGTCTTAGTATAAATTTGTATTCTAAAAAAGTCAATATCTTGAGTTATCTACTATGTTGGTTATTTTTTATTTATTTATCCAGTTTGGAGTAGTACTTAGCACCGAACGGATGAAGGGATGAACGCTCACCCATCAGTTTAGGCTGAGACCTTTAGTAGAAGTCCCTAAGTCCCAAAACTGTAGCGCTATGGTAGGTTCTATAGTGGTCATCCATCAATTCAGGCTTGAAACCCTAGTCCCTTGTTGGAGATCAGATTAGTGGATCCACATCATTTTATAGTTGTACCCTTGGCAAGGTATGAACACCCTCCCAGCCAGGGTTATAGGTTAGCCCCATAGTTAGCTCAGCTTGGGGTATGTCGGTTAACAGTAGCTTCCACAGTTTAGATTCAGTATTGCATGACCTTGTCTTCAGTATTTAGATATTCAGTTCAACAATTATTCATTTTATGTTTAATATTTGGTCATTGCATCAGCTTACTTTTAGTCTCATGCTTCAGTCATTACGTATGCTCAGTTTAGTTCATCATATTCAGTTTATTTAGATTTGTGTCTATCCCGCATGCTCAGTTTATTCAAATTATTAACACATATTTTTATGATGCCTCCTATCATGATGTAGGTTCAGGTGCTCCACATCCTGACCATGATTAACTTGATTTTCTCAGATTTCTTAGCGGCCAGTTGGTGAGTCCTCATAGTTTGAGGACATGACTTGTTTCAGTATTTTAGTCATTTACTTTAGTTTTCAAACTTCTAGAGTTAGATGGGGGCTTGTCCCAACAACTCCTCTCAGATAGAGGCTTTAAGTCATAGCAGTTAGTTTTTAGCTTTTGATGTTAGTTTTACATTTAGACTCGTTTATATTATTATATCTTTGGGTTGCTTTTATAAACTTACGATATTAAACCTATTCAGTTTTTCGTGCAGTTAATGTTTTATTTTGAAATGCTTAGTTATGCCAGACTATGGGTTAGCTTGGTTCACTTGTGACACTAATCACTATATTATATCTAGGGAGCAGCCTTGGGGTATGACAAACTTTGTATCAGAGCATCAGGTTCAAGAGTTATAGGGTGTCTGAAAGACGCATCAAGTAGAGTCTTTCTCATGGATGTGAAGAGCGCCACATTTATGAGAGAGAGTCTACAAGGCAATTTTAGGGAAAATTTCCCTTCTTTCTTATCCATCTCGTGCTATAGAGTATGAACTCTATTTAATATCTTTCTAATTCGTGCTCTACACATTATAGAAAATTCCTCCCAGATGAACGAACGGAAGGGGAAATAGTAACAGGAATGGAATCCAGCAAGCACCACCAGATCCTGCATACCCTTTGAATGAGAAAGTCACTCATGCAAAGTTCAGAGCTACTTTCCATGTGCTAGCTCAGGCCATGACTACTCAGGTAAACCAGCAGGTTGTGGCAATAGTTAATCCGCAGAATAGCATGGCAACAACTAGAGTTTGAGACTTTACTCAGATGAATCCCTCAGAATTCCATGGTTCCAAGGACGAGGAGGATCCACATGAATTGCTTGATGACATCCAGAAGGTTACAAAAATTATGGGTGTCATTTCGGTTAAGAGTGCAGACTTAAATGCCTATCAGTTGAAATGAGTGGCTCATATCTGGTACAAGCAGTGGAAGGAGGCTAGAAGTACAGATGAGGCCAGTGGATTGGGAACAGGTTAAGAATGCTTTTCTAGACAGGTTATTCCTACTTGAACTCAGGGAAGCTAAGATCCAGAGTTCATCAACTTAAGGCAGGGTGATATGAGCGTGAAAGAGTACTCTTTCAAGTTTACTCAATTGTCAAAGTATGCTCCGGCAATAGTTGCTGACTCCAAGGCCCGTATGAGTAAGTTCATGTTAGGGGTCTCTAATGATGTGGTCAAAGAGTGCAAGACTACAATGGTGGTGAAGGAGATGAATATTTGTAGGTTGATGACTCATGCCCATCAAATTGAGGAAAAAAAGATTAATGAGAGGGAAAGAGACAACAAAAGGGCCAGAACAAGTAACTTTAGCTATTCTCAGCAAAGGTCTAATGGAGGGAATCGCTCTCAGTTCATCCAAAAGTCTTTGGATCCATCCCCATCATCTACTAGTACCCCAGTGCCCAAGTTCAGACAAGATCAATGTGATAGGGCACTAGGCTCTAAGTCTCAAGGTAGTGTCACTAGTGGGCGCACTTATCCAGTTTACAAGAAGTGTGGTAAGAACCACCCAGGTGAGTGCATGATAGGTAGTGGGAATTATTTTAGGTGTGGTAAATTAGGTCAAAAGATAAAGGATTTCCCAGCATCTTCATAGAGGGGCAAGGACAGTCATCATCAAAATTAGACAAATTTTACAACAGCTCTAGCAGGTCGCCCGACTCAGCAAGGTGCCTCGTCTAGTGCAGGTAGTGGTTAGTGACAGAACAAACTCTATGCTCTCCAGACTTGTCAAGATCATGAAGGTTCCCCTGATGTGGTCACAGATATGTTACGAGTCTTTTATACTGATGTTTATGTATTGTTAGATCCCAGAGCTATACTTTCTTTTGTGACTCTATATATAGTAGTAGATTTTAGTGTTAGCCCAAAAATCCTCTCAGAACCTTTCTCAGTCTCTACTCCTATTGGTGATTCAGTCATAGCTAGACGGGTATACAAAAATTGCCCGATCACAGTTTCTCAGAAAGTCACCTTAGCTACTTTGATATTATTCTGGGCATGGACTGGTTACATTCCTATTATGCCTCAGTTGATCGTAGAACCATAATAGTCCAATTATAGTTTCCTAATAAGCCAGTCTTAGAATGAAAGGGTAATACTTCAGTGCCTGTAGGTCGGTTCATCTCATACCTTAAGTCCAAAAAATGATTTCCAAAGGGTGTATCTATCATTTTGTTAAGGTTAAGGATTTAGATTTTGAGACGCCAACTCTCCAGTCAGTCCCTGTGGTTAGTGAGTTTCCAGAAGTATTCCCAAAATATCTTCCTGGAGTTCCTCCCAAAATGGAAATCAACTATAGAATAGATCTCTTTCAAGATACCCAGCCTATCTCAATTCCTCCTTACAGAATGGCTCCAGCTAAGCTTAAGGAGTTAAAGGAATAGTTGAAAAACCTTCTAGATAAGGGCTTTATCAAACCCAATATATCTTCGTGGGGTGCTCCAGTCCTGTTCGTGCATAAGAAAGACGGTTTTCTTAGGATGTACATCGACTATTGTCAGTTGAACAAAGTCACAATCAAGAATAAGTATCTCATTCCCAGGATTAATGAATTGTTTGACCAGCTTCAGGGTGCCAGTTGTTTTTCTAAGATAGACCTCAGATTCAGCTATCATTAGCTCAGAGTCAGAGAGTGCGACATTCCAAAGATAGCCTTCAAAATTTGGTATGGTCACTATGAATTTATAGTTATGCCTTACGGAATAACGAATTCTCCTGCAGATTTTATAGACTTGATAAATAGAGTATTCAAGCCATATTTAGACATATTCATTATTGTCTTTATAGATAATATCCTTGTGTGTTCCTGGAGTGAAGAGGAGCACGCAAATCATTTGAGAGTTGTACTGCAAACTCTCAAGGATCGCTAGTTATTTGCCAAGTTCAGCAAGTGTGATTCTGGTTGAAGTCAATTGCCTTCCTTGGCCATGTGGTCTCTAGTGAGGGTATTCGAGTGGATTCACAAAAGATAGAGGCAATAAAGAATTGTCCTAGACCCACTTCTCTGACATACATTAGGAGCTTTTTGGATTTGGCTGGCTACTATAGGAGATTTGTTGAGGGATTTTTAACCATAGTTTCCCCATTGACCAGGTTGACTCAGAAAAAGGTAAAATTTCAATGGTCTGATGAGTGTGAAAAGAGCATTCAAGAATTGAATACTAGGTTGACTACAACGCTAGTTTTAACTCTACCAGAGGGTTTAGATAGGTTTGTTATGTATTGTGATGCATCCAGAGTCGGCTTGGGTTGTGTCTTAATGCAGCATGGTAAGGTCATCGCCTATGCCTCCAGAGAACTTAAGATTCATGAGAAGAACTACTTGACTCATGACCTTGAGCCTGCTGGAGTCATTTTTGCCTCGAAAATTTGGAGACACTACTAGTATGGTGTCAATGTAGATGTGTTTACAGATCATAAAAGCCTCTAGTACGTGTTCACACAGAAGGAGTTGAATCTTTGTCAGAGGAGATTGTTGGAGTTCCTCAAGGATTATGATATGAATGTGCTCTACCTTCCGGGTAAGGCCAATATAGTGCTTGATGCCCTCAGCACACTATCCATGGGTAATGTTATATTGAGGAAGAAAGTAAAGAACTAGCTAAGGATGTTCATAGGCTTGATCGCTTAAGAGTTTGCCTTAAAGACATAGCAAATAGCGGTGTGATAGTTCAGAATGGGTCAGAATCTTTTCTAGTAGTCTAGGTGAAGGAGAAGCAATATAGTAATCCCATCTTACATCAATTAAAAGGTGCGTTCCATCAACAGAGAGTAGAGATTTTCTCCCAATGGGAAGATGGTGTGCTTCGCTACCAGAGTCATTTATGTATTCTTAATATGGATGAGTTGAGATAGAGGATCCTAATAGAAGCCCATAGTTCCAGATATTCTATTCATATCGGTGCCACCAAGATGTACCATGACCTCCAGGAAGTCTATTTGTGGAATAGAATGAAGAGGGATATCACAAATTTTGTGGCTAAGTTCCCCAACTGTCAATAAGTGAAGGTAGAACATTAGATATCGGGAGGTGTGACTCAGGATATTGCCATTCCCACATAAAAGTGGGAGGTGGTCAATATGGATTTTATTATGGGTTTACCTTGGACCCACCAATAACACAACTCCATTTGGGTGATAGTAGACAAGGTAACTAAGTTAGCTGACTTCTTGGTTGTCAAGACTACAGATTTAGCAGAGGATTATGCCAGACTCTACATCAGTGAGATAGTCAAGTTGCATGAGGTTCCCTTGTCTATCATCTCATATAGGGGTACTCAGTTTACATCCTATTTCTGGAGATCGTTTCAGAAATGTCTTGGTACTTAGGTAAATCTCAGCACATCATTTTATCTGTAGATGGATGGTCAGATAGAGTGTACCATCCAGACCTTAGAGGATATGTTGAGGGCTTGTGCGATTGACTTCAAAGGAAATTGGGATGAGCACTTGCCTCTTATTGAGTTCTCCTATAACAACAACTTCCATTCTAGTATCAAGAGAGCCCTATATGAGGCACTTTATGTGCGAAGGTGTAGATCATCAGTTGGTTGGTTTGAAGTAGGTGAAGCAGCCTTGATAGGGCCAGATTCGGTTCATGAAGCTATAGAGAATGTTCAGTCTATTAGGGAAAGGCTGAAGATAGCTCAGAGTCGTCAGAAGTCCTATGCAGACATTAGGAGAAAAGACTTAGAATTTGAGATTGATGATTGGGTTTTTGTGAAGGTATCACCCATGAAGGGGTGATGAGATTTGGAAAGAAAGGGAAGCTCAGGCCCCGGTATGTTGGTCTTTACAAAATCCTGAAGAGGATTGGTATTGTGACCTATGAGTTAGAGTTACAAGTCGAACTAGCAGCAGTTCATCTAGTCTTTCATGTTTTATTGTTTAAGAACTGAGTTGGTGATCTGGCATCGATTATGCCATTAGAGAACATGAGTGTGAAGGATAGCCCCACCTATAAAGAGGTTCCAGTTGAGATTCATGACCGTCAAGTTTGGAGGTTGAGAAATAAGGAAGTCGCTTTAGTGAAAGTTCTTTGGAGAAATCAATCCATTGATGGAGCTACTTGGGAAGCAGAGGCAGCCATGATGACCAAGTAACCTCACCTCTTTCCTTCTGTTCCAGTTTCAGCTTAAGATAATAGTACCTCTCCAGTCTCTCAGTTTATTCTCATGTGTTTCCCTCCAGTTTCATGATTCCCTCAACTATTTCTGCATTCTCAGTATGCTTTTATGTACTTAGAACTCAATTAAGTTACAAATCAGCATTTAGAATTCAGTTGGTAAGGATTGCAGCTCTTTCCCTCCAAACTCAACTTGTTTAGTTTTCATTCAAGGATGAATGATTCCAAGAGGGAAATATTGTAACACCCCAAAAATTCTAAGCTAAGATCCGAACTATTTCAATGAATGTAATGATCATTTCCTTAGGGTGGTGAGTTCTTTGCATGCGAATCATGTTCATAAGAAATTTCTATCATCAAGTTAAGTTGAAAGCATCCCTATCGGTTAAGTTCTCATTTAAGATTCTACTAGGGTCAAGTTAAAATGATCATTACTCCTAGCATATGAAGAGTTAGGAGGCCTAATACCTACCAAATTAAAGATCTTCAAGTTTTCTTTCTAGTACCACCAATTGCGCATTAATTTGAGTCCAGAGTAAAAAGTTATGACTATTTTAATTTTCACTGAAAGTATGGAAAGAGGGTGCAAAATGACATGCGAACCGTAGAAGCCCACACGCGATCGCATGCCCAAATGCACATCAACAAAAAATTGCCAACTTTCTGGAAGCAAGTGCGATCCACAGATCCTCATATGCGGCCGCATGTCAAATCCCTCGTACTGATCTGACCACTAAAATAGGACATCCTTCCTAGTCAGCCTAGTCAAAGGTGCTTCTATAGAAGAAAACCCCTCGATGAACCTCCTGTAGTACCCTACTAACCCAACAAAGCTACGAACCTTGATAGGAGAAGTAGGTCTGCTGATATCCTTCTCAGGTCTACTCTAATTCCATCCTTAGACACTACGTGTCCTAGGAATGCCACTGACTCAAGCCAAAACTCACACTTTGAGAACTTGGTATAAAGCCAATGACCTCTCAAAGTCTGAAGTACAATCTTCAAGTGCTGCTCATGCTCAACTCTACTCCGCGAGTATATTCGGATGTCATTAATGAACACTATCACAAACGAGTTCAAATATAGGCTGAGCACTATGTGCATCAATTCCATGAAAGTTGTAGGGTCATTAGTCAACCCAAAAGACATCACCAGAAACTCATAGTGGCCATAACATTCCCTGAATGCTATCTTAAGGATGTCCTCTGCCCTAATCCTCAACTAGTGGTAGCCTGACCTCAAGTCTATCTTCGATAACATGGCTAAACCCTGAAGCTGGTCAAATAAGTCATCTATGCATGGCATCAGATACCTATTCGTCACTGTCACCTTATTCAACTGTTTGTAATCAATACACATCCTCATCGACCTATCTTTGTTCTTCACAAACAAAACTGGAGCACCACAAGGAGAGACACTCGGTCTAATAAAACCCTTATCTAACAAGTGTTGGAGCTACTCTTTAAGCTCTTTGATCTCAGCTAGAACCATACAATAAGGAGAAATAGAAATGGGCCTGGTCCCCGGCTTTTACTAAATATCTAAGTCAACATCTCTCTCAGGTGGAAGGCCTGGAAGGTCTATGGGAAACATATCTAGGAAATCTCTAACCATAGGAACCGACTCAGAGGAAGAAGGATCGGCACTAGCATCTCAGACATATGCTAGATAAGCCAAACACCTGCGAAAAATCAACCTCCTAACTTGGAGACAAGAAATGATCGAAGATGGTGCATAGCTAACTGAACCCTACCACATAATCGGGGATACGTCAAGCACAACTATGGTAAATGTCTTGGCATAACAATCAAAAATCTTCTTCATACCATTCCACCAAGTTTATCACGCCTCGAGGTTACCCCTAGATGTAACACGGGACTTGGGACCACAAGGATCCCAAGCTAACCCTTGGTCATAGCATTCTCAAGCATAAAAAAAGTTAAGCGAAAGCAATCTAAGATAGAAACTTAGAATGTCATAAATAGAAGTAAATTACAAAGTATGACTCAGAAATTGTCTTATAAGGTCTATGTTTGAAAAGCCTCTACTACTATCATAGAGAGTTATAGGGACAACACCCCCAACTAACTCGAACATCTGAAAATAAAGAAAACATAAAACTGAGGTAGAGCCTAGCCCTCGGACTATGAGGACTCACCAATAGCTAAGTAGGAGTGGTCGAATCTCTAGCCACAGATCTGAGTAGGAACACTTGAGTCTGCATCATAAAAGGATGCAGTGTAATATGCGTTAGTACTATGGAATGTACTAAGTATGTGAGCAATGTATGAATATGGTGAAAACATGCTAAGCAAACTTGAATAACTCAAATCATGCTTTTAAAGAATAACTGAATGCAATGACTCTAAAATATCATAAGCCAAAGCATAATAATAAGTAATAAGTCTGAAATCTGATTTAGAGTCAAATGCAACTTTAATCATAAAATGTTTCTGTGGGAGGTTCTATAACCGACATAGACCATGTGAGATACATTGAATCTCATGTATACGCCCTATCGAGAGGAGCCAATGTACCTTGCAAGGGGTACAAAGGCATAACTGTAACGTGATTACCTGAAACTGATGCCCAGCACGGGACTTAACCTACGGGGGAAACGTTTTTCTGGGACTCCTGAGTACTCTGACCCATCCAACTCCGTGCTAATAGTACTCCCAAAAACATACATATAACTCATATAATACCAATGCCATATCTGATGACAAAGCTGTTAAAAAACAATGACATATCTGATGCCAAAGCCAAGAAAAGAATCAATGACATATCTAATGCCAAAGCTAAGTAAAAACCAATTATATATCTAATGTCAAAGCTATTTTGAAAAGCAAAAGACATATTTGATGCTATGCAATTCAAAGACATAATCTGAAGGCTTAGCTTAGTCATAGCTCAAAACATGCTTTTCATACCAAATTCATACTTGCAGAATCATACATGCAGTTTCATAAGTTCATAAGTTCCATGATAGCTAATCATGCTAATTTCATCTTGAAAACATGTAAATTCATGGGTTCATGCTAGAAATCCACTTTCATGCTTGGGCTTTCAAAATCAATGAAATAATCATAATCAAATCATGAATAATCAATAAGAAACCATAAATTTAAATATAGAAACTAATTTTATAAACTTTCCCCAATTTTGGTTCAAAACCCTAGTTTCATAACTTCATAATTCAAATTCATGAGTTGGGGATTTTGGGCACAACGGTGGAAGAAATCCATTTCTAAAGACCCACATACCTTAGGTAAAAGATGTCAAGAACTACCAAAAGAAGCGGTTCTTCAGAGATGTCAGGCACTACTACTGGGAGGAACCTTATCTATTACCCATTTCAATTGAAAAGATTTGGAGACTTGACTTGGAGCTTGGAGACTTGAGCTTGAAGAGGGATTTTCCTTTTTGGGAGGTGATATTAAGACTTGGGCTTACTTTCTAATTTGACATGTTAGATTTTGATGTGATTCTGGGCATCGAATGGTTATCCCCTCATCGAGAAATTTTGGATTGCTATGCCAAGACCATTACCATATCTATGCCCAGCGTATCCTTGGTTGGGTGGCAAGGTTCTGTTATCCGGACACATTCTACACTAGAACCTACACCATACAGGCATGCCACCTCCATCACTCACTTAGTGGGTATAAAACTCTAGCTACATTTTTTGATCATTTAATGCCTGATTTCTTGATCATTCTTCCTCCAAGTTAGGGTTCTTCAACTTCAGGCTCCAAACCCAAAGATCTCACCAAGGGTCTTGCTTTCAGGTATGTGGGAATTCATCAATGAGTATCATATCACCTATTAAGTCCCTAAGTTAACACAATTTCTCCAATTTTTGGTTTAAACCTCATGACCTAGGGTTTCTGAATTTCATGAACTTCTTGTATCTCAGTTTCCATTGCTATTTATTGATCTTATTACATTTTTTCTTTAGGTTTAGCATTTGTAGTATACTCATAATTCTCAAACCCTAAGCATGTGCTAGATTCATGACTTGAACTATGATTATGAATTGCACCCTCTATTCAGAATCTAACATTGTTAGGAGTAGTTCAATTCATTAGGATGGTGGGGTATGAACACCCGATCAGTTATGTTTCCTACATTTTAGATAGATGCCCAATTATTCAGAATTACATGATTGAATACTTTCAGTCTCAATATTATTTTGCATTCTCAAAAAGTTAGTATCTTGATCTATTAAGTATGTTAGTTATTTAGTTATTTACATTCAGACTCATTTATATTTAGAGGCTTTCAAACATAACAATTAGTTTTCAGATTTTGATGTTAGTTTTACATTCAGACTCATTTATATTCAAATATCTTTGGGTTGCTTTATAAATTATGATATTAAACCAGTTCAATTTTCCGCACAGTTAATGTTTTATTTAGAAATGCTTAGTAATTTTAGACCATGGGTTAGCTTGGGTCACTTGTGACACTAAGCACCATGTTATGTCTAGGGGTAGCCTCGGGGAGTGAGAGTATATTTTTCAAGATTATAGGCTTTGAGTAATCAAGCACACAATTTTGAGCATACAAGACTCATGTATCTATATCTAAGCAAACAAGGCTCATGTATCTGTATATGTCACGCCCTGAGGCTACCCCCTAGACGTAACATGGTGCTTAGTGTCACACAAGTGACCCCAAGCTAACCCATGGTCTGGCATAACTAGACAATTTCTGATAAAACTTAAACTGTATGAAAAACTTAAAATATTTACATATCTGATATGGGAAAGAAGTCCAAACATATCTATATATGAAATATAAATAAGAGTATAGTGAGTCTAAAAAAAACAATAGTAACAACTAGATAGCTAAATCTAGTTCTATGTCTGAAAGTCTCTAACTGATATGAGTTATTGGGACAAGCCCCCAGCTAACTCTAATAATATGAAAACTGAAATATAAAACTGAATGATGAAAGCATATCTATCATCCTCGAACTATGAGAACTCACCACTGAAGTTGCTGAGTACGAACTGGAAATCAAGCTAAGCACAGTCTGGATGTTGAGCGCATGAACCTACATCATACAATAATGTAGCACAAAAGTATGCGTCAATACTTTGAATGTACTGAGCATGCGGGATATGTACGAAGCTGAACAATATAAAGACTGAACATGAAAATACATAGAGAAGCATAAACTGAAGATAAGCTAAATGCGGTGACCAAGTACTATTATGAGTGTATAGCATGCTGAACTGAATAACTAAATACAAGGTCAATGCAATATGATTCTTACTGTGGGAGCTACTATCAACCCACATACCCAAGCAGAGCTAACTATGGGGCTAACTTGTAAACCTAGATGGAAGGGTGTTCATACCTTGACAAGGGTACAAACAAATCTGACGTGGATCCACTAAACTGATGTCTGATAAGTCGGTAATATACCAACTTATTGAGCCTATATCCATGAATTATTGCTACGTTTTGAATCGATTTAGAGGTTTTTATTGCCTTTATTGATGTTTATATAGTTACTTTGGATAGAAGAGGAAAAACAAGGATATGAACCCAAAAAGAGCCAAAAAGGATCTAAGTGTGAAGAGTTGTGAAAAGCTGGAGAATCTGCCAAGAGGTGCGGTGGCCGTGCGACACGCACAAGCCAAGGTGCGATTCGCACCTCCTTCGCATGAAGCTGCAAAGATGACTGAAGATTCCTGTAAGGAGTGCAGTCGCCATGAAACGCGCACATCTCGTGGTGCAAAATGCACCACCTTCGCACAAAGCTTACCTATGCGGCTGAAGTCACTGGCCAATCTGAAGCAGGTGTGCGACGCGCAGACTGCGACATGCCTCGCACACCACCCAGAGGGCAATTTTGTCCTAAATTTATGTGATAATTTTGGAGCATATAAAAGGCAACTTTAGGCTTATTTTGTATATACAATTTGTAGCAGAGAATTTCAGAGAGAACTTGGAGATATTTTTAGCTTGTAAACACCTTTTTTCCATCTCCATTGAGAGAGGGTTTTCAATCCAATCTTTTGGTTAACAAATTGTTTGCCTAATTTGAATCTAGAATTTGAGAATCAACTACAATGGATGGGAATTTTATTTACCCAGATGGTATATATTCTCCCCCTTCTATGAGTGGCTAATTTCTCTTGTCTAGGGGTGTATTGATGATGGGTACTTAGCTAATGGTTATGGGTGTTGCTAATTTGCTTTTATAACTTCTTATCTAATATAGGTCAAGTAATTTCACCATGTTTTAGTCTAATAATTTGTTGTTGCAAACATGAATTTACCTTACTTGGCTATATAATTGCTCGAGAGAAAGTTTTGTAGTTGTGGATGTGAAATTGCTAGTGGGTACTTGGGAATCCACTTAGATTGGAGGCTAGACATAGCTCCAATCGCGGAATCTCCCAATTAAGGGTCTGAGCTAGAAATAGGATGACCTCCCCAAGAAAATATTGGTTGGTTATTTAGCACACCGAATGATGTTCTAACCGAATCATTGGATATATGGATGTTGATTCCATACCCATAACCAATGCTACTCATGTCAATAGGTGAAAATTCAAGTGAATTAGTGACTACCCTATCTCATAGTGAATGCCCCATCGGAAATGCACCCTATTCATCTAGTTCTTATTGGTACACCCATCTTGATTTTATAGTTTTTATTTAATTGAGTTAGTAGTGACAACTTTTCCAATTCCCCCATTTTATTATTTTGGTTTTGGTGAACAATTACTCTCTCTTTGAAATCGCTTCGCATAATCTCTAATGAGTTAAATCAAGTCCCTTGGGTACGACCCCAAAATCCGTTGGATTTATAAATGTGTTTTGACTACGTGATCATCGTGACCTCCTAGTTGGAGAGCTACAATTTGAGTGTTCATCAAAAATAGCGCCGTTACTGGGACTTGAGTATTAGCTAGTTTTTGATTGTTGTTGTGAAGTCAACTTGCGAGTGCTTGTTTTCTTTTACTTATTTGTTGTTTTTGAGTGTTGATTGAGCAGGCCAGCAATGGATGAATCCGATGATAATGAGAGCATTGGCGGCTTTGACAACGACAACGTTGCTGAGCCTATGATGCACGGAGGTGTAGGTGCAATCCTCCTACCCCCCACGATGGGAAATATTGTCTTTCATGTGAAAGCACCATGCTCCATTTGATTTAAATGAAGGGGCTATTTAGTAGAGCTGCCCATGAGGATGCCAACCGGCATATTCAGAACTTTGTGGAGATTTGCCAACCATACATCATCCACAATATCTCCCAAGAGTCCATCCGATTGCGCCTATTCCCATTTTCTTTGACGGGGGAAGCCACGACATGGTTGGAATAATTGCTGGATGACTCCATCACATATTGGGCCGAGTTGGTTGAGGCATTTACCTCGAGATTCTTTCCTCCATCTCGAATGATGAAGTTAAGAGATGAGATTACTAACCTTAGGCATCTCCCGGATGAGCCTCTTCATGAAGTTTGGCTATGATTCAAAAAGAAGCTTCTATTGTGCCCAAGCCATGAGTTCTCAGACAATGTGTTTCTCCAAAGCTTCTATCGGTCATTGAACTTTACGAACAAATCGGTGGCTGATAATCTTAGATGTGGCCCTTTCATGGACTTGGAGTTTCCCATAGCCTCGACTTTGTTAGAGTGAATGACGAAAACCAATCAAGCTTGGCATACAAGAGAAGTGGATGTGCCAACTTCGGGAATTCCCTCAACAATCTTGACGAATAAAATAAAGAGAAAAGACGAGGAGCGAGATGAAGCTTTGGCTAAAATGATGACATAAATTGACTTGATGGACAAGCAGGTGATGAGAGCTGGTATTAAGAAGGTGAATATAGTGAGTACACCGGATATTGAGGTGAATGATGTTGAGCTTATGACTAAGATTCATGGTAAGCTATGCTATGTGTCAGCGGATTTTGGCCCTGGGTATTATCGCCCGAGAGAGGAGAATCAAGGTTGGATTAGAGACAAGGAGAGGGATGGAAATTTGTGTGAAAGAGATTAGGATGGTGATTGCTTCAATCACCGGAGCTCAAATACGTACATCCCCTCAAACAAATCTAATTCTCTCTACCAATCGGGCACAAGCAATCCCGGCCAATCCAAGATAGAGGACATGTTGTCCTTGGTTCTTAAGAAGGTGGATAACACAAAATAGGGAGTAAGTGAGCTAAAGAGGGAGGTCTCTACACTTCACCAAATGGTGAGCTCCCATAGTGCCTCGATCAAACACCTTGAGGCCAAAATCATCCACCTATCAAGCCAAATGAACCCACAGATGAAGGGAATGTAGCCTAGCAACACCGTCAACAACCCCAAAAATGAATAAGGATTGAGGTAATATCATCGTGCCGCGATGTTAAATCAAGCACTGCTTGGGAGGCAACCCAAGTTTCTTTCTTTGTTTTTGGTTATTGTTTGTTGTTTTTGATGTTCTGTAGGGAATGCATGGAATTGAAACATGGACAAAGGAAAATAAGGCAAAAATGTGTTGTGCAGTGGATGGTGCGGACTGCACAAATAATTGTGCGTGTCGCACAACAAACCGCACACCAAAATAGAAGGCCTGGAGGAAAAGTGAAAAATGGAGGTGACATGTGCTGGGTTGTGCGGGCCGCACAAGCCCAAGTGCGTGTCACACCTTCATAGCACAAGACAACAGACACCTACTTTGATTTCTTATCTGCTGCATTCCACCCTTAGTAGATTTTCTTTTGTTTTTGGCTCATAATCTTTGGATGCAGACTATGTCTTCTAGCAAGCAAAACACTGCCGAATAAGCAAGGCTCCGCTTCGGAATAGAGGGCATGAAAGCTCTCTACAAACGGGACAAAGATAGAGGATTCAATGAGGAGCAAAGTTTAACTTGGGAGAGGTGAGAGATGAAATACCAAACATGCACCAACAGATGGCTGAGCGAGAGTGGCACCTCTTTCAGGATGTACCCGGGGGGTATTATGAGGAAGTGGTGCAGGAATTCTTCACGGCATATTAGGTTAGCCAAGACTCCAAAGGATACACTGCGTAGAAATTCTCCAACTTGAATTCAGTCATAGTCAGAGGCAAGATGGTTAGCATTACCCCTGCTGCTATCAATGATATCTATTTAGGCCAACCAATCGACCCTGCACCATCCCTCATGGCTAAATTGGTGGCTGATCCAAAGCTGTATCAAGAAATAGCCCCAATCTTTGCTCGAGATGTTCCTTCTTGGTCCCTTGTGGAGGGTGATATCCCAAGAAAAATGTTGCACTTTGAAGCTCGACTATGGTATGATCTAGTCTGTAATAGGTTTCCCCCCTCTCAAAATGATCAGAAAATAACTCAAAAGGGTGCCATTTTGGTTGCTGCCATCATGACAAGTGAACATGTGAATTTTGGAGAAATTGCAGCCATAGTTATTCAAAGAAAAGCCTGCAGAGGCAAAGATGCATTCCCTTTCCCAGTGTTGATCAACAGGTTGTGTGCGAAGGCAGAGATTTCCTACCTCAGTTGTGACCAAGTCACCCACGCTGTGGGGGTGATTGGTCTTGATAAGAAAACTGACAAGGATGCACCCCTATTTAAGAGACAAAGGACTGAGGCATCAGTGGAAGCTGTGGGTGGTGACCTTGATGATAGAGCATATGTTCCATCTCCCTCCCGGGCTACTGCCGATGCATGCACACATACACCAGCCTCCTCGATAAACAAAAATAGCCTCCAGGACATGGTCGACAGAACTTATATCCATGAGAAACAACTCTCCAATCTAGCCACTAAGCTATCCGGGATGATAAACAAAGCGATTAAGACTGCAGTGAATGGGGTGGTTGATAGTCTAAACACATTGTGCAAGCGGGTTGATGTTATGGAAGGGGCAATCTCAAAACTCCAGAAAGATATTGACAAGTCCAAAGGCAATGATCCAGTGCTGGAAGCTAATTTGACCACATTGCCTCTACCGAGGAGGATTCCTAGCCCGTTGAATGACTTATTTGCTTCATATACATCCGAGGAACTGCCTGGTCATGCTGAGCAAGAGCTAGACGATGATGAGAACCCCGACTTTCAGAGAGTGCTTCATGACTCCATAATTTTGGCAAACTCTCGAAGAGGTGGTGCTGGCCTAAGTGGGAAGAATGTTGAAGAAGAAACTGCTTCTGATGGTGGTGATTATGAGGACTAGATCCTACAGGGAGTTCCACCCTTTTCCCATTGCACTATGAGCATTGAGGACAATGCTTCTTTCATGGGAGGGGGTGTCTTTCTTTACTTGCTTTTTGTTGCCCGTGAGTGGGATTGAGACAATTTATTGCCCTTGTCGGGCCTAGTTGATTAGTCTGCTTAGTTTTATTTGGACCTTGTCGGGCTTGTTTTGGATAATTGATTGTGATGCCATTATTTTTTTCTTTTTTAGATTTTATTTGTTGTTGACTTTGAGCTTAATTGTGCCCTCGCCGGGCTTGATGTTGTTATTGATGATGTGCCGGGTTGGTCTTACATGTCCTATTGTTCCACTATCCGTGCCTTGCAAATGCGCTAAATGCCTACGCCGAGGCTTATTCTTGATTGATTCATAAGCGCAAAAAAAAATATGGATCGCCTTGTTGATAGTAGTGTAGAAATAAACTCCAAGGGTTTTCTTAATGCTATGGTTCTTTCCCAAGGAGCAAAAGTTTTGATTATTTTCTTTTTCTTTTCTTTTGTTTTTGTGTATCGAAACGGGTTGGTGTTTCCCTATGATAGATTGAGAGGCAACTTTCTTAAGGGAAAATGCCAAGTTTAGTTTAGAATTGAGTCTGTAAGTGCTTGTCTCATAATGGGCCCCCTAAAAAAATTCTTGATAAATTGTTTTGTTGAAAAGGAAATGAAGAAGGGAAATGAATTTTTGAGAAAAAGCGTTCTCTTGTCATGACTTTCACACTCTCTCTTTGGCTTGATTGACTCACAAACAAGTGTGTAATGAACTCGGAATATCTTATAAAAAGTCATTTGCCCCAATTGATTGTAGGACTAATGGATGAAGTCTTGTGGAATGATGCCTTGTGCGGTGAGGCTTTACCCTGATTCTTGTGCATAAGTGTCATTTAGAGATTTCCCTGAATGTGATTCAAGGCAAAATTCTAGGTGTAACCAAGCTTGGGAGATGACATTAGGCCCTTTTTGATAGCCACTTCATTCAAATGACCTCCCAATGACATCAAATCCTAGTGAACCCTTTGAGCTTGTGACCATTCTTTGACACCTTTGTAACACCTTGACCTTTTTGGAACCTCTATCTTGGCACCCATCCTCCCTAATTGCTTGAAAATGAAATGTAGGCTAAAAGCCTAAGTTGGGGGGGGGGGGGAACAAAATATAACATATGCAAATGCCTAAGTTTGGGGGGGGCATGTGATCAAATAAGGAGAACAAAATAAATGCACTTCAAGTCCAAGGTAGCACGTTGATTCGAGAATTGAAAATTGCTCCAAAAGATCAATCCAATGAGCAAATTGAAAAGCAAAAATAGGTGCTACCAAGTGAAGGTGATATAAGGTGTGAATGATCATGAGGTAAACAAGGAGAAATCTTGGGTTGTGTGAGGGATAAATAAGGTGAAGTTGAAAATTGAAAAATGTAAGTGGTGTTTGAAATGAAAACAAAGAGCATTAGGGAGGTATAGTCACTTGAACCAAATGATATCCTCACCTTGGCCCTAGCCAACATCGTAACCCGCAAGTCCTTGGTGATTCCGAACTTGGCTACTATACATTAGTTGCGATCTACATGAAGGGCAAGCCTATGGTTTGACGCGTATGCACTTGAACTTCCTTGAGAGAGTGAGAGTCTTCTTGGTTCTCTTATAATCTCGTGGTTAAGAATTGAATAATTGTGAGTGGGATTCTCTCTTGTGGTGAGTGGCATGATGCACTCGAATTGAAGCATAGAGTCTCTATTTCAATTAAGGGGAATGAATGAGACAAGTTGTGTGGCGAATCTCGAGGCAAACCTTGATGGTCCAATGCCAATGACTTGAGAAGCTAAAACTTCTTGTTTTTGAATGGCAAATTCCCTTGAGTTTTAAAAGAGATATGATGTCCTTTTGAAAAAAGGTTTTGAAACGAGCAATTGTCTTGAGCATGTGGGGGTCCAAATTGAGATAAGCATAGTAGTTGAGTCTTTTATTTGTTTATTTTTCTTAAATTTTTAGTTTAGAGTAGTTTTTGTGCCTTAATTGAGCCTTAGCATAATTCATTCCTTGCCGTGTGAGTATCTTGTTTGAGGACAAGCAATAGTTCAAGTTTGGGGGTTTGATAAGTTGGTAATCTACCAACTTATTGAGCCTATATCCACGAATTATTGCTATGTTTTGAATCGATTTAAAGGTTTTTATGGACTTTATTGATGTCTATGCAGGTACTTTGGATAGAAGAGGAAAAACAAGGATATGGACCCTAAAAGAGCCAAAAAAGAGCTAAGTGTGAAGAGTTGTGAAAAGCTGGAGAATCTTCCAGGAGGTGCGGTGGCCGTGCGACACGCACAAGCCAAGGTGCGGTTCGCACCTCCTCCACATGAAGCTGCAAAGATGACTGAAGATTCTGCTAAGGAGTGCGGTCGCCATGCGATGCGCACATCCCATGGTGCGAAACACACCACCTTTGCACAAAGCTTATCTATACGGCTGCAGTCACTGGCCAATCAGAAGTAGGTGTGCGATGCATACACTGCGATATGCAAACCGTACATCGCGTCGTACACCACTCGGAGGGTAATTTTGTCCTAAATTTATGTGATGATTTTGGAGTATATAAAAGGCAACTTTAGGCTTATTTTGTATATACAATTTTTAGCAAAGAATTTCCGAGAGAACTTGGAGATATTTTTGGCTTGTAAACACCTTTTCTCCATCTCCATTGAGAGAGAGTTTTCAATACAATCTTTTGGTTAACAAATTGTGTGTCTAATTTGACTCTAGAACTTTAGAATCAACTACAATGGATGGGAATTTGATTTACCCAGCTGGTATATCTTCTCTCCCTTTTATGAGTGGCTAATTTCTCTTGTCTAGGGGTGTATTAATGATGTGTGCTTAGCTAATAGTTATGGGTGTTGCTAATTCGCTTTTATAATTGCTTATCTGTTATGGGTTTAGTAATTTCACCATGTTTTAATCCAATAATTTGTGGTTGCAAACATGAATTTACCTTACTTGGCTATATAATTGCTCGAGAGAGAATTTTGTAGTTATGAATGTGAAATTGCTAGTGGGTACTTGGGAATCCACTTAGATTGGAGGCTAGACATAGCTCCAATCATGGAATCACCCATTTAAGGGTCCGAGCTAGAAATAGGATGACCTCCCTAAGCAAATGTTTGTTGGTTATTTAGCACACCGAATGATGTTCTAACCAAAATCATCGGATATGTGGATGTTGATCGAGAGATAACATTCCACACCCATAACCAATGCTACCTGTGTCAATATGTGAAAATTCAAGTGAATTAGTGACTACCCTATCTCATAGCGAATGCCCCATCGGAAATGCACCCCTAGTCATCTAGTTCTTATTGGTACACCCATCTTGATTTTATAGTTTTTATTGACATGAGTTAGTAGTGACAACTTTCCCAATTCCCCCATTTTGTTGTTTTGGTTTTGTTGAACAATTACCCTCTCTTTGAAATCTCTTCGCACAATCTCTAATGAGTTAAATCAGGTCCCTTGGGTATGACCTCGACATCCGTTCGGTTTATAAATGTGTTTTGACTATGCGATCGTCATGACCTCCTAGTTGGAGAGCCACAATTTGAGCGTTCATCAATGTCCACAAGGGATGAGGGTGTACAACCTAATCTGACAACTGACTCCTTTCATGCCTATGGTGGCGCCATAGTTCTGGGACTTAGGGACTTCTACTCAAGGTCATAGCCTAGTCTGACAGTTGAACCTTCATCCCTTCGTCCACTTGGTACTAAGTTTACTCCCAACTGAATCTAAAGCAATGAAATGCAAACTGAAATACTGGATAGCTTAAATACTGAAAATCATCTTAGAATGCAACATACGTATATTGAAACTAATGGCATTCTAATTCTGAAGCATTATTGTCTGGATTATCTGAAAAGCAAGTATAAGTTATGAGTACTGAAATTAATATATGCTAGGGTTACTGAACTCTATACAACTGACTATACTAATTCTCCAAGAAACATGTAATGATTATCATACAAGTAATAGAATCTGAGTTGTAATGATTCCATAAGGTTTAGAAACCCTAGGTCTGAAGAACTAATAGAGAACTGAGGAACTGAATTGAATCTAGGGACCCAATAGGTTAAAGGAACCCACTAGTGAAATCCCACATACCTGGATGAGAATATATGGAGAAATCCTTGGATTTTAGGGGCTGAGCTTGAAGAAAACCTTCTACTTTTTATTGATAGAAACTGTCGCCTCTTTTCTCCTTTTCTTTCTAAGTGTCTGATGATTTTAGGAGAATGGGTGATTTAGGTAGTTTTTGACTAATTAGTAAGGCTTAGATTAAGCAAAAAGTCATAGCTTAGGACTTAAAAGAGATAGGAAAGGTATGGAATACCCCTGTGAAATTTAAAAGAAAACTGCTGAAATTCATAACTCAGGTTCCACGGTCCGTGGATGCTTCCACGACCCATAGAACCCTGTCGTGGTTCCTGGGCCCTTTTGTCATGTTATGGGTCTGAGTTGTATGAATTGTGTTCATGACCCATGGAACCATCCACAGTTCGTGGAACCCTATCATGGTTTCTGAGGGATTGATGACCCTCAGGTCTGAGTTCTACGAAACCATTCCATGACCCGTGGATCATTCCACGACTCATGGAAATAGGTCGTGCTTCATAGGGGCAATTAGGACGTTGGTCTAAGTTCCACGAGTGGAATCCATGACTCGTGGATCATTCCATGGTCTGTGGTTTTGACTCATGGTTTTGACCCCAACTTGGATGGTCTCTATATGAGTTCCACGAGTCCAGTCCACAACTCGTGGAATGACTAACACTTGAAATTTTATTTCTTTCTAGTTTTCTGAGCTGAGTCTAGGGTTGGATGTTCTGGGGTGTTATAATATTTCCCCCTTGGGATCATTCCTCCTCGAGTGAAGACTAAATAAGCTGAGTTTAGAGGGAAAGAGCTGCAATCCCTACCACCTGAGTACTAGAAGCTGATATCTGACTGACTTGAGTTGCATGGATATACAAACATTCTGAAATGCAAGGATAACTGAGGGAACATGATACTGTGATTTAATTACAAAAGAGTAAACTAAGAAGCTAGAGAGGAACTATTACCTCAAGCTGCATCTGATTCGGAAGGGAAGAGGTGAGGGTACTTAGCCATCATGGCTGCTTCTGCTTCCCAAGTAGCTCCCTCGATGGACTGATTCCTCCACAAAACCTTCACCGAAGCGACTTCTTTATTTCTCAACCTACGAATCTGGAGGTCAAGAATCTCAACTGGAACCTCCTTGTAGGTGAGGCTATCCTTCACATCCATACTCTCTAAAGGCACAATCGATGCTGGATTACCAACACACATCCATACTCTCTAAAGGCACAATCGATGCTGGATTACCAACACACTTCTTCAACAGAGAAATGTGAAAAATTGGATGAACAACTGCTAGTTTTGCTAGCAACTCTAACTCGTAAGCCACATTACCAATCCTTTTCATGATTCTGTAAGGACCTAAAACCTGGGACAGAGCTTCCATTTCTTGCAAAATCTCATCACACCCTTCATAGGTAACACTTTCAGGAATACCCAATCAACAATCTCAAATTCTAAGTCTCTTCTTCTCACATCTGCATAGGACTTCTGACATCTAAACTGTCTTCAGCCTTCCTCTAATATGCTGAACTTTCTCCATAGCCTCATGAACCAAATATGTCCCAATTAAAGGTGCTTCACCTACTTCAAACCAACCAACTAGTGACCTGCATCTACGCCCACAAAGTGCCTCATATGGGGCCATCCGTATACTGGAATGGAAACTATTATTGTAGGCAAACTCTATGAGAGGTAGATGATCATCCTAACTACCTTTGAAATCGATAACACAAGCTCTCAACATATCTTCCAAGGTCAGAATGGTACGCTTTTCCTGACCATCCGTCTGTGGATGAAATTTTGTGCTGAGATCCACCCACATTAGGTACACATAAACGAACCTGGTAGTGAAAGACACCATCTCCCCCTTAGGAGAAGACCTCAACTCTCTGCTGATGAACTGCACCTTTCAACTGAAGTAATATGGGATCACTGTTTTGTTTCTCTTTCACCTCTTCTACTAAAGAAGATTCTGACCCATTCTAGACTATCACACTACCATCTGACGTGTCCATAAGGAAAACTCCTAAGCGAGCAAGCCTATGAACATCCCCAGCTAAATCCTTTCTCTCTTTCTTAACATGTGACATACTACCCATGGACAGTCTACTGAGGGCATCAACCACTATATTGGCCTTACCCGGGTGGTAGAGCACATTCATATCATAGCCTTTGAGGAATTCGAGCCACCTTCTATGATAAAGATTCAACTTTTTCTAGGTGAACACATACTGGAGGCTCTTATGATCTGTGAACATGTCTACATGGACACCATACAAGTAATGTCTCCGAATCTTTAGGGCAAACACAATTGCTGGAAGGTCAAGTTTATGAGTCAGGTAGTTTTTCTCATGAGTCTTAAGCTGTCTGGAGGCATAAGCTATGACCTTACCTTGCTGCATCAAGACACAACCCAAGCCGACTCTAGATGCATTTTAATAAACTATAAAGCCATCAAAAACCTCTGGTAGAGTCAAAATAGGAGCTATAGTCAACCTGGTCTTCAATTCTAGGAAGCTTTTCTCACACTCATCTGACCACTGAAACTTGACATTCTTCTGAGTCAGCTTGGTCAATGGGGTAGCTATAGATGAAAATCCTTTAACAAACCTCCTGTAGTAACTAGCCAAACCCAAGAAACTCCTGATATCTGTCGGAGAGGTGGGTCTGGGCCAGTTCTTCACTGCCTCAATCTTTTGAGAATTAACTTAGATTCCCTCACTAGACACCACATGACCAAAAAATTCAACTGATTTCAACCAGAATTCACACTTACCAAACTTGGCAAATAACTAGCGATCTTTAAGAGTTTGCAACACCACTCTCAAATGGTCTGCATGCTCTTCCTGGCTTTGAGAATATATGAGTATATCATCGATGAAGACAATGACGAACAAGTCCAAATACTATTTAAGCACCCTGTTCATTAAGTCCATGAAAGTTGCAGGAGCATTTGTTATTCCAAAAGACATAAATACAAATTCATAATGACCATACCGAGTCCTGAAGACTATCTTCGGGATGCCACTAAAGACTATCTTCGGGATGCCACTAAAGACTATCTTCGGGATGCCACTATCTTTGACTCTGAGCTAATGATAGCCGGATCTAAGGTCTATCTTAGAAAACTAACTAGCACCCTGAAGCTGGTCAAACAAGTCATCGATATTGGGTATATGATACTTATTCTTGATTGTGACTTTGTTCAACTGACGGTAATCGATGCACATCTTGAGAGAACCATATTTCTTATGCACGAAGAGAACTGGAGTGCCCCATGAAGAGATGCTAGATCTGATCAAGCCCTTATCTAGAAGGTCTTTTCAACTGTTCTTTAAATTCCTTAAGCTCAGCTGGAGCTATCCTATAAGGAGGAATCAAAATAGGTTGGGTATCTGTAAGGAGATCTATTCCGAAGTCAATTTGCCTTTCGGGAGGAACTCCGAGAAGATCTTCTGGAAATACTTCTGGGAACTCATTCACCACTGGTACTGACTCAAGAGTTAGGGTTTCAGAGTTTGAATCCTTAACCCAAACAAGTTGATAGATATACCCTTTTGAAATCATTTTTCTAGACTTAAGATAAGAGATGAATCGACCTACAGGAACTGAGGTACTACCCTTTCACTCTAAGACTGGCTCATTTGGAAAATGAAATTGAATGATCCTAGTCCTGCAATCAACTGAGGCATAACAGAAATGTAACCAATCTATGCCTAGCATAATATCAAAGTTGGTCATTTCTAACTCTACAAGATTGGCTGAGGTGACTTTATAGAAAATTGTGACAGGGCAATTTCTGTGTACCCGCCTAACTATAACTGGTTAACCAACTAGAGTAGAGACTTAGAAGGGTTCTTGGAGGATTTTTGGACTGACACCAAAATTCACAGCTATGTAAGGACTTACAAAGGAAAGTGTAGCCCCTGGGTCTAACAATGCATAAACATCTAAATGGAAGACTCGTCATGTACCCATGACCATATAGGGAGAATCCTCCTAGTCCTGCCGAGTCTGAAGGGCATACAACCTGTTTTGGCACTGATCGCCATCTATGACGAGGCACCCTGCTGAGTGGGGTGACCTGCTGGAGCTGCTGTAGAACTAGCTTGATTCTGTGGGCGAGCATCCTTGCCCTTCTCTGAAGTTGCTGGAAAATCCCTCATTTGTGGCCTATTTTGCCACACCCAAAACAATTTTCACTGCCAGCCATACACTAACCTAGGTGGTTCTGACCACACTTCTTGCAAACTGGATGAGTGAGCCCGCTAGTAACTTTACCTTGGAACTTAGAGCCTAGCGCCCTATCCTGTTGGTCCTGTATGAACTTAGGCACTGGGTATTAGCAGAAGATGGGTCTGGAGATGAAGATTTCTGGTGGAACTAAGAGCGGTTACCACCTTCTGACCTCTCCTAAGAGTATTTGAAGTCACCTGTCCTAGCTCTCTTACTGTCTCCTCCCCTATCTTTGATTTTCTCCTCCTTGATCTGCTGAGAATAAGTAACTAACCTACAGATATCCATTTCCTTAACCAGCATAGCATTCTTACACTCCTTGACCACATCATCAGACACACCAGATATGAACTTACTCATGCAAGCTCTGGAGTCAGCTACTATCGCTGGAGCATACTTAGACAACTAGGTGAACTTGAGAGCATACTCCTTCACACTTCTATCATTCTACTTCAAATTGATAAACTCTTGGACCTTGGCTTCCCTGAGCTCAAGTGGGAAAAACCTCTCCAAAAATGCAGTCTTGAAGTGGTTCCAATCCACTGGACCTGCATTAGCACAACGGGATTCCTTACATTGCTGATACCAAGTATAAGCCACTCCCTTCAGCTGGTAGGCGGCTAAATCTGCACTCTCAATTGGGGTGACACCCATAATATTTGTCACTTTCTGAATGTCATCAAGAAATTCTTGTGGATCCTCTTTGAACTTGGACCCATGAAATTCTGGAGGGTTCATCCGAGTAAAGTCTCGAATTCTAGTTGTAGCAGAGTTAGTCTGAGGTGGAGCTGGTGCCACAACCTGCTAATTGACCTGAGTGGTCATGGCCTGAGCAAGCACCTAAAAAGCAGCCCTTAATTTTTCATGAGTGACTTGCTCATTCAAAGGGTCTGCTAAAGCTGCTGGTGCCTGCTGGTTCCTTCCGTTGGCTCTTCTTGGAGGCATTTTCTGTAATGTGTAGAGCATGAGTTAGAAGGAAATTAAATAGAGTTCACACTATATAGCACGAGCTGCAAAAAAAAAAAAGGGAAGTTGTTCCTAGTGACATCTCATAGCTTTTCCCCCATAAGTGTGGCGCGCTTCACACCCATGAAGAAGACTCTAATTGATGTGGATTTCAGAAACCCTAGGACACTTGAACCTTGCTCTGATACCAACTTTGTCATTCCTCGAGGATACCCCCTATATATAACATGGTTCTTAGTATCACAAGTGATCCAAGCTAACCTATGGTCTAGCATAACTAGACAATTTCTGATAAAACATGAACTGTGCGGAAAACTTAAAGTATTTAAATATATGAGATGTGAAAGATGTCCAAACATGTATAAATATAAAATATAAATAAGAGTATAGTGAGTCTGAAAAAGATAATACTAACAACTCGATAGCTTAATCTAGTTCTATGTGTAAAAGCCTCTAAGTGTTATAAGTTGCTGGGACAAGCCCCCAACTAACTCTAATAATCTGAAAACTAAAATATAAAACTGAAAGATGAAAGAATATCTATCATCCTCGAACTATGAGAAATCACCACTGAAGTTGTTGAGTACGGACTATAAATCAAGCTAACTGCAGTCCGGATGCTGAGCGCCTAAACCTACATCATACAACGATGTAGAAAAAAGTATGCGTCAGTACTTTGAATGTAATGAGCATGCGGGATATGTACCAAGCTGAACAATATAAAGACTGAACATGGAAATACATACTGAAGCATAATCTGAAAGATAAGCTGAATGCGGTGACCAAGCACTATTATGAGTGTATATCATGCTGAACTGAATAACTGAATACAAGGTCAATACAATATAAGTCTGACTGTAGGAGCTGCTATCAATTGACATACCCCAAGCTGAGCTAACTACGGATAAAACATGTAACCCTGGATGGAAGGGTGTTCATACCTTGCCAAGGGTACAAACAAATCTTACGTGGATCCACTAAAATGATGTTGACAAGGGACAAGGGTGAACAACCTAATCTGATAGCTTACCACTTTAATGTCTATAATGGCGTCGTAGTTCTGGGACTTAGGAACTTCTACTAAAGGTCATAGCCTAGTCTGACAGCTGAGTCTTCATCCTTTTGTCCGCTCGGTTCTAAGTTTACTCCCAACTGAATGTGAAGCAATGAAATGCAAACTGAAATACTGGATAGCTCAAATACTGAAAATCATCTGAGAGTGCAACATACGTATACTGAAACTAATGGCATTCTAATTTTGAAGCATAATTGTCTATATTATTTGACTAGCAAGTATAAATTATGAGTACTGAAATTAATACATGCTAGGGTTACTGAACTCTTTACAACTGACTATGCTAATTCTTCAAGAAACATGTAATGACTATCATACAAGTAATAGAATCTGAGTTGCAATGATTGCATAAGGTTTAGAAACCCTAGGTCTGAAGAACTAAAGGAGAACTCAGCAACTGAACTGAATTTGGGAACCTAATGGGTGAAAGGAACCCACTAGTGAAATCCCACGTACCTGGATGAGAATCTATGGAGAAATCCTTGGATTTTAGGGGTTGAGTTTGAAGAAGACCTTCTTCTTGTTCTTGAGAGAAACTGTCACCTCTTTTCTCATTTTCTTTCTAAGTGTTTGATGATTTTAGGAGAATGGGTGATTTAGATAGTTTTTTTACTGATTAGTAAGGCTTAGATTAAGCAAAAAGTCGTAGCTTAGGCCTTAAAAAGATAGGAAAGGTCTGGAATACCCTTGTGAAATTTAAAAGAAAACTGCTGAAATTTGTGACTCAGGTTTCACGGATGGGTTTCATGGTCCATGGATGCTTTCACGGCCCGTAGAACCCTGTCGTTGTTTCTGGGCCTTTTGTCAAGCTGCGGATCTGATTTCCACGACTTGGGTTCACAACCTGTGGTACCATTCATCATTCGTGGAACCATATCGTGGTTTCTGAGGGATTGATTACCCTCAGGTCTGAGTTCTACGAGTCCATTCCATGACCCATGGATCATTCCACGACTTGTGGAAACAGTTTGTGGTTCATAGGGGCAGTTGGGTCTCAGGTCTGAGTTCCATGAGTGGAATCCATGACTCATGGATTAGTCCATGGTCTGTGGTTCATGACTCGTGGATCATTCCATGGTCTATGGTTCTGACTCGTGGTTTCGATCCTAACTTGCTAGTCTCTGTCTGAGTTCCACGAGTCCAGTCAACGGCTCATGGATCTGACTCGTGGAATGACTGACACTTGAAATTTTATTTATTTTTGGTTTTATGAGCTGAGTCTAGGCTTTGAAGTTCTGGGGTGTTACAGGAAAGATATGCCTACTCAAACAGCTATCACAATAACTATGTCTACGAGTAGCTCGGCTATATTATACTACTCATACGTACTTGGGCTCTAAGAAATCATGCCAAAAAGAAATGATAGCCTTAACATACCTTTTTCTTAATGAATTCATGGCATAAGCTTACTTCTAGCTGCACCCCGATGATGCTACAACATAGGGTAAGCTCAATCAACAAACAAGAATAATAATTACTATGATAATCCAACAACTGTTACAGATTTCCACTGTAAATTACTATTCAAGGTATAAGATAGTAATAAACATCTGAGAACTCACTACCACGACACCCATAGATATGCCACAAAATTGACAGGAAAAACTATACCAAAATAAAGGGCATAATGTAGAGCAACTTTTGTTATACTTTCGAGCTAAGAAAATCAATATCCATGGAGGATGTATGGGTTTTAGCTCTGATTTCTTCTGGGTTTGGTTAACAATTATGGAATTAAAATGAAGAAGATGGTTTTTATAAAGAACCACCGAACTAGGGGTTCTTTTTCACGTGACTGCTTGTGTAGTCTCGCAAAAATATTTCATAGTCCATGGTGACCTTGATGTCAAATATTTCTACCTTCATAATAAAGTTCACATGCATCTCATGCCTTCTTGATATGTGTGACATTGACATTGATCACATGACTTTGCTATTAAGTTTGCATCATGATATATTGTTAGCCAATAGTAGCCACATTCCAGGATCTTTATTGTTGTCCTAACACCTCCATGACGCCCTCCAACAGGTGACTCATGACATGCCTCTAGGATTGGAATGATCTTTGCTTCATACACACATCTCTGAATCATATTATTGCCATATATGAAAAATAGGTAAGGTTTATTCTAGAATTATTGTCTGTAATCTTTGAGAAACTTCATTCTCTAATATGATTTGACATATTTCAGAATGACACCTATTACTAGATAGTTTGGAACATCAGCATACCAAGGTTCCATCGCGCTGAGTTACTGCGAGATGATGCTAAACTCATTATTGATATCCAACTCTCCTTTTGGTATCCCCGCTTCCTCTAATCTACATAGGTGGTCAGCTACCTAATTCTCAATTTCTTTTCTATAAAGTCAAACTCTTGCAAAAATAACACCTATCGTATCAGTCAAAGATTTGCATCCTTCTTTTCATCAAGTATCTTGAAGTTACATGATCAATGTAAACTATCACCTTAGACCCTAATAGATATGGTTTAAATTTTTTCAAAGGCATACACTCTAGCACTGTGACAGTATAGTTCATTTGAGCATGGGATAAGGATGTGTTCTCATGCAAAATAATTGTGTTATAGTCTACGGTTCAAGATATTTGAAGAAGCACGAACGTAATTATTTTACTTATGATTAATAGATAGTGGTTTTTTCTATGAAAATTGGAGGCATTACCTACACGACTAAACTAGTGAGATTTATAATGACCATACGAGCTTGATGTACATTTTCCAGTGAAGAGATCTAAATCTTCTTCAGCGTCAGTGGATGGAACTACTCAAGAATTATGATAGTACTATTTGCATTTTCCTTGAAAAGATAATGTTGTGACTAATGTACTAATCAGAAAATCTATAGATAGTTTGGCACATACAACTCTTGAATGAGATTATTGGACAAGTGACACAAAGGCACAAGTATCAGATTTAGTGTGAGAAATTTAGGGACATTGTTGGCTTGTGTTCAAGCCAAATCATATTTAGTAGAGTGCATAAAGGCTACTCAGTATGATAATGTGTAATTATGAAAATACTGAGATGAGGTCCTAATCGGTAAAAGTAACAAGATGACATGGTATTATTTGACTAGGTAATTGATTATGTGTATCAGATATAGATGGGTTAAGACAAGTTATCATTGAGAAAGATCACAAGTGCAAGTATACTATACACCCTGGATCGACTATCATATATCATAACCTGAAATAATTGTATCGGTGAGAAGGTACAAAGAAAGTAGTTGCTAATTTTTTTTAAATTTTTTGACTGATCAACAGGTTTAAGCTGAGCATCAACGACCTGCAGAACTACTACAACAAGTCAATATAGCAAAGTGGAAATGAAAAATAATTACTATGGATTTTATGAATGGGCTACAATGAACCCTTAGATGTTATGACTCTGTGTGCGTAATTGTAGGCCGACATACAAAGTCAACAAACTTCATACTGGTCAAAATCAAATTCAATATGGAAAAATATTCATAGATATACATGAATGGAACTGTTGAACTCTAAGGATTTCCAATGTCCATCATATCCGAAAAGGATTAAGTTTACTTCATGCTTTGAGAAATCTTTCAAGAAGCTTTGAGTACACATATATCTTTACATTATATTTTATTCATAGATTGATAGATAGCCTGAGTGCACAAGGATATGTTGAGAGCTTGCATCGTTGATTTTTGAGATAGTTGTGATGTTTATTTACTCTTAGTTAAATTTGCCTACAACAATTTTTAGTCAAGCATTCAGATGACTCCATATTAACCCTTATATGATTGGTGATGTTTCCCACCTATCAAATGGTTTGATGTTAGAGAGGCTAATGTACTGAGACCAAACTTGATATAGTAACAAGGTCCAATTAATCAAATAGAGGTTGCTCACATCTCAAAGCATATAAAAGTATTATGCAGATAAGAGGAGAAGAAATTAAGTTTTCACCATTAGGGGAAAGGTTATCCTGCTAGTCTCTCATATGAAAGGCGTGATGTGATTAAAAAAAAATTGAGTGTAAAGTTCATAGCTCTATATGAGATACTTGATCTAGTGAGAATCAGGGCTTATCATTTGGCACATCCTCCCAAATGTTATTTGGTTTACCATCATTTCATGTGTTAATGATAAGGAAATACATGTCAAACTACTCTCATGTTCTAGAAGCACCGACTATACAAATTAATAAGAAATTACCATATAAGGAGTAGATGACTATTGTTAACAAAGAAGTAAGAGAGTTGTGTTCATGAACATCTTATGGAAAAAAATCATATTTTTGAAGAGGCTATTAGGCACGAGGAAAATGATATGCTAGTCAAGTATCTCTACTTATTTAAGTCTAAAGTTATGCACTAGTTTTAAATTCAGGGACCAAATTTTCATAAGTCGGGGATAATGTGATATTCCATATTTAAATAAGGGTAAATAGGTCATTTAGCCACCAAAAAATATTGTATAAAAAAACTAAAAAAGATTAAAAGAATAAGAGCTAGTTCAATCAAAGCCCAAGGAAAGTGGCGTAACTGAAAACACCAAAAGGGATTAGGGTCCTTAACCTTTGATGATTCAAAATAATGAATTGAAGATTGGTGGACGTTCTAAGGAACTGGAAAAGAAAACATACAGAAGTCAATTTCTTTTATGACTAGCAAATAAATAGATGAAGAAAAAACCTTGTAGAAGCTAAAGCTATTTAAGAGTGTTCCTCACAACCAAAACGATTGAAATATAATAAGTTAAAAGCTTTTAAATTCAACAAATTTTGGAAGACTCTTTTGACTCAAGGTAAATTAGTTTTATTGCTTTGCTTGCACTTGATCTCTTGTTTGTTTAATTCATTGGGTACTGAAAATTTACCAGCAAAGAGAAGTATAAAGGGCAGTAAGGCTATTTTAATTTTTGATAAAACACCGACTTAGATAGTTTTTGGTATAGAATGGAATGAGTAAATTATATGAATGGGACAAAGATGATAGATTATGGACTAATTTAGTTACTCCTAACATGAGTAGATATAATTGGACAAATTGAGAGTTCAACATAGCACCCCAAGGCTTAGGTATTTAGAATTTATTATTAGTTAGCATAAAAAAGAAAATTAACACAAGATCGATATGATGTGATTATAGATTGATGGAAGGAAGTCATACAGGTGCTCGAGGTGAAGAGTTTGATATTTTGATAAAAGTATTGTGAGTAGTAACCTTACCACATTTTATATTTTCATAACTTGCATGGTTTATATATGATTTTGAAAATAAAATGTGTTATCGAATGCCTGGAAATTGCATGCGGCACAAGTCTTTTACTTGATATGACACTAAAATATTTATATAAGATGTTTACTGTTATTTTAAATTGTCTCATTGTTACAAGACATGTTTTATTGTTACTTGAGATATGTTTACCGTTATCAAAATTAAAGTACATCATAAGAAGTTAAAGGCCTTGAACTATTTTGAAAATTCTTTTATACAAGTAATTACTATTTACCAAGACAAGTATAAATGGGAGTAGACCTTGATGGATTTCGTAGCTAGACATTGACTCGATATACATTGTATTTACATACTACTGTTACATCGGGTTCATTATACTTGATATACTTTGTATTTACATATTACTGTTACAACCGTTGCTAGTGAGAGGACAGTTACCAATTTCTCTTGAATACTGATTCTTACCATTATATTGACTCCATTATGAGGAATCCACAATTAATGGCTATCTCTCAAGGTAGGGAGCCATATCGATTACATGATTCATACTTGAAAACCTCCCAAACATCAAATTTGACATGACAATGTTTACTGAGTTTATTAAAGAATTATTATTTGATTTCTACTTTAATGAAAAAGACAAGACTGATTATTTTTACTGTTTTTGAAAGGGAATTTATTTAAGGATATTTCTAATTATTAAACTAACATGTTTTCTGACTTTCCCTCCACTAAATATTATTCTGGTTAAGTGTTATTACTCACTGAGCTAGTGACTTATTATCTTCTATTCTTTTTATAGAGAACGCAACTGACATTTATGAGTATTTAATTAACTATAGTGTATGAGCTGACAATTTCTATTGAGCCACACATTTCTTCGCGTGGGAAAGAGGTTTATTTATTTTTTATTGTTCTTTTCATTTAAAGCTCTTAGAGTCACTTCGTTAGTTATTTCATTAGTAACATGAGTATGGTTTCATTATTATTGACTTATGACTAGTATTAGACTTCTTTTTGTATTGGAGATGGATTTTGTATTAATACATTGCGAGTAGATTATTGATGAATATTGTGTTTTTTTGAAAAAATGTTCAGTTGTTTTATTGATTTTTGAGACAGGAAATTTTTTGATAAGCCCAAAAATAGGGAAAACTTTGCCCGAATTTCACCAACTTTTCGTTAAGGCTTGGTTTGGGATACTACCCCTTTAGCGCCACCCTCAATTGGGTCGCGACATCACCCCTGGTTGCTTTTTTATTTGCATCCATGGTGACTTATCTTGTTCCTTAGCAGCTTGCACCCTTTGTTTCTTGTCTGCTTGCTTCCCAACTAATTGTGCTACTGCTACTTGTTATGTCCCTTGCACATGTTTTGTTGGCTGCAAAATTATTTTTGGTAGCTTAGTCTGGTTAAGTTTAGGATATTAGTCCTTAGTGGTGCCTGGGAAAACATGTCCCAATCGTAGACACTTGGGACGATAAATGGGTTTTCAATCATACCAAATATATTGTTCAAACATCCTCCCATTTGGTTTACGTACCTTCAAATGCTTTGGTAAAGGACGAGTAATATCCATCTTCACAAGCATACGAGCATAAGTAATCTGTTTCACTTTAGTAGTGCAACCATCGACATACAAAGGAATACCCAATGCACTGCCTATCCTACTCGATCCCCCAATAGTTGAAAGGTAAATTTGGCAGCTTAACCCATAGAGGAACTATTTTCAAAACTTCCTTTTTTAAAATCAAATTCGCATCCCACATGTTAATGATCATTGACCTTCTATTCAGCGTACAAAGCCCTAAGTGAATAAATGCATCTCTCACTTTTGCACACATAAGAAATACGAGCAAGTATTCATTGTTGTGGAAATACAAATCAGGGGTAGCCACAAAGTTCCATGTGCGTGCGATGAATTGGTTCAGTGTGCTAATACTAGGTTGTGAAAAGAACTAGTACCTACTGGTTGATACAAGAACCAGGTTCTTATATTAATGCAAAAGGATAATAAAATAAGCACACATGATGTTACATGGAAAACCTCCTTTCTCAGGGGATTAACAACCACGACCTACGATGTGCAGGATTTCACAAACCAAAACCTTACTAACTTCAAGGAGCAAATTTTAGATTACAACCCTATAATCAAAGGGACTACTTCTAGTACCTTAATTCAATAGTTGACTCTAACTGTTCAAACGAAACTCTACAAGAAGGTAAACTTCCTTCTTGTTACAAACCTCACCAAACACACAAGCTATCAATCTACTAAAGACTTCAACAAGATACTACTGAGTTTAAAGTATGTTCTTGATTGCTTAACAGTGATTCTGCCAATGTTGCTCTATTGCCTCTTCAGAGAAAAGCCCTTTTTTTTGTTGCAATGGCTGCTCGACCATATGTTTAACTTGTTCCTTATATAGCATGTCTAATTAAGGGATGTTTATCTGCAACCCTAATTACCACATATAGGGATTGGCTCTAACTGTTTACATGTAGAATCCTTATGTGATTCAATTTCCTTAAATAGAATATCATTGACTCTTTTCTTCTTTACCATTTAAGCACACGTGATATGCACACCTTCATGTGGATGCAGTAACAAGGACCTGAATCACTTTGTCTATCATAAAAATACAATCACAAATTGTTAAGCATACAACATAAGACCCTTGAAAAATTTATCCGGTTGAGAGCCCACTACATAACCAATGAGGGATAACTTCCATTTGGAAGTAGCTAAATTTACTTCCTCCATATATAGGGTTACCATCGGTTCACCATTTTGAATCATAGGGGCTACAAATTGTAGATTCATTCCTCGAGCAACCTTCTTCTTACTAGCAAATAGATTCATCCACTTTGGGGGTTCAGTTGTTGAATGTTGCATCACCAAACACTCCCTCAAGTGCCTTGCCCTGACCTGGAGCTACATGTTGGATCTGAGCACCACTAGAGCTCAGAGCAGTTGAAATCTGCTTTTGCATTATTACTTGAGCTCCACTATTAGATTTCTTTGTCACGTCTCGCTCCTTGTCTGCTACCCCCCCACCACCCCCGCTCTTTAATCTGAATACCACTAGTGTTTAGAGTAAAGGTTCCACTCACAAATTTCTCATATTTTTCCCCTTGCCGGTGAACACCCCTGTGTTATGAGGGATTGTGAGCTTTTCAGCCGATAGACATGGCCATTGTTTCATTGAATTTAGGGCAGCTTTATTTTCCTGTAGTTCCCTGGTACACCTTCCTTTGTCTTGTTTGTGTCTCTAGACTCCATTAGATCCAGCAGTTGAACCTTGTTCGCCTCTTTATGATGTCTTCCCCGTGCCATTTCCTGTCAGTGGTGCACAATAGCAGTTTCACTCTATCCTTAGTTTTGGGATTTTTTATTATTATGACATAAAACATTAAGAATACATTTATGATATATTCCACAATTAGAGAAACAAAGGTTAAGCTAAATACTCGAGACTTTTACTTTGAATACTTCCATAATTGCACATTCAACGAACAAGTTTAATTTGTGCTAACAACTTGTAATTTTATCTCTTGAAAGGAATTCAACATTTAATCAAATGAAATAGGAAGAGAAGTTATGAATGAATGAATTTCAATGAATTGAATACAAAGTCGGAAAAAAATTGTACATATATTCTACAATTCTATTAACACCTAAATGAACCCATATCCTCTAGTTCTCTCTACTTTCATATTAACCCCCCATAATCAACATTTCAGCTATTCCTTTATAGCTTGAGACTTGAGTGATTGCTTGATATTCAATTTAATAATTCTATCAAATAGACTTCTTAGGCTTCTCTTCTCCTCTGGTGTTAAATACTTCAGTGAGTGCAACCAAAAATTGTATCTTCATTTTGTTGTAGAATAATGACGATTACCTGCATTTCAAGTTGTCATGTAAATTAAGGTTTGAAAGGTTCCTTCGAGATTCTTGATTCCGGGATTCTTAAGAATTATATCAAATAGACATCAATCCAACGACTTCAAGCTACAGAACTGATTCTTTTCATTGCTAACTTTGTGCAACAATGTTTGCTATTTTATGTTTTATTGAACCTTGTCTTGGATTTGGTGTTCATTCTCGGTTCCTCGCTGAACATGGAGTACTAATTGGCTTAGGTTTTGAGTACTGATTCTAGCTTCATCATTGAACTACTACTCATTAAGATAAAGCCATTAAGTATCTGACTTTGGGAAAGAGAATGCGGTATCTAATCCTTGGCTCTTGATAATTGAAGAATGCTTTCTCTAGCTTCTTGGTTCTGCATAAATTGGCTTAACTACGTACAGCATACTACGGTACTTTCATCCGACAATTCCTTGAAATGGTATATCTGAGTCCCTTCTTTTCTTTTTGACACCTTAGAAGCAAAGACATCCAATGCTTCTTTCATCCATGGATGCCAACATACTTCTCTGGCTTCACTAAAATTCACCTGAAATATTGAATCAATTACATTTTCATTTGAAATCCGAGTGCATTCAATTTTGACATCAGCTATATTACTGATTCACAACATACGTACCCATAAACGTTGACGGACAACTTTCTCAGGCCATTCGTCTAGTTCCTCCGTGACATGCAAGGGAAACATGTGGCCCTCATGAAATGTGCCTTGGCTTTTGCTTTTGAAACTCCAGGTACCTAAATATTCCTGCAAGTATATAGACCAATCAAACAAATAAATAGAATGAGCAAAATGCCTCTGTACGAGAATAATAATAATAATTATGCCTCAATCCCAAGCTAATAAATGAATCCTCTATATACCTAATCATTGCTATATATATATATATATATATATACAAATTTACTAAAGGAGGGAGGTATTTGATACAAACCTGAACCTCAACCTCACCAACCACCCCAGCTTCTTCAAAGGTCTCTCTTGAAGCTGCCTCTTCCAATGATTCATCAATTTCCCAACCACCCTGCATTTTGATTGGTGAATGACACATTTCCCACATAGTCAATTTAGAGCAGAAAATTGAATTGCACAAAGATATACTATATACCTTAGGGAACATCATTCTTGGATTCTTCTGCGAGCTGATCAATAAAAATTCTAAATCATCAATAGGTGTATCCTGAACACATGATGATGGGTCCCTTTTTTTGCATCTGTATGGAATGCATCTGCACCAATTATGGTGTAATTAAATTAAATGAGACAAATGTCAAATCAACTTCCCAATAATTAATCTCCATATTCCTAAATAAATACAATTAAAAAGAAAAATGAAACAAGAGAAAGTTTCAACATAAATTATTTTGTAATTAAGGATTAAAGAAAAGAATACACACCCAACAACTTGACGACAACCACGATTGTATCTCTGCAAATCTCTTCCAGTGCGGGAGTTCATAGAAAAAGATTTCTTGATTTGCATATTCAACAAAAATAAATTAAATGAGAAATATCTTTTTCTTCTTCCTTGAAATAAAATGTTTCTGAAACAAAAAGGGTATGCAAGAGAACACACCAATATATATAGGATTGGAATTAGGCCGTTATAAAGAGATTTTGCGCGTACAATTTATGTTAGCTATTTTCTTGGTTTACATCTTATTTTCTTGAAAAAAAATATTCCAAGAAACTAAATACAAGTGAGAGATAGAAGGAACCTTTTTTTCTCTTAATATAATTGTGCGGATAATATGAAAATGCTCTATTATGTTTGTTTGTCCGTTCCATTAGTACCAGAGAAGAAAGAGACAAAAGAGATATGAGAATTAATGAGCCTATGGTAATGGACATGTTATGCGTGGGTCAATTATTTTGGTCTTATTGTATTTTATTTTTTATTTTCCACCCAATTTTGTATCTTATTAATTCAAATTCATGTCCAAAGGTCTCATTTTGAAAAGTAAAACATTTTTATTAATTCAAAAAGATCTAAAATATATCATTGAACTATTGAAATTTGTATAAAAATATCTCCATTAAACTATTGACTCCATAATACTCTGGACATCGATCTTTATGTCTCTATAATTTCCTTATTACATACGAATTCATTAACGAATTGTCACAACCCGATTTTTAAGGTCATGATGGTACCTATAATCCCTCAGTAGACAAATCAATTCCCATAGCCCAGAACGGTTAGTAATGAGCTACCACCTAACCAATACGCATGATAAGCTAAAATAAACAGAAGCAGAATAAGATAAAGACAAGCAGAAGCAAAAAACCGAATATATATAAGAAAACTACACCAACCCCAAGACTTGGTATCGACAGTACAAAAGCTTTTAATAGAATACAAGTGCTAAAAATAACAAAAGATACGTACAACTGTCTCCGAATATACAAAGAGTAACAGTACAAAGATGAGATGTTATCAATCCCCGACCATCAGGCGCTCACCCTAGTATCAAAGATTCCAAAAATTGCACGAGTCTCCAATGCGATCAACGGCGAAAGCTCACACTAATATCTGTACCAAAAAGTGTAGAAGTGTAGTATGAGTACCAATCGCTAAGCAACGGATACCCAGTAGGTATCATCGGCTGACTGAGCCCATATAATATATAAAAGCAATAATAAGCAGAATACAAGGAAATAGTCACAGAAATCAAAGAGGAAGCACAAGGAACTAGCACAAGAATAATCAACCAAGATTTACAAATAGAACATGCTAGCACAGAAGATATACATACACAGAAAAACAGGTGAAAGAAGGAAAAAGGACGCACCTGGTATCCTTGCAACAACAATATATATAAGGAGAATTTAAATAGATGGGCGGTATACCGGTAACCTCAACCTGTGTGAGGCGGTACACATGGAAGGACTCTACCCGTGTACATCTACTACATCGTATACCCTTCCTCCTGGCGCACGTGTCAGCCCGTAGCTAGTTGCCCAGGAACGACAGGGTCTATGGAGGTTTACTCGTCAACCACATACAAAACCGCACCAATCTCAACATTAATCTCAAAAATCCTTTCAAAAGGTGCCCGAAGTATACTCGGGTCTAAATCAGTGGCAAATATCTCAATAACCCTCTCAAAGAGTGCCTAGAGCATATCCGGGTCTAAATCAAAATCAAGTCTCAAATTCCTAAATAGGGTGCCCGGCATGTGGTTGGGTTTAAATCTATAGAAAATCATGTCTAGTGCTACAGCCCTGCCGAGCCTAGTATCAGTAGGAAAAAAAGCAGTGTAAAATCATCCAAATCTCATTTTATCATCATTTATACCAAAAATAGGCTCCCAGGGCCATGCAAGTTTAGAAAAAATAGTGATAGTCGGCCTGAAGCCAAAAACAGTAGTAAAACATGCAGAAAAATCCTTTTTCATGAATGATATGCTCGCAGTAAATGAAGTTAGTCCAAAGTGGCTCAGACATATTCCTATCGGCCCTACACACAGGCATAAGCGGTTCTAAAGCACGAATAGCCAGCCCAATAAGGTCACAATGTCCGAGACTCGCAGACATTCCAAATTATCTCACTGTCTATGATCCAGAGTCATAAACAAAGGCCACACGTGGCCACAAGGGTGAAATCTCAAGGCTACACGAATACTACAAATAGCGTATGAAATAAACGGATAGAAAGGCGGACAAGGTTTGGGGTGCCAACCTATAACAACCCACCCAAGGATATTAATTAGCATAGTTATAGTCTATATACGCGGAGTCTAGGTAGGGAAAACCATAACCTACCTGTCGTCCGATGACTAGCTGTAGGAACGACATCGCCCAAGCTCGAACTTTTCCGGGAAGCTCCAATTCACAAAAACACTATCAAAACAATATTTGACGCGTCAATATGAAGCTAATGGTACCTATATTGCTAATATTTTAGCCGGGTCAAAATCAAGCTCGTGAGCCCCGTGATCCAAAATTGGAAATAAAGTTACCATGAGGTTCCTAATGCTACCAGCAATGCATGCTCAAAATTTGAGCAAACAATGAACAGGGAAGGGGCCTAAAAAAGACCCTAATCCCAAGAATACATTAAGAATCAAAAAGGAGATTTTACGGAAATTAAAGGCTAGAACTTACAAATCGAAGGCGAGAAATCGATCACAGACCGTAAAATAATCACTTCAACGCCTTGGAATAATCCCTCACATGATTTGGGAGCTTGAAGCTAAAGAGCAATGGAGAAAATGGATTTTTGGTGAAGAAAATGAAGGAGAAGGTATGTATACAGACAGGGATTTGTTCATCGCTATCGCGAGAAAAACCCTCGAGATCACGATGAACAAACTGGCCAACTCATTGCGATCGCGATGGTCAGCCTTCAAGATTGAGATGAACAAAGGAGCAGGGCCTTCATCGCTATCGCAAGAAAACCCTTCGCGACCGCGATGAACAAAGACGTTCTTCATCATTATCGCAATGAACCGTTCAAGATTGGGATGAACAAAAAGACAGACGTTCGAAATCACGAAGGTCTTGATGCGAGATCGCGATGAACAAATTTCGGCAATAACAACAACAACAAATCAATAGAAAAAAAACTTCAATGGGGTATTCCTGGCATAATCGAAACCAGAGTTTCACAAACCAAGTATGCTATTAGAGTAGAAACGACGTTCCAGACTCAACAAAATCGATGAAATTTCCATACGAGTTCGTTTAGGAGAAATGTTGACCCAAGTCAACACTAGCTAAATCCAACCGAACATTCAAAATGAGCCTGGCTCACCCGGGACCCAAACCAACTACCTACCCAACACAAACTCAACATTTCGGGGCTAGCAATGTTGACGAAATTTCCATCCGAGGCTGTCTTCTTTAAATGTTGACCAAAGTCAACCATATAAGCCCAACCGGCCTGAAAACACAAAACGAGAGAAAATTTCAAGCTAAATAACTCCTGGATCCCGACCAATGGTCCAACTAGACCAAAGTCCACGCTCCGGAGCTAACAGAACTGTCAAAATTTGATCCCGAGCACGATAACTAAGAATGTTGACTGAAGTCAACAATTTCCAATGTTGAAGCTCTAAAAATAAAGAAGTGACCATAAAGACCAAACAAACTTCCCGGGCACCAAACTACCGGTCCCAGCAAGTCATAAATGACTTGGGGCCACTACAGGCAAGCTCTAACAGTACAAAAAAGACAAAAACATGAGAATAACCGGAAGGGTCATTACATCATCCACTACTAAAAAGGACTTTCGTCCCCAAAAGTCAAGAAGGAATGGAAAAGAAGAAGCTTAACAACTGCGGATACAAAGCCCACACTACTCTCTCGGACAACCTGGGTAGCCTCCTCGATCAGACGGAACCCTATAGAATGAAACCACAAAATGCAACCAAACCCTACACCCTACTAGCTAAGCTAGATTTCAAACTTAAACTCAAACATTTCAAAAATCTTCCAACCCAAATTGAACCTCTAGAATCTCAACCGGGAAGCATCGACACAACACTGAAACTAGAGAACTAAGGCGATCAACACACAGAGCTCGAATCCTCTAAACCACAACCAAGTTCACCAAGAAGCCATCAACCCAAAACTCTAACTCATGAATCCGCTGATCCGCAAAAACCCTTTATGCTGAATTGAATCCTTTTATATCACCCACCAAAAGTTTCATATAAGTCAAACACTCAAACCACCATCGAAATATCAGATGAAACACCAGGGATCCAAAGTTCCCACTTAGACTTCACCATGAACGAAGTCACCCTTTATACTTAAATTCAACCCAAGCTAAGCTATAATTTACTAGCCTTGCCATCCAAGATGACAACCCATAGCGTATCCTTGAAAACTAGAGTTACATGTCCCTACTAACCATCAACCAACGAATGAACACTTTTGCTAACATCAAACTCAATAACTGAACCTAACTGAACCAACCATCTGAACTCGACTGAAGTTTGCACACCTGGGTTAGGAAAGGCATGGATGAATACCCTGTGCCCACAGATAAATTTCCAAACCACCAAACAAAACTGACTCGTTGTACTTTGCCAAGTCTGAATCAACCGAAAGCAATGAACCAGGGCAACTTACCCAACAGACCCAACCAAAACCAAGACCCTGCAAGGAGTGTGGTAAGCCTACCATGAGGTCTATAACAACTAACTAAGCTCCAAACGCTTGGAAATACTGTTGCTGCTCCGAACACTCGAACACTATATGAATTCAAAAATCACCTTACTAGTCTCAACTCAGAAAGAAGTCAACCACGTTGTGAATATCAAGTTAAAACACCCTGTAGGCAAGGAAAGGGTGGCTGAAGTCAAAGGCTGCCATCTAACTATAGAAATTTGCATAACCCATCAATTCACCCCTTTCGCTCGAATCAACCGTTCTATTGCATTAGCACACCCACCACCAACTGTAAAGCATATAACATCCCAAACTTCTAGTCCATACTGGCCGAGTCTAACCAATGCTGGAACCCCACATAACATATAACCCTTGAAGAACCAACTAATCAAGATTTCAAACCCTCGCAATGCAAATACAACCACCCACATCAAAGTATCATTAGAACCCATAATAGCCTCGCTAGTCTCAACCTGCACAATCTGATCACACATAATACACTACTGCTAAATCTCAAACTTATGCCGGTGAGTCTGTCCAACCATAGTAGAAGGAACCTGTTACTATCTAGAACACCGCTGAAATATGGGATGTCCAGTCTAGCTCAAAGGTTAGCCAAGGGCTAGGTGTCCAAGGCCAACTGTCACTTCATAACTGAAATAGGGAAGCTAAGTTGTCCAAACTCATTGCGTTCCAACTCAAGAAGCTGCAACTGAAAAGAACTATTCGGAGTAGTTTGCTAGCCCACGATTCTGAAACCCAATATTAGTTGGCAACCAATACCTCTGTCAATCCTCTACGTAGACTCGTACACTATCGATAAACACTTAGGAATCTGGGTTAGCTAAACTCTGAACATACCATTTGCCTAAACCATAACTACTACTGAAACTTCAAACCAACCGAAGAGAAAAGCCACTGCAAATCAAAATTTGGTCAAAGCAAGTCACCAACACCTAAGCCAGAGAAAACTCTCGATCATCACCTCAAATAGCTTACTAAAACACATAAGTACGAGCAAGGAGTCATCACCCTCCTTCGCAAACCCAACAAAACCCTTTCCAAGGAAATAACAAACCTAACAAGCTTTCTCTCAAACACAACCTGGAGCTATTCCCTTGGCTCCCACAACTCTTACCGGCAACACTTGATATGACAGAATAAGGGTACGCCGAATGCCTAACTCAACCAACATGCTATACCCAAAACCCAACCATATTGCCACAGTTTCACAGTCAACCTCAACCACAATGCTACAATCAACACTTAGGCAGAACTGCTATATTCAAAAACTCAATCATGATTCCACAACCAAACTTAATCCCATCAACCAGAACTAGTGAGAGCAAGAAAACAACTCAACCAGACTTAGAACAGAAAGAAAACACGAAAGCAACCCATACCTGCTAACTTACCAAACCCAACAACTAAGGAGAACCAACTCAAATCACCCGTGAAAAGCCAAAACTGGCCAATGCTTACAAGCATAACCAACACTTCTCAACTTAATACAGAACCTCAACTCTGGCACCTCACTGGTATCACATCAAACCAACACAAGGGTCTCTAGCCAACGCTGGATAATGGCCTAGGCAATAACCATCTAGGACCGCTAGAAAGGAAGACCCAAACCAAGCCTAGAACCACAATGAATAGGAAGCAAGATTAATAAAACCTACCCACAAGCTATAACCTCAAAAAATACCTCACAAGGACAACTCACCCCATCTACTACTAAAAGAAGCAATCTGCCGAATAACACACTAATAGAACTACAAACTCAAATAGTAAAATGACTAAAGAAGTAAAACAGAAAGGCACATAAGAAAACACACAAAAAGGGGAGAATTGCAACACGATCAAGGCTATCACCAAACGAAGGTAAACAGAGTCGCACCTAGAGAAGTAATATCAGGAACCTCTACCTCTGGCCCATCAAGAGGGGCATCAGACTGACGGTGTCTAACACTGGTCGGAGTAGTCAAAGCTGAAGGCTTTGCCATCCCTCGCTGGGGACAAGCCCTATAAAGGTGACCAACCTCCCCACAATCATAACAACAAGGCTAGCTGGGATACACAATCGTAGGGCAATTCTTAGAAAAGTGCCCATGCTCACCACGTCAAAAAATAGCCTTTACCAGATAAAGTCCAACGAGAAGATCTCACAGAACCTGACCAGCCACCACGACCTACACACTATGAATGCAAATCTCGAAGAACCTAACCAGTACCTTATGTACTCTGCTCAACATGCCCTACACAAATAGCCTCGGGAACTTGTGGAGCAACTGGAATTGGCCTACTAGATAAGAAGCAACTGTATTGAGCTCTAGCAGACAATCTCTACCTCGAGTATGAGAGCCTCAGAAATTGCCCTAACAATGACGCTTCTTACTACTGCCACTATATGCCTTGCGACATAAACCCTCAATAGCCTAAGCATGATCAACTACCTGAAGGAAAGTCTTCCCAACTGTAACCAAGTGCTCGGTCACCAAACAGACTGGTGGAATCAAACCCCCAAGAAGGCTCCAAAACTTATCCAACTCTAAAGGCACAACCCTAGCAGTATGTCTAACCATCCCATGAAACCTCGTCTCATAGTCCAACACCGACATACAACCCTGCTGAAGAACTGGAAGCTCAACCATAGTTGAAGAACTGCTCGAAGATCCGGGTACTGCCTCACCAAAAGGAACTGAAACACCCACCGAAGAACTCAGAGTCCTTCCCAGAGTGTCTCAAAGAATTAGAGTAGGGAATAATCCTACCGGAGGCTGGGCTGACCATACATCCCCTATTTGATAAAATCAGCTCTCACTCTGAAGTCCTGGCACTGACGAAAGCACTGAAGCAACAGGAACAGAAGCCTCGACATCACTCGCTGTCAAACTCATCTTAGGCATCTAAAAAGGAATGAAAGAGTAGAATTTTAGAATTCAATAGAGCCAGGAACGCACGATAAGGAGGCAAGAAGATGTAACTTTTCCTACCAATACCCTACAGCCTCCTGCAGATAGGATACGGACGTCATCGTACCAATCCGCGAGACTCTACTTAGACACTTGCTTCTGTACTATGATAGCAGTGAACCTAGGCTTTGATACCAAGCTATCACGACCTGATTTCTCAGGTCATGATGGAACCTACAACCCCCTAGTAGGCGAACCAATTCCCGTAGCTCGGAACAGTTAGTAATTGGCTATCACCTAACCAATACACATGATAAGCTAATATAAATTAAAGCAGAATAAGATAGAGACAAGCGGAAGCAAAAAACCCGAATATATATAAGAAAACTACACCAACCCCAAGACTTGGTATTGATAGTCCAAGAGCTTTTAATAGAATACAAGTGCTAAAAGTAACAAAAGATAAGTACAACTGTCTCCAGATATAGAAAGAGTAACAGTACAAAGATGAGATATGGTCAAGCCCCGACCGTCAGACGCTCACCCTAGTATCGAAGATCCCAAAAGATGCACAAGTTTCCAATGCGATCAACGGTAAAAGCCCACACTAATATCTGCACCAAAAAGTGTAAAAGTAAAGTATGAGTACCAATTGCTAAGCAGTGGATACCCAATAGGTATTATTGGCCGACTGAGCGCATATAAAATATAAAAGCAATAATCAACAGAATACAAGGAAATAGTCACAAAAAGCAAAGAGTAAGCACAAGGAACTAGCACAAGAATAATCAACCAAGATTTACAAGTAGAACATGCTAGCACAAAATATATACATACACGGAAACACAGGTGAAAGAAGGAAGAAGGACGCACCTGGGATCCTTACAACAAATATATATATAAGGAGAAATTAAAGAGATGGGTCGTATACTGGTAACCTCAAAATAAAGGGAAAGAAGGGAAGCAAGCCAATAAGCAAACTAGGAATTACACACTAATAGAACCATGCCTAAGACATCAAATACCAAGATAAAAAATAGACGTAATCAACTCACAAGTCAAGCCTAAGATGGAATAACTAACCATCAAGTATCTAAATCTGCTAATCAAGCCAGGATAAAAATAGGAATCAATACCTCGCAATCGCTCAGACAACTACACGATCAGTATCTCAGTAATATGGGACCCACTAGCCCCTTAACAATCACAGTCCCAAAGCCGGTGCCTCGACAGGCTAAAACCACTCATCCAATCGATACCAAAGGTCTATACTAGTTTTAAGAAATGAGAGAAGTAATATAATCTACCTACAGTCTCAACGGCCTCTCATACAACTCAGGAACACAATTAAGTGAAAACAATCCATCCGGCCGCCCATACACCAGAGCGTACACTGAAAACACAACAAACAAGGGTGGAATCAAGATACCAAATGCATGATAATGATATGATGTGAAAGTAACCTGTATGTTCCCCCTCAGTTACCCCAAAGGACCATATTGAGGCGGGACCCATGAAAGGACTCTACCCGTGTACATCTACTCTACTATTCACCCTTCCTCCTAGTGCGTACGTTAGCTCGTAGCCAGTTGCCCAGGAATGGCAGGGTTAATGGAGGTATACTCATTGACCACATACAGACCATGCCAATCTCAGTAGTATCTCAATACTCGGAACCTCGTAATACATGCCCGGGATCAAATTGGGTCTAAAACAGTAGTAGTAATCTCAAAAACCCTCTCAAAGGGTATCTGAAGTATACTTGGGTCTAAATTAGTGAAAGATGTCTCAATAACCCACTCAAAGGGTGCCCATAGCGTATCCGAGTCTAAATCAAAATCAAGTCTCAAATCCCTAAACAGGGTGCCTGGCATGTGTCCGAATCTGTAGAAAATCATGTCTACTGCTACAATCCTACCGAGCCTAGTATCAGTAGGAAAAAAAACTTGTGTGAAATCATCCAAATCTAATTTTATCATCATTTATAATGAAAATAGGACCCCAGGGCCATGCAAGTTTATAAAAACCAGTGATAGTCAGCTCGAAGTCAAAAATAGTAGTAAAACATGTAGAAAAATCCTTTTTCATGAATGATATGCTCGCAGATAATGAAGTTAGCCCAAAGTGGCTCACACACATTACTATTGGACCTACACAAGCACAAGTGGTTCTACATCACGGATTGCCAGCCTAATAAGGTCTATGGTCCAGAGTCATAAACAAAGGCCATACGAGGCCACAAGGGTGAAATCTCAAGGCTACTCGAATACTACAAAAAGCGTATAAAATAAATGGGAAAAAAGGCAGACAAGTTCTGGGGTACCAACCTATAACAACCCACCCAAAGATACTAATTAGAGCAGTTATAGTCTGTATATGCAGAGTCTAGGTAGGGAAAACCATAACCTACCTTTTGTCTGACGACTAGCTGCGGGAATAGTGTTGCCCAATATCGAACTGCTTTGGGAAGCTCCAATTCACAAAAAACACTATCAAAATAATATTCCACACATCAATACGAAGCTAACGGTACATATATTGCTAATATTTTAGTCGGGTCAAAATTGAGCTCGTGGGCCTCATGATGTGAAACTGAAAATGAAAGTTACCACAAGGTACCTAACGCTACAAGCAACACATGCTAAAAACTTGAGCGAAAAATGAGTAGGGAGGGCCTAAAATAGCCCCTAATCCCAAGAATAAATTTAGAATCTAAAAGGAGATTTTACGGAAATTAAAGGCTAGAACTTACGAATCGAAGGTAAGAAATCAATCACGAACTGTAAAATAATCACCTCAATGCCTTGGAATAATCTCTCAAAAGATTTGGGAGCTTGAAGCTAAAGAGCAATGGAGAAAATGGATTTTTGGTGAAGAAAACGAAGGAGAAGGTATGTATACAGACAAGGATTTGTTCATTGCTATAGCGAGAAAAACCCTCGAGATCAGGATGAGCAAACTGGAAACTCATCATGATCGTGATGGTCAACCTTCAAGACCGTGATGAACAAAGGAGCAGGGCTTTTATTGCTATCGCGAGAAAACCCTTCGCGATTGCAATGAACAAAGAGGTTTTTCATTGCTATCGCGATGAACCATTCAAGATCGCAATGAACATAAAGCCACACCTTCGAGATTGCAAAGGTTTTGCTTCCAGATCGCAATCAACAAATTTTGGCCATACCAACAACATAAAATCAGTAGAAAGAAAACTTCAATAGGGTATTCCGGGCACAATCGGAACCCGATACTCACAAACTAAATATGCTATTAGAGTGAAAATGATGTTTCAGACTCAATAGAATTGATGAAACTTCGATACAAGGTTGTTTTGGAGGAATGTTGACCCAAGTCAACATTTGCTAAAGCTAACCGAACATTCTAAATGAGCCCGGCTCACTCGGGACCCGAACCAACCACCTACCCAATTCAAAGTCGACATTCCGGGGCTAACAGCGCTGACAAAATTTCCATTCGAGACTGTCTTCTCCAAGATCAAAGTCAACCATACAACCCCAACCAGCCTGAAAATATAGAATGAGAGATAATTTCAAGCTAAATAGCTCATGAATCCTGACCAACGGTCAAACCAAACCGAAGTCCATGCTCCAAAGCTAACGAAACGATCAGAATTCAATTCTGAGCACAATAGCTAAAAATATTGACTGAAGCCAACGATTTGCAATGTTGAAGCTCTAAAAATAAGGAAGTGGTCATAAAGACCAAACATGTGGCCCTAACACAAAACTACAAGTCCCATCAAGTCATAAATGACTTGGGGCCACTACAAGCAAGCTCTAATAGTACAAGAAAGGCAAAAATACGATAATGACCGGAAGGGTCATTACACTAATATAATTAGCATTGTCATTTAATATGTGGCGCATTGAGATTCATTGAAAATTTAATCAAACTAAACTAATTAAAAAATCTCAACCCAAACCCGGATCAACCTATTAATCCCTACCAGACCCAACTAAAAAATCCATTTTCCCTTTTATTTTTTTTTGTAGAAAAAACAATGATTCAATGCAGGAATTTGCCATGGATGTATCAATTATCGATAAAAATTATAAAGAACCTAATGGTCACTTTCTACCTCACAGAGAAAGTGATTCATAGGTTATTGTAGATATTTGTTTTCTCAGAAATGGATAAGAAAACAGACGCGAGAGGCTTTTTGGTTGAATTGGTAATGCTTAACCATGAAAAGTGGATTTGATGAATATGTATTATTTTCCTTTTAACTCATTATTTCGTGTTCGTATTCAAATCAAACATGAAATTGTCTATTATCTGTTTCTGCAAAAATATTCTTATTCTTATTCATCTGTACATGAAATTTTTGTGTTTGCGATGCGAAGTAATGCGTGTCGTCTTGTATTCCTCCTTTTCTTGATTGGATATCTGTTATAGTTCTTTATTCTTCTTTTGTAAGTTCAGCTTTCTCCAAATTCTCTAATAATGTTAAGGCTTAGATTGTAATGGAGGCAATGTCACAAATGCGAAGAAACTGAAGAAAAGAGGGAAAACTGAGTGGTACTGGTGAAGTCTAATTCAGTATGAACAACATTGAAATGGATTGTTTAAGTCTGGTGGTAATGATGAGATTCATCCCAATGTTTCTCTTCGAAAGAGATTTATGTTTCCCAAAAAGGTTTGATATTTCATCTCAATATTTTTTTTAGTTGGGGCGATAAGGATTAATAGGTGGATCCAAGTTTGGTTGGGATTTTATTGATTTAGGTTAATTATATTTCCAACGAATCACAGTATGTCACTTATTAAATGAGAACTCTACAACATAAAATACACTAATTTGATAACTAACTACTGTTTCAAACACTAGCTTTAAATATTACATTTTTACCACTAATTTCATGCAAAATCTGTGTATCTCGCGAGTGAAAATATATATCCTAGATACATGTGTAACTAAAGATACTTTTGGTAACAAAATCCCTTAATATAAGGCAAAAATCGAGGGAGTAACGAAAATATATATTTTGGTTATGTAATTTGATTAATTTTATTTTTATTACTCTTTAAATTAATAAATTTAATAATTTGATGTATCTAATATTTAATTTTATACAGTGTATCAAATAGATGTATCTGGTACTAAGATATATGTATCTGATATGAAAGATGCACAAATATATTAATCAAATTTCATCTAGTGTATCTGTATATATGTATCTAATATTAATTTCTTGTATCTATTTATATGTATTTAATATTAATTTCATGGATCTGTTTAAATGTATCCAATAGATAATTTTATGTATCTGTTTTTATATGTATCCAATATTAATTTGAGAACGAGAGAAGCAGTTTTCAACTAATTTTAAATCTCCCATCGCCGAAAGTTTCATCTCAGAGCTTTAGCAACAGAGCCATTCTTCTTACTGTTTGGTAACCACAACAACTGGCCAAACCCATCTCTATATCCTCCACGATGGTATATTAGGGTTAATCGATGATAAATGTCAAAAATCCTTCCGTTCTCATAAACGTCACGACGGAAATGAATTAGGTCATCGAAAGAGCCATTAGATTTACATGAGGTTGTCATTTCAATACCATACAATGGTGAATAAGCAGAATCAGCGACTGAAACAATCGGTTACCACTCCCTTTGGCCAAAATCACCATCTCTCCCTTCTTCCCCTCTTCTCAGATCACCAACAAACCCACAAACTCTGACCAACGTCTACCCACCATGAGAGAAGCCATCTCCGGCAAACAACAAACCTCCCTCTCTCTGTTCAACAATAAAAAAAACCCTTTTTGGATCTGATCTCTCTCTCTTTCTCTCTCTCTATTTCTCCATTAATGACAACCTCCAAACTTCGATATTAACCCATCAGCGAACAAGCAAGTTGAATAGATCGATAATGGATGATGATGATTTTTTGGCCATCCTTGTCACCGTCGTCATGAGGGCACCGAATCCACCCAGATTTGGAGTGAAAAGGAGAGATGAGAGGAAGGGGTAGAGAGAAAAGGGAGAGAGAGATCGAATAATATGGAGCGAGGAGGGAGAGAGGAAAGAGAAAAAGAATTTTTGGGATTTGTTTTACAGATACACCATATCTAGTATGAAATTAAAAACTAGTGGAATAATATGTAATTATTTTAAAGTAATGAGATATTTAGTAGTTTGGTAAAGATGTTTATTTAATTATGTAGTTTTTCTTAAATTTGTTAATTCAATCGTCTCTAATAAAGGCATTGTAGGGCCATAAAGATTGACGCCCAGCGTATTATGGAGCCAATAGGTTAATGAAGGTATTTTGTATCAATTCCAATAGTTCAAAATATTTTAGGTCCTTTTTTGTTTTATTAAAAATGATTTTATATTTGATATTCGAATTTAAAATCTTTGACTAAAAATTAAAAAAACACTTACCACTCTATTATGTGGTGTTATTGTATTTTTAATTAAAGACGTGTTAGTATATTTACTTTTTCTTTGGAATGAAATAAGTATTTGTTGAGGTTGTTACTCGTTAAAGACTTGCAATAATAATTTGGATGCATTAGCGGTTGTCCTTGCAAGGAATATTCTATAATCTAAGGGAAGAGAGTGATATCAACTTGAACTCTCTTTTCTCAAATGACACCTTATAATTTGATGTAACTACTAAGATCGTAATTTTACAATCTATAAAAATAATTTGTAATCGTAATTATACAGATTTGTTTGTTTGTCAACATAATTATAATATATTTTCATGTCTCAGGTTTGGTTACACAAATATAATTATATAATTAATATTAATAATAATAATTTAGTCTGTATCATCTCATAAGTGAAGTTTGAAAAGAATAGTATGTCCGCGTACTTTACCCCTTTCTCATGAATGAAAGGTACATAGTTAAATATATTACTATTTTAAAAAATGTTAATAATAAAATTAAATAAACCCATTTTAGATGGACAAGCAGGGCCGACTCTATCATAAAGCCACTAAAACAATGGTTTGGGGTCCCATTTTTTTCTAAAGATATTATATATATATATATATATATATATATATATATATTATTTTTAATTTTTTTTATGTATTATTAAATTTGAGGAGAATTTTTTGAAAAGAAAGTAAAATATTTTTTTTTATCTTTTAATGTGGGATCGTTGTAATAATTGAGAAATGAAATAATCTTTGAATAATTATAATATTTTTTTGAAAAAGGGCTATATACTCCTCTACTTTTGTTTATTGTCCAATTCTGTTTGCTATTATATTTTTTGATTATTTTAATCCTTATCGTTGAATAAAGTTCTAAATATGCCCTCTATTTCAACGAAGATGACACATGGCATCATCTGAGTGAAAAAACTGACCGAATATAAAAGTACCTGTACCCGCCTCACATAAGTTGTTGGACCCTTTCCAAATAAAATACCTACACGAATTAAAACCCTCCTGTTAATTATGTCTTGAATTTTTCCCTTGTATATTTTAGAAAACTCATAATCTCTATTAGTTTAGAAAACTCATTGTCCTAATGGATTAGAGAAAGGAAAGTATAGTCCTTGTAGGATTAGGAGAATCTTTTCCTTATAGATTTGTGATTACTTGAGATCTATATATAGGGTTATAGTTGAAGATTCTAAAAGCATTGTAAGCTTCTCTTATTTCATAGTGGAAAACTCTCTCTGCTTTTACTTGGAGGATTAGGCATAGCCGAACCTCGTTAAATCCTTGTGCTATATTTCTTTTGTATTTTCTTTGTGTATGATTGTGTTCTAGTTAACCCATGATATTTCCACAACAATTGATATCATAGCAAGGTTAAGGTTTTCCACACATAGTCAAGGGTTAAGATGTCTCCATCATCTTCAACCAAGTATGAAGTAGGGAAATTCGATGGAGATTCAGTTTCAGTCTATGGAAGATTAGAATGAGATTATCCCTAGTATTACAAAGATTATTGAAGACAATTGAGGAAGCTTTTCCTGAGGAGATGAAAGAGTCAGAGAAGGCAGATCTGAAGGAGGGCTTTAAATGCGATCTTCATGAGCGTTAAATATAGCGTTCTTTGAGAAATTGCAGAAGAAACATATTCAGCAACAACATGGAAGAAGCTGGAAAATTTGTATTCTAAGAAATTGCTAACAAAATGCCTCTACTTGAAAAAGAGGTTCTACAATCTTCGAATGTATGAAGGTACACCTATTAAAACTCATCTTAATAAGTTAAATTCAATTCTAATAGACATAAAGAACGTACATATAAAAATAAGAGTGGGGATCACGCCTTGACGGTGTTATGTTCCTTACCACTGTTGTATGATACTTTTGCTGATATGTTGCTGTATGGGAAAGATAGTATCTCACTGGATGATGTTAGTAATACACTAAAATCTAAAGAGGTTAAAGAAGAGCTTTCCAAAAAGCAGAATTGAGGGCGAAGGTCTTGTGAGTAGGGGAAGAACACAACAAAAAGACTTAAATAAAAAAAAGTCCAATACCATATCAAATTCTAGAGCAAGGAAGCAGAATTGCTATGAGTGCAGGGAGCAAGGTCACTACAAAAGAGATTGTCCTAAGCTAATGAAGAAAAGAGGGAAGCAAGAAGATGATTACTAGCAAATATTGTTGACACTAGCAACAATTGTGATGATAATGACTATGTAGGGGAAGTATATGCCACGAGTTCTGATCATAGGAATAATTACTGAGTTCTTGCTTCTCGTACAACTTTCGACATGTGTCAACACAAGAACTGGTTTGCAACTTATAAGTAGACGAGTGGAACTGTCTACCTGGGTGATGATAATTCATTAGTAGTAAAGGGTATTGGCAACATGAAATTGAGAATGTTCGATGGCATTATCAAAATTGAGTGTTGGCATATTCCTCGAATGAAGAGGAATTTTATTTCACTTTCGACTTTGGATGATTAAGGGTATGAGTTTCACTATGAGAATAGAACAATTAAAGTGTGTAAAGGCTCCATGATACTCATGAAGAGTAAGCTACATTCTAGACTATATTATCTTTAAGCCAGTGTAGTTGAAGGAGAAGCAATTGTAGTTTCTGGAAGGATTGATTCGAATCATTCTCAGTTGTGGGACTTATGGCTTTGTCATATGAGTGACAAGGGAATGTCTTTGTTGAGCAAGCAAAATTTATTGGATGGATATAAAAATAAATCTTTGAATTTTTGTGAACATTATGTGTTTGGTAAGCAAATAAGGGTAAAGTTCAGCAATAAAGCGGAGCACAAAATAAAAGACAAGTTAGATTATATACATTCAGACTTGTGGGGTCTAACAAAGTTTCCTCCAAAAGTGGTGCCAGGTATTTATGACTTTGATTGATTATTACTCAAGAATGGTATGGGTGTATTTTCTGGAAAAAAAGATGAGGCATTTCGAACATTTGTTAAATGGAAGACGATGGTTGGGAGGTAGACTGAAAAAAAGTCTAGCATCTTCGAACTGAAAGTGGGTTAAAATTTTGTAACTTAGAGTTTAATGAGTTATACAGCAGAGATGGCATAGTGAGGTACCACACTTGTGTTGGAACACCACAAAAATATGGTGTTACAGAAGGTATTAACAGAACACTTTGTGATAGGGCACGAAGTATGCTTCCACACTGATGTGTTAGCAAAGATTTTTAGGCAGAAGCAATCAATACAGCTTGTTATTTGGTCAATAGATCTCCATCCACAACTATTAAGTTCAAAACTCCTTTTGAGGTTAGGTCCAGTTCACCTGCTGATTATTCAAATTTGAGGACATTTAGTTGTCCTACTTATGCTCATGTGAGGGATGGAAAAGTTGAGCCGATGGCAAAGAAGTGCATATTTCTAGGGTATGCAACTGGAGTGAAAGGTTACAGATTATGATACATAGATCAAAATACTCCAGGTTTAATTATTAGTAGGGATGTGACATTCAATGAATCTGCCTCACTGGATAGTCAAAAGAAGAAGGCAATAGCAGAAACAAATCATGGTGTCAGTGACCGCATAGAGCTAGAAATTGAATCTCCACTAGCTCAGCCAAGTAGTTCAGAAGTGGAGGAGGTGCAAAATCTTAATCAAGATGATAATGTTGATGAACCTATGCAACAATAATCGTATAGCATTGCAAGATGTAGAGAGAAGACAGTGATCAATTGACCAAAAAGGTATGCAAACATAGTTGATGAAAATCTTTCTGGTTATGCAGATTTTGTAGAATTTGCTTTATCTGTTGTGGAGACTATTGATGTGCTTGAGCCTATAGATATAAAGAAGCTATTTCTAGTTCAAAAGTAGATCGATGGGATGGTGCTTTTGAGTCACTTCACAAGAATTGAACATGGAAGTTTGGTTCATTGTCAAAGGGACAAAAAGTAGTCGACTTCAAAGGGGTTGTTGATGTGAAGAAGATGTCTACACATGATAATCCAGCAGATATGATGATGAAGTCAGTCCCGACTAATAAGTTTATGCATTGCCTAAACTTGATTGGCGTGTCTAATACTCAGTGAGCCCTTTTTGAGGTCTAAGGGAAGGTGTAGAGATGTTGTTTCTATTGATAAAAAGAATTCAAGCCAAGGGAAAGATTTGTCAATTATGTCTTGCATATTTCCCTTGTATATTTTAGGAAACTCATAATCTCTATTAGTTTAGGAAATCATTTGTCCTAATGGATTTGGGAAACAAAAGTATAGTCCTTGTAGAGTTGGAAGAACTTTTTCCTTATAGGTTTGGGACTACTTGAGATCTATATATAGGGTTGTAGTTGAAGATTTTAAAAGCATTGTAAGCTTCTCTTCTTTCATAGTGGAAAACTCTCTCTGCTTTTGCTTGGAGGATTTGGCATAGTCGAACCTCGTTAAATCCTTGTGTTACATTTTTTTTCTATTTTCTTTTTGTATGATTGTGTGTTAGTTAACCCACAATATTTTCACAACACCTCCCCATCATCAAAAATGACTTTTCTCATTCACTATCTTTTCTTTCATAAAGACCAATCATAGTCAAATCCATCTTCATCAGCATCAAAACACTGTAGAGTTCTGTTTCTCCTAACACTTTTGATTCTTCTCAGGCTCTTAACTTTGAATTCCAACGTTTTTATCTTAAGTTGGAAAAAAATTGTCAATTAATTAAATTATTCTAATGAAAAATAATTGTCAATGAATTAAATTATTCTGCTGAACTAAAATCTTAGATTAACTATAGATTTTACTGTGGTTAAAGAGGATTTTCAAGTAAAAGAATCATTGGGTTCCTTGGTGAACGAAAATTAAGAAAATAATCTTCACTAAATTAATCATAAAACCCGCAACTAAGCATGAAAAATATATACTACATTGTACATATATTTTGATAAAAGGAAGGACACCCAATAATGCAAGCGCATTATCCAAACATAATCACGAATCTAGCCCAAAAGTGGTGAGACTTGTCATTCTTTACTTGAAAGTCATAATTTATATACTTTTACATATAATATACATAGTTAGTACATATATTGTATATATTTCTACTTTTCTATATATTTTGTGAATTAATTAGTTGAAATTTACGTATTGGTAAGTGATAAACGCTCAAACATACTCTTCAAGATGGAGGTATCAACGATCGTCAAGCAAAACACATTTATAAGTACCCAACAGATATCGGGGTCGTACCCACAGAGACTTGTAGATAGAACAATGATGACTATATAGAAACGACTTCACTAAGAGAGTAAGTGTTTAAATATAAGAAAGTAAAGTATTAGGGGGAATTGGGAATTCTGTCACAAAAATCCAATTCAAGCAAGACGGTAAAGTAAAACGGGTGTACAAATGAGAATAGACTACTAGGGATGTGCGTCCAATGGGGCTCTAGTGTGGGATAGGGTAATTGCCTATTCACGCAAATTCTTTCTCATTGACATAGGTAGCCTTGGTTATGGGTATGGTTTTTCATCTCTTGATAAATAACCATATATCCAACAATCTCGACTAAAGCACTACCGGTTTGATAACAAACAACCAAGCTAAAGCTTAGGGAGGTCATACTATTTCTAGCTTAGACCCTTAAATGGGTGATTCCATCGATCTGAGCTATTTCTAGCCTAAATCTAAATGAAAGCCCAAGTTCCCACTAGTAATTTCACATACGAAGCTATGAAAAATTAATGTTTGCAACCACCAATTTTAGGATTAAAACTTGGTGAAACTACTAGGCCCATGTCAAATAAGCAATTGTAAGCGAGAATTAGCAACACCCACACCCATTTGTCAAGCACCCATTATCAACACATCCCTAGACAATGAGATTAGCTACTCATACTAAACGAATGAGATATACCAAGTGGATAAGTCAAATTCCTCTTCATTCAAGTGTAATTTCAATATCTAAGCTCAGTTTTGTACACAAATGGTGAACTAAGAATTGGAAGAGAGAATTGATTGAAACCCTCTTCTTCTTCTTAGAGAGGAAACTTGTTCTCAAAGCTAAAATTACTCAAGAGTATTCAAAACTGAGAAAATCATTTTTCAATTATGCCTAAAATGGGTTTAAATACTTCCCAAAATGTCACCAAATTTCTGGACAAAAATACCCTTCAGGTGGTGTGCGGTGCGACGTGCGTTTCGCATGTTGAGATGTGCGCGTCGTACACCATCTTTAGTTGAACTAGTGACTTCAGCGGACTTGGGAGATGTCGTGCGAAGGAGGTGTGGTTTTCACCATGAGTTGTACGCATCACACAGTGACCACATCTCCTAACAGATTCTTCAGTTGATGCAAGGCTCCATGAGCTGAGAGGTGCGGAAAGTACCAAGGCTTGTGCGTATCGCACAAGCACCACATCTCAAGGTAGAATCTTTATCTTTTTTGATTACTTTAGACTTCGCTCCTTTTAGATCTTTTTGGCTCCATTTCCTTATTTTCCATCTTTGATCACAAGTACCTGCATAGACATCTATAAAGGCCATAAAAACCTCTAAATCTATTCAAAACATAGCAATAATTCATGGATAAAGGCTTAATAAGTTGGTAGATTACTAACTTATCAAACTCCCAAACTTGAACTATTGTTTGTCCTCAAGCAAGATACTCACAAGGCAAGGAAAGAATTATGCTCCAGAATCAATCAAGGCACAAAAGAATAATCTATGCTAAAAATCAAGAAAAAGAATAAATAAAAAGACTCAAAAAAAAGACTCAAACTACAATGCTCATCTCAATCTGAACCACCACAATATCAAGTGAATTGGTCATTTCAAAACCTTTTTCAAAAGGACTTCATTTCTTATTCAAAATCAAGGGAATTTTGTCATTCAAAAGAAGACATTTAAGCTTCTCGAGTCATTGGCATGGACCATCAAGGTTTGCCTCAAGATTTGTGACACAACTTGTCTTATTCATTCCTCTAAATTGAAATAGAGACTTCATATTTCAATTCGAGTGCATGATGCCACTCACCATAAAAGATAATCCCAATCCCAACTATTCAATTCCCAAAACAACGGGATTATAAGAGAACAAAGAAGACTCTCACTCTCTCAAGGAAGTTCAAGTGCACACACGTCGAACCATAGGTTTTCCCTTCATGTAAATCACCACTAATGTAGGGTAGCCAAGATCAAAATCACCAAGGACTTGCGGGTTACGATGTTGGCTAGGGTTAAGTTGAGGATTTCATTTAGTTCAAGTGACTACACCTCCCTAATGCTCTTTGTTGTCATTTCAAACACTGCTCACATTTTTAGATTTCAACTTCACCTTATTTCTCTCTCACACAACCCAAGCTTCTCCTTTTCAACCATGACCATTCAACTCATTGTATCACTTTCATTTGGTAGCACCTATTCTTGCCTTTTATTTTGTTCATTGGATTGAACTTTTAGAGCAATTTTCAATTTAAACTTTAGGTGCTACCTTGCACTTGAAGTGCATTTCTTTTCTTCTCCTCATTTGATCACATACACCCCCAAATTTAGGTATTTGCGTATGTTGTCTTTTCTTTCCCCCCCAAACTTAGGCTTTTAGCCTACGTTTCACTTCCAAGAAATTAGGGAGGACGGGTGCGAAGATAGAGGTTTCAAAAAGGTCAAGGTGTTAAACAAGGTGCCAAATAACACTCACAAGCTCAAAGGGGTTTACTAGGATTGATGTTGAGGGAAGTCATTTGGGTGAAGTGGCTATCAAAAAGGGCCTAAGGTCATCTTCCAAGCTCGGTCACACCTAGAATTTTGCCTTGAATCACATTCGGGGCAAGTTCTAGACGACACGCATGCATGAGAATCAAGGTAAAGCCTCACCACACAAGGCATCATGCTACAAGACTTCTCTCATTAGTCTCAAAATCAATTGGGACAAATGAATTTCAAAAAGCTATTCCGAGTTCATTACACACTCTTTTGTGAGTCAATCAAGCCAAATCAAGAGTGTGAAAGTCATGAAAAGAGAATGCTTTTCCTCAAAAAATCATTTTCCTTCTTCCTTTTATTTCCAAATATAACTTGCCAAGATTTTTTTTGGTTGTTCTATTTCAAGACAAGCAACTACGGACTCAATTTTAAACTAAAACTTGTCACTTTCCCTTAAGAAAGTCACCTCTCAATCTATCATAGGGAAACACCAACTTGGTTCAATACAAAATAAAAGAAAAAGAAAATAAACAAAACTTTTGCTCCTTGGGAAAGAACCGTGGTATTAAGAAAACCCTCAGAGTTTATTGCTAAACTACTATTAACAAGGTGACAACCAAGTTGTGCGCTCATGATTCAATTAAGAACAAGTCTCGGCTTAGGCCTTTAGCGCATTTGCAAAGCATGAGTAGTAAAACAATGGGGCATGTAAGACAACCCGGCAACACAATTATCATAATAAAATAAAAAATCAAGCTCGGCGAGAGCACAATTAAGCTCAAAACAAACTATTATAATCCAAAGGCCCGACAAAGGCAATAAGCATCACAATCATCCAAAATATGCCTGACAAGGGCCAAATCAAATCTAACAGAACTAAAAAATATCAACAAGGCCTATCAAGGGAAATAAGAACAATATCTCAAGCCCAATCACGGGTAACCAACAAAACAAAAAGCAAGTAATGCCACCCCCTCCCCATAAAAAAAGCATTGCCCTCAATGCTATTAGCTCAAGTGATGGAAGGTGGAATTCCCTTGAGGGCTATGCCTAATCATCATCATCAGCTGCTGCCTCCTCATCTGAGGTCTTTTCACTCGGGCCAGCACCACCCTTTCGGGAGTGCATAGAAAGTGTCGAGTCCTGAAGGACTTGCTGGAACACGGGGTCCTCATCATCATCTAGACCTGTATCCTCAGTGCCGGGCAGCATATCCTTATCATCTTATTAATCTGCCAATAATTTTTCCATGGGGCCACGCCTGCGATGAGGTGGAGGTAAGGTGGTCAAATCTTCTTCTACTACTGGAGCTTTACCTTTGGATTTGTAAACATCTTCCCCGAGTGTTTTGACAGATTTCTCACAAACATCCACGTTTTTGCAAAGATTGGACATGCTCTCCACAAATCTCTTAATGGACCTATTCACCACCCTCTCAATCAATCTTGGTAGTTCATTCGACAAATCTCTCAATTGCCTCTCGCGGTTGTATGTTTTGTCAACCATATCTTGAAGACCACTTTTAGATAATGTCTCTCTAGGTGCATTGGTAGTGGGGGTGTGTTCTTCTAAAGCAGGATGGGAAGGAGAGGAAGTATGTAGTTGTAACACTCCAAAACTTCCAAGCCCAAACTTAGCTCAGAAAACCAGAAGAAATAAAAAATTTCAACTGTCAGCGTAACCACAAGTCACTTCCACGAGCTGTGGAACAGTCCATGAGTCATGGACTGGACTTGTGGAACAAAGATCAGAGGACTTCTCCTCTGAAGTTCATTCTACGACTTGAGTCTACGGACCGTAGAAGTTTCCACAGACCGTAGAACCTATCCATGGAATCTTCCTTGCAGATGGCTCCCAGGAACCATGAGTGGAATCCACGACCCGTGGAAGTTTCCACGAGTCATGAACCCAACTCATGGAACCAGTTCCAGTCGCCCAGTAATAAGTCCCCAGGGTTCACGAATGGGATCCATGACCCATGGAAGCTTTCACGAGTCGTGAACCCAACTTGTGGAACCAACCTTCAGAGACACATGGATTTTAGCCCAGGAACCATGAGTGGGTTCCATGACCCGTGGAAGTTTCTATGAGTCATGAACCCAACTATTGGACTCCATTCAAGTAGCTCAACTTTTAAGACCAGGAAACCACGACAAGGTTCCACGAGCCATAGAACCCATCTGTGGAACCTGAGTCGCGAATTACATCAACTTTTCTATTTATTTTCCAGGGGAATTCCAAATTTTTCCTACCTCTTTTAACGCCTAGGCTACGTCATTTTGACTACTCTAAGACTAGTTTATTAGTCAAAAACTACCTAAAACACTCATTCTCAAAAAATCATCAGACTTAGAAAGAAAACAAACAAAAGAGGCGATAGTTTTCTCTCAAGAACAAGCAGAGGTCTTCTTCAAGTTCAGACCCAAAATCCAAAGGATTTCTACGCAGTCTCTTCACCAGGTATGTGGGATTTCACTAGTGGGTTCCTTTAACCCATTAGGTCCCTAGAATTCAGTCAGTTCTTCAACTTCTCCATGAATTATTCAGATACAGGGTTCCTAAATCTCTGGGATTCATTGTAATTCAACTGCTATAGTTTCTATGGTATTAACTACACGTTTCTTGGAGATTTAGTATAGTTCATGTATAAGACTCAAAAACCCTAGCTTGTGTTAATTCGAGAAATTCATGAATTTTGCTTGTTAGGCAGATTAGTCATACAATCATGCTTCATAATTCGAATGTTGTATCTTTCAGTATATGTATATTGCATTCTCAGTTGTTTGTCAGTATTTTAAGCTATCCAGTATTACATTCACATTATTGCTTACATTCAGTTGGGAGTAGACTTATTACCGAGCGGACGAGGGGATGATGGCTTAGCTGACAGTTTAGGCTGAGACCTTTAGTAGCAGTCCCTAAGTCCCAGAACTATGACATAACCGTAGATCAGAAAGGGGTCAGCTGTCAGATTAGGCTGGTTACCTTTGCCCCTTGTGAACATCAGTTTAGTGGATCCACGTCAGACTTGTTTGTACCCTTGGCAAGGTATGAACACCCTTCCATCCAGGGTTACAGGTTGGCCTCATAGTTAGCTCAGCTTAGGGTATGTCGGTTAGTGTCTCGCACAGTTAGACTAATGTTGCATTGACCATGTATTCAGTATTTACTTTAGTATTCAGTTTAACAAGTTATATCTTTATGATTAGTACATGGTCGTTGCATCCAGCTCAACTTTCAGTTATATGCCAGCATATCTATTTCTATGTTTAGTTCTATATTGTCCAGCTTAGCACATATCCTACATGCTCAGTACATTCAGAGTATTGATGCATACTTTTGTTCTACATTATTGTATGATGTAGGTTCAGGCGCTCAGCATCTAGACCGTGCTCAGCATCCAGACCGCGCTTAGCTCGACTTCCAGTCCGTACTCAGCAACTTCAGTGGTGAGTCCTCAAAGTTTCGAGGATGATAGGCATCCTTTACTTTTAGTATTTACTTTTCAGTTTCAGTCTTATTAGAGTTAGCTGGGGGCATGTCCCAACAGTTCATATCAGTTAGAGACTTTCAGACATAGACTAGATTCAACTTGAGTTGTTAGTGTTGTTTTCAAACTTCATTATACTTTTTATATATTTTATATACTCAGACAGTTTAGGCTTTCCCCCACTTCAGATATTAAATTATTTTTAGCTTATATGCAGTGCATGTTTTAATCGAAATTTTATAGATATGCCATGCGATGGGTTAGCTTGGGGTCACTTGTGACACGAAGCACCGTGTTGCGTCTAGGGGGTAGCCTCAGGGCGTGAAAAACTTGGTATCATATCATCAGGTTTAAGTGTCCTAGGGTGTCTGAAAGTCACATCAAGTAGAGTCTTCTTCATGGGTGTGAAACATGCCACACCTATGGGGGGGAGCTATGAGACGTCATTAGGAACAACTTCCCTTCTTTTTTTTCCTGCTCGTGCTATAGAGTATAAATTCTATTTAATCTCCTTCTATTCTAACTCATGCTCTTCGCATTTAAGAAAAATGCCTCCCAGAAGAGCTAACGCTAGGAATCAGCCAGCAACTCTAGCAGACCTATTGAATGAGCAAGTTACACATACCGAATTCAGAGCTGCTTTCGAAGTACTTGCTCAGGCTATGACCGCCCAGGTAAATCAATAGGCTGCAGCACCAACTCTGCCTCAGAATAACACTGCGACAACAAAAATCTGGGACTTTACACGGATAAACACTCTAGAATTTCATGGGTCTAAGACAGAAGAGGATCCACAAGAGTTTTTGGATGACATTTAGAAGATGACAAACATTATAGGTGTCACTCCAGTCGAGGGTGCAGATTTGGCCACCTATCAGTTAAAGGGAATGGCCTACACTTGGTACCAGCAATGGGAAGAATCTCATGGTATAAATGCAGGTCCGGTGAGTTAGAATCTTTTCAAGACTTCCTTTCTGGACCAGTTCTTCCCACTTCAGCTTAGGGAAGCCAAGGCCCAGGATTTATCAACTTGAAGAAGAAAGACATGAGCGTGAAGGACTATGCTCTCAAGTTCACACAACTATCCAAGTATGCTCCAATGATAGTAGCTGACTACAGAGCTCGTATGAGCAAGTTCGTGTCTGGGGTGTACAATGATATGGTTAAGGAATGCAAGACCGCCATGCTCATTAAGGAAATAGACATCTCCAGGTTGGTCACTTATGCTCAGCAGATTGAGGACAAGAAGATCAAGGAAAGTGGAGGAGATAGTAAGAGAGCTAGGATATGTGACTTTAACTACTCTTAGTAGAGGTCAGAGGGTGGCAACCGCTCTCAGTTCCGTCAGAAGAATTCAGCTCCAACTCCATCTTCTGCTAGTACCCCGGTGCCTAAGTTCAAGAAAGATCGACTGGATAGAGCGTCTGGCTCTAAGTCCCAAGTTATAGTTACTAGTGGGCGCACTCATCTAGTATGTAAGAAGTATGGTAGAAACCACCAAGGCGAGTGCATGGCAGGCAGTGGAAATTTATTTGGATGCGATAAGCTAGGACACATGATGAGGGATTGTCTAGAAGCTTCTCAAAAGGGCAAGGATGTTCTCCCACAGAATTATACTAGTTCTACAGCAGCTCCAGCAAGTCTCCCCACTCAGCAGGATGCCTCATCTGGTACAGGTGGTGGTCAGTGCCAAAACAGGTTTTATGCTCTTCAGGCTTGATAGGATCAGGAGGACTCTCTTGATGTGGTCACGGGTACATTGCAAGTCCTTAATACTGATGTTTATGCATTGTTAGATCCAGGGGCTACACTTTATTTTGTAACTCCATATATAGCAGTAATTTTTGATGTCAGTCCAGAAATTCTCTCGGAACCTTTCACAGTCTCTACTCCAGTTGGTGACCCAGTTATAGCTAGATAGGTATACAGAAATTACCCTGTCATAGTTTCCCAGAAAGTCACCTCAACAGATCTTATAGAGTTAGAAATGGTAGATTTTGATATCATTCTAGGCATGGATTGGTTACATTCTTGTTATGCCTCAGTCGATTATAGAACTAGGATTATTCAGTTTCAATTTCCAAACGATCCAGTCTTAGAATGGAAGGGTAATAACTCAGTGCCTGTAGGTTATTTCATCTCCTACCTTAAGGTAAGAAAAATGATTTCCAAAGAGTATATCTATCATATTGTTCAGGTTAAGGATTCAAACTCCAAAACCCCAACTCTTGAGTCAATTCCAATATTAAGTGAGTTTTCAGAAGTGTTCCCAGAAGATCTTCCCAGAGTTCCTCCCGAAAGGGAAATTGACTTCGGAACAGATCGCCTTCCAGATACCCAGCCTATTTTGATTCCTCCTTACAGAATGGCACCTGCTGAGCTTAAGGAATTGAAAGAATAGCTGAAAGACCTTCTAGATAAGTGTTCATTAGACCCAACATCTCTCCATGGGGTGCTCCAATGTTGTTCGTGCATAAGAAAGACAATTCTCTCAGGATGTGCATTGACTATCGTCAATTGAACAAAGTCATAATAAAGAATAAATATCCTATCCCCAGGATTGATGACTTGTTCGACTAGCTTCAGGGCACTAGTTTCTTTTCTATGATAGACCTCAGATCTTTCTATCATCAGCTCAGAGTCAGAGATAGCGACATCCCAAAGACAAAATTCAAGACTCGCTATAGTCAATATGAATTTGTAGTCATGCCTTTTGGACTAACCAATGCTCCTGCAGCTTTCATGGACTTAATGAACATGGTGTTCAAAGAGTATTTGGACTTGTTCATCATCATCTTTATTGATGATATCCTCGTTTATTCTCGAAATGAGAAAAAGCATGCGACTCATCTGAGGGTTGTTCTACAAACTCTCAAAGATCGCCAACTATTCGCTAAGTTCTACAAATATGAATTCTGGTTGCAGTTGTCTCTTTTATTGGTCATGTGGTATCCAGCTAAGGGATCCGAGTGGATTCTTAGAAAATTAAGGCAGTAAAGCACTGGCCCAAACCCACCTCTCCGACTGATATCATAAGCTTCTTGAGTTTGGCCAGTTACTACAGGAGGTTTGTTGAAGGATTTTCATCCATAGCTGCCTCATTGACCAAGTTGACTCAAAAAAAGATCAAGTTTCAGTGGTCAGATTAGTGTGAGAAAAGCTTTTTAGAACTGAAGACCAGGTTGACTACAACTCCTATCTTGACTCTACCAGAGGGTTCACATGGTTATGTGGTTTATTGTGATGAATCCAGGCTCAGCCTAGGTTGTGTTTTGATGCAGCAAGGTAAGGTCATAGCTTATGCTCTCAGAAAACTTTAGGTCCATAAGAAGAACAACCCGACTCATGACCTCGAGCTTGCAGCAGCTGTGTTTGCCCTAAAAATTTGGAGATACTACTTGTATGGTGTTCATGTTAATGTGTTCACAGATCATAACAGCCTCCAGTATGTCTTCACCCAGAAAGAGTTGAATCTTCATCATAGAAGATGGCTTGAGTTCCTCAAAGATTATGATATGAATGAGCTCTACCATCAGGGTAAGGCCAATGTAGTGGCTGATGCTCTCAGCAGACTGTCTATTGGTAGCGTGTTACTTATCGAGAAAGAGAAGAACGAATTAGCCAGAGATGTTCACCGGCTTACTCGCTTAGGAGTTTACCTTATGGACATGTTTGATGGTGGTGTGATAGTCCAAAATTGATCAGAATCTTTATTGGTAGCGGAGGTTAAGGAGAAACATGATAGTGACCCTATATTGCTTCAGCTGAAGGGTGAAGTTCATCAACAGAGAGTTGAGGTTTTCTCCCAAGGGGGAGATGGTGTGCTTTGTTATCAGGGTTGCATATGTGTTCCTACGGTGGGTGAGTTGAGGAAGTAGATCCTTACAGAAGCCCATAATTCTAGATATTCCATTCATCCGGGCGCCATTAAGATGTACCGTGATCTACAGGAAGCCTATTGGTGGAACGACATGAAGAGGGACATTGCAGATTTTGTGACTAAGTGTCCCAACTGTCAGCAGGTTAAAGTAGAACATCAAAAACCAAGAGGTGTGACTCAGGAGATTAGCATTCCTAATTGGAAGTGGGAAATGGTCAACATGGATTTCATTACGAGATTACCTCGTACTCGCAAACAGCATGCCTCCATTTGGGTGATAGTGGACAGAGTCACTAAGTTATCTCACTTTTTGGTAGTCAAAGACTACAGATTCAACATAGGATTATGCCAGACTCTATATCAGCGAGATAGTCAGGTTGCATGGGTTTCCCTTGTTTATCATCTCAGATAGAGGTCCTCAGTTTACGTCTCATTTCTAGAAGTGTTTTCAAAAAGGTCTTGGTACTCAGGTGAAACTCAGTACATCATTTTATCTGCAGATGGATGGTCAGGTAGAGTGTACCATTCATACCTTAGAAGACATGTTGAGGGCTTGTGTGATCGATTTCAAAGGTAGTTGGGATGATCACCTACCTCTAATAGAGTTTTCCTACAATAAAAATTTTCACTCCAGTATTCAGATTGCCCCATATGAGGAACTTTATGGGTGTAGATACAGATTATTGGTTTGAAGTAGGTGAAGCATCCTTGATTGGAATAGATTTGGTTCATGAGGATATGGATAAAGTTTAGCTCATCAGAGATAGACTAAAGATAGCTCAGAGTCGTCAGAAGTCCTATGTAGATTTGAGGAGAAGGGACTTAGAGTTTGAAATTGATGATTGGGTTTTCCTTAAAGTGTCACCCATGAAGGGGTGATGAGATTTGGAAAGAAAGGGAAGCTCAGTCCCAGGTATGTAGGTCCTTACAGAATCCTAAAAAGGGTTGGTAATATAGCTTATGAGTTAGAGTTGCCAGTAGAACTAGCAGCAATTCATCCAGTCTTTCACATTTCCTTGTTGAAGAAGTGTGTGGGTGATCCAGCATCGATAGTACCTTTGGAAAGTGTGGTTGTGAAGGATAGCCTCACCTATGAGGAGGTTTCAGTTGAGATTTTTGACCGTCAGGTTCGTAGGTTGAGAAATAAAGAAGTCGCTTCAGTAAAGGTTTTGTGGAGGAATCAGTCCGTAGAGTGAGCTACTTTGGAAGCAGAAGCAGCCATGATGGCCAAATATCCTGACCTCTTTCCTTTCGATTCAGTTGCAGCTTGAGGTAATAGTTTCTCTCTAGTCTCTCAGTTTACTCTTGTGTAATTCAGTCTCAGTACCTCATTCCATTAGTTATCCTTACATTTCAGCATATTTGTATATTGATGAAACTCCATTCAGTTAGATATCGGTTTCTAGTACTCAATGGGTAGAGATTGCAGCTCTTTCCCTCCAAACTCAACTTGTTTAGTCTTCAGTCAATGATGAATTATCCCAAGGGGGAGATATTGTAACACCCCAGAACATCCAAGCCTAGACTTAGCTCAGAAAACCAGAAGAAATAAAAAATTTCAAATGTCAGCTTAACCATGAGTCACTTCCACGAGTCGTGGAATAGTCTACGAGTCTTGGAATGGACTCGTGGAATGAATATCAAAGGACTGCTCCTCTAAAGTTCATTCTACGACTTGAGTCTACAGACCGTAGAAGTTTCCACGGACCGTTGAACCTATCCGTGGAATCTTCCTTGCAGATGGCTCTAAGGAACCATGAGTGGAATCCATGACCCGTGGAAGTTTCCACGAGTCATGAACCCAACTCGTGAAACCAGTTACAATAGCCTAGTATTAAGTCCCCAGGGTTCACGAGTGGGATCCATGACCCATGGAAGCTTCCACGAGTCATGAACCTAACTCGTGGAACCAACCTTCATAGACCCATAGATTTCAGCCCAGGAACCACGAGTTGGTTCCATGACCCGTGAAATTTTCCATGAGTCGTGAACCCAACTCATGAAATCCATTCCAATACCTCAACTCTCAGGACTAGGAAACCACGATAGGGTTCCATGAACCGTGGAACTTTCCACGAGCCGTAGAACCTACCGTGGAACCTGAGTCGCGAATTTCATCAGCTTTTCTATTTGTTTTCCAAGGGCATTCTAGACTTTTCTTACCTCTTTTAACACCTAGGCTAAGTCATTTTGACTACTCTAAGCCTAGTTTATTAGTCAAAAACTACCTAAAACACTCATTCTCCAAAAATCAGCAGACTTAGAAAGAAAAGAAACAAAAGAGGCGATAGTTTTCTCTCAAGAACAAGCAAAGGTCTTCTTAAAATTCATCCCCAAAATCTAAAGGATTTCTCCACAGTCCCTTCACTAGGTATGTGGGATTTCACTAGTGGGTTCCTTTCACCCATTAGGTCCCTATAATTCAGTCAGTTCTTCAACTTCTCCATGAATATTTTAGACATAGGGTTCCTAAATCTTAGGGATTTATTGCAATTCAGCTTCTATAGTTTCTATGGTATTAACTACACGTTTCTTGGAGATTTAGTATAGTTCATTTATAATACTCAGAAACCCTAGCTTGTGTTAATTCCAGAAATTCATGAATTATGCTTGTTAGGCAAATTAGTCATACAATCATGCTTCAGAATTCAAATGTCGTATCTTTTAGTATATGTATGTTGCATTCTCAGTTGTTCATCAGGATTTTGAGCGATCCAGTCTTACAGTTGCATTATTGCTTACATTCAGTTGAGAGTAGACTTAGACCAAGTGGACGAGGGGATGAAGGCTTAGCTGACAGTTTAGGTTGAGACATTTAGTAGCAGTCCCCAAGTCCCAGAACTACGGCGCCACCGTAGGTCAGAAAGGGGTCAGCTGTCAGATTAGGCTGGTTTCCTTTGTCCCTTATGGATATCAGTTTAGTGGATCCACGTCAGACTTGTTCGTACCCTTGACAAGGGATGAACACCCTTCCATCCAGGGTTATAGGTTGGCCTCATAGTTAGCTCAGCTTGGGGTATATCGATTAATAGTGTCTCCCACAGTTAGACTCATGTTGCATTGACCATGTATTCATTATTTACTTTAGTATTCAGTTTAGAATGTTATATCTTCATGATTAGTACTTGGTCATTGCATCCAGCTCAGCTTTCAGTTATATGCCAGCATATCTATTTCTATGTCTAGTTCTATATTGTCCAGCTTAGCACATATCGTGCATGCTCAGTACATTCAGCGTACTGACACATACTTTTATGCTATATCATTGTATGATGTTATTTCAGGGTCTCAATATCTACACCGCACTTAGCTCGACTTCCAGTCCTTACTCAGCATCTTCAGCGGTGAGTCCTTATAGTTTTGAGGACGATAGACATGATTTACTTTCAGTATTTACTTTTCAGTTTTAGTCTTGTTAGAGTTAGCTGGGGGCATGTACCAGCAGCTCATATCAGTTCAAGGCTTTCAGACATAGACTAGATTCAGCTTGAGTTGTTAGTGTTGTTTTCAGACTTCATTATACTCTTTATATATTTTATATACTCAGATAGTTTGGGCTTTTCCTCACTTCGGATATTAAATTGTTTTTAGCTTCCGCACAATACATATTTTAATTGAAATTGTATAGATATGCCATGCCATTGGTTAGCTTGGGGTCACTTGTGACACTAAGCACCATGTTTCATCTAGGGGGTATCCTCGGGGTATGACAGTAGTTTAGCATCAGTGTCATCATCCTCGACTTCCACCAATGCCTCTACCCTACGCCTTTTGAAATGAGGGGCATCCTGGTCTATTTTCTTATCAAGATCCAATACACCAATGGCCAGAGTAGGAGTATCACAGTCAAAGTAAGGGACGCCGGCTTATGCACAAAGTTTACTAATTAGCACTGGAAAGGGGAATGCATCACCACCCCTACGAGCCTTCCTTTTGATCACTAAGGTGATGACCTCACCAATGTTGATATAATCCCCCACCATAATTGCGGCTACCAGAATGGCCCCATCATGCGTGACCTTTTGGTTATTCTGAGAAAGCATGAAGTGGGAGAGCACAAAATCATACCAAATGTGCGCCTCAAAGTATAAGGACATGCATGTTATTTCACCCCCTACAATATCCTAGAGAGGTTCATCAGGAGCAATGATAGGAGCAGCCCATTCGAGAGTTTTGCGCTAGAGAAGTAGCTTAGCCATGATCTCAGGGGTTGGTTCAATGAGAGTGCTCCAATATATAACATTAATAGCAGCCGGAGTGATCCTAATTTCTTTTCCTCGAACAATGTCTTACTTCAATATGGGGAATTTTTCACAACCCCCTTTGTAGACCTTAGCATCTTGTGTGGCCTGATATGAGGCAAAGAACTCCCAAACTAACTCATTGTAGTAGTTCCTAGGCACCTCTTGATATGGCTGCCATTGACGGCTGGCAAACTCAATTGGGATGTTAGCTAGGTTATCCCGCACTACATCCAGGTTAAATCTTTGCTCTGGGTTGAAGGTCCTACCCATATCACGATCATAAATGACCCTCATCCCTTCTACTCCAAACCAAACTCTCTCCTCCTTAGAGACTTGAGTATGAGAAGATGAGGCTTTTTTCTTCCCCTTTGAGGCTAGATTGGAGGAGGAGGGAGTTGTTGGCCTTCGTGAACTCCTTTCGGAATTACCCCTGCCAGATGACATGTTTAACATACAGATATTATGAGGCAAAAACAAAAACAAAACCTAAAATGAAGTTAACAACTAAAAAGAATGGAATGCAATGAAGTAGAAAATAAAGTAGGGGACTGCAGGCTCGTGCGAGCCATATGGGAAATGCACCATAGGAAGTGCGCATCGCATGTGCCACCGCACAAGCTAACAAAACCTTAAAGTTGTTTTCTCTTGAGGTGCAAAGCTTGGTGCAGACCGCACCAACCAAAGTGCGCATCACACCAAGCTTCTCCCCTCAAAGCAGTGACTGGCCTTCTTTTTCAAGCATGGTGCAATGTCTTATGCGACCCGCATATCAATATCTAAGCATCGCATACAAAATGCACAAATGAACAATTGGAATTTTTGGTTCCTTGTATTCTTGTGAATTACGCATGTGATCTGTAGATCAAGATGTGCTTAGGCACTTGGCACTATTCAATAAACCAACAATATTAACAAAGGGGAAAAGGGGTATCATGACAATAAACAACTGGGTACTCAGACTTCCCCGGATTTTCATTGACAAATCGAACAAGCAAGAAAAGGACTTAACGACTTCCCTTAAGATGGATGTTACCCCGTCTATCATCGGGAACATCAAGCCCTCAATTGCAACAATGGGGACCAACAAGTTTAGCAATAATTAACCTTTCCCCACACAAGATAATACACCCAAGATAATCTTCAACAAAGAATCATGGGTATACAAGTAGCACAATTCAGCCCAACAATCAATTTTCAGTAAAACATTATGACAAATGATGATTGCCCTTAAGAACGACGTCACCTGATCTATCATCGGGCCAAATCATACATCAATCACTAGTGAGTTACTCAGATTTCACCCCAAAAACAGATTTCAAGGCTAAAAATCACTACCAATCAACATGCATTAACAAAATTCAAGTTTTACCAAGTTGAAACTAAGCAAAAATCTCAACACAATTCAAAATTAGGGACCCAAAATTTTCAGATCTCACACAAAATCATCATAGCAATTCTATTAAGCATGCTTCACAATATGATTTCCCAACCTTCACAAAAACAAGGATTTAACATCGAGGAACTTACCACAAGTAAAGATTAGGCAGAGAGAAGTAAAAATTATAGCTTTTGGGAATTAACAATGGTGTCCCGGTGGAGATGGTTGGGTGAGATGAGAAGAAGACTTTGGGGATGTTTTGGGGATTTAGAGAGAATTTGGGAGAGAAATTGAGAAGTTAGAAGAGAAAATATGGAGACAGAGAAGAGGGAAGGCAGTTTTAAAAATAAAAAGAAGAAGAAAGGTTGGCCGAGTCGTCTCCGAGTTTGGTCAGTCAACGTGTTAGGTCAATAATATTTCAAATTTACCTTTGGTATGCCATGACATGCGATTTGCACAAGCCATTGTGTAGACCACATGTCATGTGCACATTGCCTTTTTTCTCCCCTGGGTTTGCCCAGACTTCTGATTTACCATGCAATAGAGGTGCGACACACACTTGTGCTCGTGCGGTCTGCACGGGCCAGCGCACATTACCTCCAATAGTTCTGCTTTCTCCCAGGCTATCTATTTTGGTATGTGATGAGTTATGCGACACACACAATGGTTTGTGCAGTCCACACTATCTGCACGGTCCTCCGCACAGCCCATTTTGCCCTGTTTTCACTTGTCCATTTTTTTGCTCCATGCATTCCCTAAAAAACACACTAAAAAAAAAAGATAACCAAAAACAAAGGAAAGAAACACGGGTTGCCTCCCAAGCAGTGCTTGATTTAACATTGCGGCTCGACGAAAGTACCTCAAACTCAGTCATTGTCAGATAGCATGCCAATCTAGTTGCCATGGCCCCATCCCAAGAAGTGGAATTTCTCCATCAACAATGTAGAAACATAATCTTGCTGCACAAGCGGCAACATCTCAAATGTGGGTGCCTTCCCCAATATACTCTCCTCAAGGGTATTATCAATTCTGCCCTCCAAACCTATCACTGATATCACCCTCAAGTCATCCGGAGGCCTTGTGGGTTGGAATACATTGAAAGTCTATACTTTATCTCCCACTCAAAATGTGAGTTCTTCGAGTTCAACATCAACAAGGGCCCTCCCCGTAGCCAACAGTGGTCGCCCCAAGATAATAGGCACCTCAATATCTACCTCACAATCAAGAATGACAAAATCTACCGGGAGGATAAGCTTATCAACTTTTACCAATACGTCAAATAGGATCCCTACCGGATGCGTGATAGACTGATCAGCCATGAGCAATGTCATAGATGTAGGATTGGGCGCACCCAATCCTAGATTCTTGAAGATCACTAGGGTCATCAAGTTAATGCTTTGCCCCAAGTCACATAAGGCTTTGCGGAATACAAACATCTTGATAGTACAAGGTATGGTAAATGCAGTCGTATCTTCTCTCTTTATAGACACATTTCTAGTCATCACAGCGCTACAACTATGTGAGATGTCAATGGTGCCCACGTTAACAACCTTCTTCTTTTTAAGAAATTCCTTCATGAATTTGGAGTACCTGACATTTGCATCAATGCTTCCACTAAATGGATGTTTATTGAGAGTTTCCTAAACATCTCAACAAACTTGATAAACTTGTGCTCCTTCTTCTTCTTGTTAAGCCTTTGTTGATACGAAGGAGGTCCCTTGGGAAGTGTGGTCGGCACACTTTTCACAAGGGAGGATTCTCCTCAACATTAATGGTTACCTGGGGAGAAGGTTCAGTGTCCTCATTCTCATCATTAATTTTGACATTCTCCAGGGCATTAGTTGCACCAAGCTTCACCCCTATCCCCGGGTCTCCAACAAGATTTTCATGTACAATCTCTTCATTCTTGCCACTTTGCTCCATGATAGTTTCAACAATGGGCTCAATTGGTTTCATAAATGGCTTTACAACATGTTCTTTTATTGCACTGCTTATTTACCCACTCTGAGTAACAATAGCCATAATGTGCCCATCATTTTTATCATTGGTTGTGGTGTTACTAGGAAGTGACACCGTCATCCTCGGGCTCATTTTAATGAAGAGATTATACATTTGGGCCTCAAGATGTTTGATTGAGGTGGAATGAGAGTTTACGGTTTTATAAAGTGTTGAGACTTCACTCTTAAGCTCAGTTACCCTGGCATTTGTTGTTTCCACTTTTTTAGCACCAAGGATAACATGTACTCTACCTTAGAATGCCTAGGGTTGCTTGTGGCTGGTTGGTACAGAGAATCCGCTTTTTTTGGGGACACATAGGGGCTCCGATGATTGTATCAATCACCATACTTGTCCCGGTTATCTCTTATCCAACCTTGATTCTCTTCCCTTGGGAGATAATACCCGGGATGAGAACATACCAACACAAAACACAGTTTACCATTTACAACTGTCATCAACTCATCATCTCTAGCTTTTATTTCAGATGTATTCCCAATATTTACGCCCTTAGCACCCATTATATGCTTTTCCAAGAGATCAATTTGGGTCATCATCCTAGCCATGGTCTCATCTTGAATTTCACCTCTTTTCTAATTTCATTTGTTAAGATGGATGAGGCCGCTCCCGAAGTTGGCATATCCGCTTCCCTTGTATACAAAGCTTGGTTGGTCTTGGTCATCCACTCTAAGAAAGCCGATACAATGGGAAATTACAAGTCTATGAAGGTTCCACCTCTAAAGTTATTAGCCATCGCCTTATTCATAGAGTTCAATGACTGATAGAAGCTTTGTAGCAATACGTTGTACGACAACTCATGGTTCAGACATAAGAGAAGCTTCTTTTTGAACCTTAACCAAACCTCATGTAAAGGCTCATCCGGGATTTGCCTAAAGTTGGTAATCTCATCTTTTAGCTACATCATTCAAGATATAGGAAAGAATCTCAATGTAAATGACTCAACTAACTTCATCCGGCAATTCTTCCAACCATGCCGTGGCTTCCCATGTCAAGGAAAAAGGGAATAGGCGTAATCGGATGGATTCTTGGGAGATATTTTGAAATATGAATGGTTGGAAAATCTCCACAAAATTTCGGATATGCTTGTTGGCATCTTCATTTGCTGCTCCACTAAACATGCCCTTCATTTGTATCAAGTCAAGCATGGTGCTATTAATGTGAAAGACAACATTTCCCACCGTGGGGGGTAGGCGGATTGCACCCATACCCCTTTGCAACACAGGCTCAGCAGCATTTGCATTCATGAAGTCGTCAACGCTCTCGTTATTATTTGCCTCGCTGATAGGCTAGACTGCTCAATCACAACACAAAAAACAAACAAAAGTAAAGAAACAAGTTATCTCAAAGTGATTTCAAATCTACAATAAAAAATAGCTATCAAATCAAGTCCTCGGCAATGGCACCTTTTTTGATAAACTCTAAAACGTACTCTCCAAGATGGAGGTATCGACGATTGTCAAGCAAAACACATTTATAAGTACCCAATGGATGTCGGGGTCATACCCACAGAGACTTGTAGATAGCACAATGATGATTGTATAGAAATGATTTCACTAAGAGAGTAAGTGTTTAAATACAAGAAAGTAAAGGAATGGGGGGAACTGGGAATTCAATAACAAAAATCTAATTTAAGCAAGATGGTAAAGTAAAATGGGTGTACAAATGAGAGTAGACAACTAGGGATGTGCATCCAATAGGGCTCTAGTATGGGATAGGGTGATTGCCTATTCACGCAAATTCTCGCTCATTGACAAATGTATCCTTGGTTATGGATATGGTTTTTCATCTCTCGATCAACAACCATATATTCGACAATCTCGATTAAAGTACTATCGGTTTAACAACAAACAACCAAGCTAAAGCTTGGGGAGGTCATACTATTTCTAGCTTAGACCCTTAAATGGGTGATTCCGTCGATATGAGCAATTTCTAGCCTCAATCTAAATGGAAGCCCAAGTTCTCACTAGTAATTTCACATCCGAAGCTATGTAGTTCTCTTTCAAGCAACAACATAACCAAGTAAGGAAAATCAATGTTTGCAACCACCAATTTTAGGATTAAAACTTGGTGAAACTACTTGGCCCATGTCAAATAAACAATTATAAGCGAGAATTAGCAACACCCACACCCATTTGTCAAGAACCCATTATAAACGCATCCTTAGACAATGAAATTGGCTACTTATACTAAAAGAAGGAGATATACCAAGTGGGTAAGTCAAATTCCTCTTCATTCAAGTCTAATTTCAATATCTAAGCTCAATTTTGTACACAAATAGTGAACTAAGAATTGGAAGAGAGAATAGATTGAAACCCTCTTCTTCTTCTTAGAGAGAAAACTTATTCTCAAAGCTAAAATTACTCAAGAGTATTCAGAACTAAGAAAATCGTTTTACTATTATGCCTAAAATGGGTTTAAATACTTTCCCAAAATGTCACCAAATTTCTAGACAAAAATACCCTTCGGGTGGTGTGTGGCGTGATGTGCAGTTTGCATGTTATGATGTACGCATAGTACACCCTCTTTAGTTGAACCATTGACTTCAGATGACTTAGGAGATGTTGTGCAAAGGAGGTGCAGTTTGCACAATGAGTTGTGCGCGTCGCATAGTGACCGCACCTTGTAATAGAATTTTTAGTCAATGCAAGGCTCCATGTGGTGAGAGGAGCGGAATGCAACAAGGCTTGTGTGTGTCGCACAAGTGCCACATCTCAAGGAAAAATTTTCATCTTTTTCGATCACTTCACACGTCACTCCTTTTAAGCTCATATTGGGTTCGTTTCTTTGTTTTCCATCTTTGATCACAAGTACCTACATAGACATCAATAAAGGCCATAAGAACCTCTAAATCTATTCAAAACATAGCAATAATTCATGGATAAAGGCTCAATAAGTTGGTAGATTACCGACATATCAGTAAGTACCCCAAAAAGTGGTCTTGAATCGAATAAAGTCTGCTTTATTGCTCTTGTAATATTGTTGACAACTCAAAAATATTAGAATTGTTTTAGAGAAAATACGTAAAATTCTCCTTAAACTTGGTCATTGAACTTACTTTAGTAGTTTAACTTTACGGGTAATTATTTACCCCCTTCCCTCCCTCCCTCCCCCCAGTCCCCCCCAATTTTATTTAAGGTAAATTTAATCCCTCCCCATTTGTATAGAACCACACTTATAGTGGGAGGTGTTCTATACTCGCTTCCACGTGTCAAAAACTCTTTTTTTTTAATTTTTTAATTTTTTCTTTCTTTTTCACCCATCCCAGCCTTTGTCCTCCTCAATACTATCATCGTCGATTTCACAAATCCCACAACCAACTTCTTCTCTATTCTTCATCCCCTCAATTGTCGTCAAATTCAGAAAGCCCATAACCAATATCACCACCATTGCCTCTTCCGTCGAATTCAGAAAGCCCACCACCAACATCACCACTCCAACATCACTGTCCTTAACTCCACAACAATCATGACCAATGGAAATATCATCTCCACTAGTCAATTCAAAATTTCCCACCACTGCCATTGATATCAACTCCAAAATACCCTCGCCATCGCTATCAATTCTACAATATCCATCACTAACACCAATAATTTTCACTTCAAGATATCCACTATCAATAACATTGTTACCATCGTCAACACTATAATACTCACCACCAACTCCACAAAATATTCCATAAATACCACTAGCACCAACAGCTTTTGCAATAGACACCTCTGGCAAGGTCTTGATTTGTCCTAAGCCAAGAAAAAAAATTTATTCTTTATTCTGGTGGAATGGAAGTGATGGAGCTGGGGGTGGGCATGGGGATAAAGGAAGAAGAATAATGGAGGTATCTAGTTGGACATATTTTGTGGGTGACATGGGTGGCTATAAATTGGAAGAAGAAAGATGGAGAGAGAAAATAAAAGGTAAAACAAGAAGAAAAGGACCTGGTAAATTTTAAAATCCTTTGTACTCTTTTTCATGAAAGTTTGGGAGAGTGAAGTCACTTTTCTTGTCATATCATGTTTTTTGGTAACTAATCTCATTTTATTACAAAAAATGATTGATAACAGCACAGTTTATCCAAGTCTATTACATAACTTAGCAGCCAACAGTACATCAAGATGAAATCTATCTAAGTATTACAAAGGATAATAGTTCAGCTCCTCAAGTAGTTTTCCTATTTTTGGTTTCGTTGTCCCTTCATAGAACACCTATTGTATGATTCTCCTCACCACACTCCTCACAGTTGAGTTGTGTTTCTTGAATAGCCTACTATTTCTTTCCTGCCATATATGATAAACACGCCCTGCTAGCAACATCCTACTGATATGGGCATTGGCAAAATTCCCCCTAGCATTTGAATGCATCCTCTGTATCTCATCTTGCCAGCATCCCACACTCTTGTCAATCCCCTGCAAGTTGAGCATTGTACTCCACACCTTAGCTAAAAAGGAGCAATTAAAAAATAGGTGATCATGGCTCTGATCCTGAGCATTGCACAGGCAGTAAGATGGATTCAAAGATATGCCCCATTTGATGTGTTTATCCTTTGTGTATAGCTTCCTCAATATGGCAACCCTGAAGATGTATATACACTTTCTAGCTGAGTATTTATTACACACCAGCCTTCTCCACTGCACCTTAGGGAATGTACCAGCAAGCTTCTTGTACATTGTCCTAATAGAGAACCTCTCCATGTATTGGATTTATTCAAAAGTTATCCCAGCTTCAAACAAAATGCTTCTTAGCTATTAATACCTTCTCTGATTAGGCATTGTGTCCCAAACTAATCTTGTCTTTATGTAGTAGATGTTCCCCCATTGAATCCATAATGTATCCTTCTTCGTGCATAAGTTCTATAGTAGCTTGGCAATGGCTTCCTTGTTCCATAAGAGCATGGAAATGAAATTCATCCCCCCCAGAAGTGATAAGCATACAAAGTTTCTCCCATGAAATAAAAGCTTTCTTAGTTACATCAATAGAACCAGTCCATAGGAATTTCCTGCACACAGCTCCTAACAGAGTGACCACCTTCTTTGGTAAAATAAATACCAGGGACCAGAAGGTTTGGATTGAGAAGATTACACTCTTTATGAGCTTCACCCTCCCTATATATGAAAGGTATTTCATAGTCCATGAGGTGACTCTGTCCAGCATTTTTTGAATAAGAGGTTGGCATTGGCTCGAAGACACTCTCTTAGTACTCAGAGGTACACCAAGGTATCTTAATGGCATATCACCCTTACCAAAGCCAGATAAGCAAGAATCTGGTCTTGGACCTTAGCTTTAACTTCCCCGAATTAAATATAGCTTTTACTAGTATTTGAGACTAAACTAGAGGCCTGAGAGAAGAGTTGGAAACACTTTACAAGGTGGGATACAGAAGGCAAGTGACCCTACAAAAGAGCAATAAATCATCAGCAAACCTCAACTGGATGATTTTCATTTTTGCACTTAGGGTGATAGTTGAACTCCTTGTCCATGCTCGGAGTAGCCAATAGTCTATTGAGGTATTCCATGGCAATCACAAATAAATATGCTTAATACGATGAAGACAGACGAAAGTAAAGGGGGACAAGGGATCACCCTGCCTTAGGCCCTTTCTAACCCCAAAATGTTTAGTAGGAAATCCATTAATACTGATAGAATAAGAGACAATACTCAAACAACTCATTATCCATTTAATAAAGACTTGAGGGAACAACAGGCTTCTTAGAAGTTGCTCAATAAAGCTCCACTCCACAGAATCATAGGCTTTCTGTAAATCTATTTTTAGCATACACCAAGGGGAGATGTTCTTCTTGTTGTAGCCTTTGACCATCTCATGACTCAGGAGAATATTATCACTTATTAGTCTTCCAGGAACAAAAGTAGCTTGTCTAGGATCCACAATTGAGCTCATGACAATATGCATTCTGTTAGTGATAATCCTAGAGATGATTTTATACAAAATAGTGCAACAAGAGATTGGTCTGAAGTCTTTCACAGTGGCAGGGGTCTTGACTTTAGGGATTAATGTCACAGTGGCTCAATTTATAGGCTTATATATATATCCCCATCTTCAAAAAAGTGCAAGACAATAGTGATGACATCCTCACTTATGATCTTCTAGGTTTTTGAGTAAGAAAATCATTCATACCATCACAACCTGGTGCTTTATTGGCATCAATACCCTCCAGAGACTCCTGGACCTCCTTGGGTGTAACTGGTTGAATAAGCTACATTTGTTGTGACCTGTTCAGCTTCCTCCGAGTTGACATTATCTAGGATCAATAGCTGGTATCTCAGCAGCAGCAGTGCCTAACAAGGACTTGTAGAAGCTCAAAATTTCCTCCTCCACTTGTTGGTCAGTTATCAGCATATGGCCCCCAATAGTCATAATAGATCTTATCATGTTCTGATCCTACATCCCTTTAATACATGCATAGAAATATTAAGTATTCGTATCCCCTAGTTGCAACCACTGTGTTCTGGATTTTTGCTTAGTGATATTCTCTTTAACTAAACTCCACTTCTCTATGTTCTTTTTGAGATCCCTCTTAGTGCAGAATAATTCCTCAGCTTATTTTATATCCCTCATTCTCCCTTGTATAGTATCTAATTCTTCTTGCAGTGCCTTGAGTGTCATATCAATGCCAGTGAATTGTTGTGTATTTAAGAGCTTCAGTTTAGCCTTGACCCCTTTAACTTTCTCTTAAATAGTCTTCATAGTATGGCTTGTACGTGGTGCCTTCAAAGATTTCTCTACTATCCGATAAAAATCAGTATGCTCAACTAAAACATTAAAAAATTTGAATGTTTGCCTTTCTCTAGAGCTATCCTCCTCAAAGGTGAGTGAGATTGGTAAGTGGTCTAAACATCTCGGATCCATTTCTATAGTCTCCACGTGAGAGAATTATTGCATCCATTCTTCATTCACTACTACTCTATCAAGCTTACTATAAATATGTCCATTGGTCTAGGTGAAATCTCTTCCTATAGATCTTAACTCTACCATGGTGTAGTCCTGCATGAATTCAGAAAAGTCCTTTACTTCAGCATCCTGTACTTGACTTCCTATTAACCTATCCTCCACCTCAAGCATAACACTGAAATTCTCCATTACCACCCAGGGACGTTTGATATGTTTGGAAAGCTGGGACAGTTCAGACTATAATCCAACTCTATCATGAATAGTATGTAATCCACACATAGCTGTGAGTGCAAACTCCATATTAAGCTGAGATATCCTGATGCTTCCATAAAGGAACTGATCATGTGTATGGAGTAACTAAAAATTTATGCAAGTAGGATCCCATAAGATTAATATTCGATCCCTTCCCGTTGCATTATAATTAGAACACCATTTCCAATTGCTGGCCACTCATTGCATTATTCTACTTATGTGCTGTAAAGTTAATTTATACTCTATCACCGCTACCAAGGTAACAATATTAGTAAACAAAAAAATTCCTTCAACTCCTTCTATTTATACTCTTTATTCAAACCTCTAATATTCCAGGACACAATCTTCATTGAGATAGATTGGTGAGTTGCTTGTCATCCCAACCTCCCCGACTAGACTGCCCTACTTCATAATTACTATGAGATAAACCTATAGGTGGAAAGGTTCCTGATAACACATCAAAGACATTTGTAGTGAGGATAGATCATTGAGTGTTGTGTTCTTGGTACTTGCCAGCAAATTTTTCCCCTCACCTTATTCCATGCTCCTGTAGAAGCCTTATTTGCTACATTTAGTGTAGGAAATTCCTCCGGAGTTATATTACCCCCTACCCTTTGAAACTGTTATGCAGTTTCCTCCTTTCTCTGCCACTCATGTACACCTTGAGCTGGTATTTTAACCACTAACATCGGCTTCTTAGCTTGAGACCCACAATTTAGCCCCACCATTAAACATTTATTATAGTAAGTTGGATACCAATCATACTTAACCTTTTGGGTAAATTCTTTGCCATTGACATCTAGCACTTGAATCTTATTAGTCATGGCCTACATGACATCCATTTCTATGAGCACTCGAGCATATGTGATTCATTGGATTTGTGTTGTACATTTATCTGCATACAATGGTGTACCAAGAGCACTACCAATATGACTTAACAACCTTTGTCCCCAACAATTAAGAGGGAGGTTTGTCAATCATACCCAAATTGGTATGTGTGTAAATACTTCCTGATGGAAATCAAATTCAGCAGTCCACTTATTCAGAGTCATAGGTCAGCTGTTAAAGATGTGAGGGAACAATAGTAGTACTTCATCCCTATCCTCTATAGAATTAAACAGTAGCACAAAATACCAATTGTTATGATAATAGATGGAGCGTTCCTAGTTACATACTTAATAGATGTTTTAATCAATTTTTCATTCTCTTGCTCGACTTTATTGTGAGAGGTTGGCTATGGATGGGTTTACGAGAGGTTGTGGTAGACCGAAGAAATATTGGAGAGAGGTGATTAGGCAGGATTTGGTGCATTTGCAGCTTACCGAGGACATGACCTTAGATAGGAAGGTGTGGAGGGCTCAAATTAGGGTAGTAGGTTAGTAGGCTGGTTGGTTTCTTTGTAGGGAGGAGTGCGGGGTTTTGTTGTCTTTTTAGTAGTTGAAAGGCTATGCTTGTAGCTTGTGTTTCTTCTGCACCGGCTACTTCCTAGTGCCTTGTGTAGTTAGATTTTTATATTATCTTGTTGTAGTATAGTTTTGTGTTTATCTGTTCCTTTGAGCCGAGGGTCTATAGGAAACATCCTCTTTACATCATTCTGGGGTAAAGGTATGGTCTGCGTACATCTTACCCTCCCCAGACCCCAGTTTGTGGGAATATACTGGGTATGTTATTGTTGTTGGGCTACACAATTTCCATCCTTCATCATCGGGGCAATAAAATTGAGATCCATCCCTCTATTCGCTAACCTTTTACCACTGAAGAAGCTGGTCCACTTCTTCTCTTCCTTCCCCTCCTGAATTGGACTAGGTAGTTCAAGGACCTCATTTTTCTTGCTGGGGCATCAGTTCTCCAGTAGTAGCAGTACTCACATGGTCCTGTTCAGTAATTTCCCCAGCTGAACCCAATGGAACAGTGATTTCAGGACCTGGAGTCACTGGATCTGGAAAAGCCAACCCAACTTTAGAAGATCTTTTATTCATCATAGTGGTTGCACCTGAAGGTCAGTCTTTGTGTTAGGCTAGAGTGGTAGCTCCACCCCAGCCCTAAGAGCTTTACCACTGTCCTTCGTGATTATTGGGGTTCCATAACAGGGGTAACACACCCTTTTATGTGTTCCCGACCATGAAGGTCAGGCTTGGTATCCAGGGGTTTGCCCACTCCAATCAGTTGAGTGTTCTTCTTCCATCGACCTCTTTCTATCTTCGGCGAGTGCGCAGTTTAGCAAACGCACTATTGTGCGCCCAAAGAAAAAATTATATATTAGATCCTGTCATTTCACCTTTAAAATAGGTATTAAATTCACTTGAAATAAAATTAGGGGGTAAATAATTATCCGTAAAGTTAAAATGCTAAAGTAAATTTTGTGACAAAATTAAAGGAAAATTTTATGTATTTTCTCTTTGTTTTACTATGAGTGTCCTTTTCATGATATGGATATGCCAGTTGCAATTGACCAAGACAAATTCACTAAACATACTCAGAAACACGTATTTGTTGGTATATTCTCAAAAAGCACATATCAAAGGCAATGTTATGCTAGTAAAGTTCATTTATATAAGATTAGATTTATTCATATATGTACTTTTTTTATTATTAGAAATAAAAAGGAACGCAGGCAAGCAAAATTGTGAATGCGTGACTGAATTTGAACTATTTCATTATATAGTCAAACATCATTACAGTAATAACATTTTTTTGAAAATTTCACGCTTGTTATAAGGAGAGGCTTGTTATAAATAATAGTATGCAAAAACTAGTTTAATTATATTATATACCAACCATCTTCTGATCCTCAGAAGACATAACTGGCACGGCTGGAAGAGGTAGAGCAACTCTAGGAACCGATAACACCTCCAATCTGGGACCCACAATAATAGGCTATGCTCTTACCCCCTGTGTTGCTGCCTGAGCTGAAGTCTAACCCTCATCTCTAACCTGGGAGCCAATCAGAGTACCTAGTGAAGCTGTTGGTGGATTCATACCCTCAAGAAATCCCAATAACCGAACCAAAGTGTCTTGCAACACTGGAGTAGACACAAAACGTGTCGGATGCTGGGTTGTCCCCACATGCCCCAACTCATACTGTACCTCATCCACGCTAACCTCATGCTCTGGTGACGGTAGTCTAACTTAGGCATGAGCTAGCGCCGCAGCCCGTCCCCTACCTCGACCTCTAGATCGTCCCCTACCCCATCCCCTAGCTGGGGCTCTAACTGCAGGTGCAGAAGCCCTCACCCTTTACTGATCTCATCCGAACAATTTGAGAAAGAGTGAAGCAAATGTACTCAGAAGTTGAACAAGTGAAGAACGCATGACAAGGAATCAAACAACATGACATATTTTCTAGGAATGTTCTATAGCCTCTCATAGATTGGATACAGACATCATCATACCGATCCACGAGACTCTATTAGATATTTTGCTCCTGTAGTGGCGAGATCGGTGAACCTAGAGCTCTGATACCACCCTGTCGTGACCCAAAACTGGGCCATGATGGCGCCTACATAACCCCCGATAGGCAAACCAAACCCAACGATGCAGAAGACAATAATAATAGTTAAAATAAGGAAAAATGGAAAGTATAATGAGAAGGCAAGGCCAATAGAGTATATATACATACCATCATACAAAATATACGAAAGATGGCCCTAAAGTTGCCAAAGAGACAATACATACAGGAGAATCACCCCGGACCTGGTGTCACTAGTACAAGAGCAACTAAAGTAAGGAGTATCTATACAACAGACTTTGTCTATCCAAAATACAAAATATAGATAGAATATACAAGATGGAAAGCATGTAAAGTCTCCAAAAGTGCTGGGAGCTCACCGCGATGTGAACTGAAAGAAGCCTCGAATGAAGGGAGGATCAGTGGAGGTGGCTTGTACTAGGTGCTGCATTAGAAAAAGATGTAGAGTGTAGTAGGAGTACCAAGACAACGGGTACCCAGTAGGCATTATAGGTTGATCAAGCGCAAAAAGGTAATATATAGATATAAATTATAGAAAATTAAGCAAGATACATGGATCCACCTAAATCTAGTTATAAAGCAGAAAAATCAAAATAGACAAACCAATAAAAATACAAGGCAACAACAGGAACGAACCCAATCAACGATAATTTAGAAGCACCTCAACAAATGCAATGCGATGAAGTGATGATGCAATGTATGAATATGATCAAACCCAAACCCAATATCTCATACTCAGGTGCCCGGAATAGAACATCGAGCTTATCCAATGATTGCAAGAAATAAAAACCTGAAATAGAGTATCGGGGTGCCCAGAAGTGATCATCGGACTTATTGATAAGTCGGTAATTTACCAACTTATTTAAACTTTAAGCTTACATTTTTGCATCCTAATTTAGAGAAAATAGTGTATTTGACATGATTTGCTTCTATTATATAGGTGTATGTGATTTAGAGGTGATTGGCGCGGAATCAGATGAAAAGAAGTCAAGATGGAGAAATTCTGGAATTATGGGGTAACTCAGCGTGATTGCACTGGACTAACGCCAATGGCGCTGAAGGTGGAGGACAGGCTTGTGCACGATGGCGCTGGGATGGTGCGATAGCACTATAGAGTGAAGTGGTCAATGACATTCAAAGACAAGTGCGCGATCACGCCAAGACAATGCGATAGAGATGACCTGTGTGAGTCCCTTAAGCGTGATAGTGTTGCATTAGCGCGATGTTGCTTCACGGCACCTGAACGTGAAAATGGGAAAAAATGACATTTCACCCTTGTGGAAACCCCAATCCATATAAAAGACTTCTCAGCCATTTTGGGAAGCATCTTAGTCAAATTTTTGGATTTTTGGCAAAGCTTTGAGAGCAAGTTCATCAACCAACACCATAGGAGTGAAGATTTGGATGCTCTTTATTGTAAAATCTTTAGTTTCCATTTTTCAACTCTTGTTCTTAATTGGTATTTTATTGGCGTATTTGTTGAATTGAGATTTGGGTTTGTATTAGAGATAATACTTGTTTGGGTATGGAATTCATATCTAGATTTTGCTCTTTCTTGATTATTTGGGTCTATTGAATACTTCATGCTTGAATTTATAGTTAATGGTTGCAAATATTGACTTAGCATACTAATTTGGGTTTTTGCTTGAGAGAGGATAACTCTAAATTCGGGAAGGTTCAATAGTGGGGATTTGGGGTTTTCCACTCTAGATCAAGGCTAGAGATAGTTTGGTTGCCGGAACCTCTCATCTAAGAGTTGGGGTTAGAAATAGCCCAACTCACCCAAGTTAAATTGTTGGTTATTGCACACTCGTGGTGATTCGAGAGAACCCATGGGGATAGTTGCTTGATTGGTCAAAAGACGGTTAAGTACACCTTTAGCCAAGACTACCCATGTGTTGATCGGGTGCAAGTCTTGTGAATTGAACTCCCATTCCCAATTCACCCTTGTTATCCTTGCTTGGCGGAAGCAAAGTGAAAGCCATTGATAAATCTATCTTTTATTTAATTTTCTTTAATGTAAAACCCGAAATAACACATCGGGCGCCCAAAATTTAACCTCGGACTCATCAACATATGCATAGAATGTAGTATGTTTCCCTTCCCTTCCAAAATCCAAGGTAAAAATCCGATAAAGTTTAGTTCAAATCCGAAAAGCACCGTAGTCATAGTAAAAGCCATTTTTGTACTAGAAGTCTCAAAAACAATACTCCCTTTCCATGCCAATAATATGCAATGCAGTATAATCATGAAATGTCCATATTCAGAAAAATCCATGCATAAAAGGGTAAAACAGGACAAAATACCCTCCAAACCAAGAGAGCTAGCCTGGGCTCTGTCCAAATCCAAGCAATAGCCTCGGGCCCAGAGTTACACACAACCATAAAATAAAACGGCTAAAACAAGAAAGTAATAGCGAAAAAGGAACACAAGAACCTCTACTCTACCTCTAAAACCTCCAAAAGGAACCTAGGGATTCCAAGCTAGCCAAATGATACTAAAAGATCCTAGGCTAAGGATAAACATGGTAATCCTAAACTATGGTCCAAAATGGCCAATTTTAGAGTAATAAACAGGATTAAAGCCTAAATTTACCTAAATCCAACCTAGCGTTCCAGTAACATATATACATATATAATCTAACTAAACTCAGTCTAGAAAGTAAATCGTAACCTACCTCGAGGCCAAACTTCAAGCACGAACAATCACTCATGTGTCTTCCCCTTCCGAACAGCCTCAGAAAGCTGTCACACTATCAAGAATACAATCCAGGTGTTAAGACGAGAAGATGAAACCCATATTGATATACAAAAAATCGAGCAAGAAATCTGCCCAAAAAATGACCCTCGAGGCCTGTGGAATGAATAGAAAATAAAATTTACAATTATACCCACAGTGGATTAAGAAACCCATGCTCAAAATTTGAGCGCGAACGAAGTTCATTTCGGGGCTCAAAACATCCTCGAAGTGCTACGAATTCAAGGGAACCAAAGTGGAGAACTACGATTTTCAAGGGCAAAAACATACTAATTTTGAAGCAAGAATCGACCATGGACCAGAAATACCGCTACCACGAACAATCAAACCCACCAATGCAGCTATAACCCAAAAAAACCCAAGATATTAAGATCCTTATCAATGGAGGTTTTTAAGCTTGAAGAGAATAGCAAGGCTTGAGGAAGAAGCTTACCAACGATGAGGGAGCAAGATTAAATGATAATTTGGAGAATTTCCATGAGCCCACATTGTTCTTGAGAAATTAAAATTAAGAGAATTGAAGTTGGAGTTTTATAGGCCTGGCAGCAAGCTGGCAGCAAGCTGGCACCATTGGCGCTGAAGGCCTATGCATGCAATAAAAACCAGCAATTTCAAATCTTCTCTGAGGCATTCCAGGCACAATCAGAACCCGATACTCACAAACCAATAACTCTATTACAGTGGAAAGGACATTCCGGCCGCAACGAAATCAATGAATTTTTCAACGGAGATCGTTTTCTTTAAAAAGTGGGCCTCATGCCCAAAACTAACTCGGAACTCAATATCCTAAAACAAGTTCGAAAGGCCCGAGACCCAAACAAAAGGTTCCCATAGTCCAAAGTTGACATTTTGGAGCTAACATTTCTGACAAAATTTCTATCCGAGGCCGTCTTCTATGAATGTAGACCAAAGTCAACCCTACCAGCCAAACAGGCTTAAAAACATAGAAAGCAACACAAAACCAAACTGAAAGCACTCGAACCCAGACCAATGGTCCTACTAGACCAAAATCCCCACTCCAAAGCCAACGGAACTGTCAGAATTTGATTCTGAGCACGTCTTCCAAGAAAGTTGATCAAAGTCAAGAATTTCTAAGTTCAAGCTCTAAAATAGGGAAATGGCCATAACGACCTTACAAATGGCCCAACACTAACCGTCAGTCCTAGAAAGTCATAAATGATCTGTAGTTGCTGAGGGAAAGCTCAAAACGCAGAAAAGCACAAAAAATAGAGAATGACCTGGAGGGTCATTACAACATCCACTACTAAAAGAACTTTCATTCTCAAAACTTAGAAAAAGAATAGTACCTGAAGACTCGAAAAGATGAGGATAATGGGTCCGTATGTCAGTCTCGATCTCCAAAGTATCCTCCTCGACAGAATGATGTCACCACTGAACCTTAACCGATGGAATCTCCTTGGACCTCAACTTCCAAACCTTCCTGTCAAAAATGGCAATAGGATCCTCCTCAAAAGCTAAGGACTCATCCAACTGAATTGACTCTAACTGAGACACGTGCGACTCATCCCAAATATACTATCGCAACATGGAGACATAAAACACAGGATGCACAATGGAAAGAGCAGGAGGCAAGGCTAACACATAAGCAACCCTTTCAATATGATGAAGGATCTCGAAAGGCCCAATAAACCTAGGACTGAGCTTGCCCTTCCTCCCAAACCTCATCACGCCCTTCATGGGAGATACCCAAAGGAACACACTGTCACCAACTATGAACTCTAGGTCTCGAACTCTCCGATCAGCATAACTCTTCTGCTTACTCTGGGCAGTGCAAAGTCTCTCTTGAATGACCTGAACTCTATCCATAAAATCACGAAGAAAGTCGGTACCCTATGGCCTAACCTCAAAAGCATCAAACCAACCCACCGGAGATCTGCACCGCCTACCATACAAGGCCTCAAATGGAGCCATCTGAATGCTGAAATGGTAACTATTATTATATGCAAACTCTGCCAAGGATAAACACTGGTCCCACTGACCCCTGAAATTAATAACACAGGCTCGCAACATATCCTCCAGAACCTGAATTGTACGCTCTGACTGACCGTCTATCTGCAGATAGAAAGCAGTACTAATCTCAACTCTAGTACCCAACTCTCTCTAAATAGACCTCCAAAAATGCGAATTGAATAGAGTATCTCGGTCGGAAATGATAGAAACTAGCACACCATGTAAACGGACAACCTCTCAGATATAGATCTGAGGAACCTCTCAAAACTGTAAGAAGTCTAAGCCAGCAGAAAGTGAGCAGACTTCGTCAACCTATTCACAATAACCCAAATAGCATCAAATCTCCACAAGGTAGGTGGCAATCCGACTACAAAGTCCATAGCGATCCACTCCCATTTCCACTCCGAAATGGGTAGCCTCTGCGACAAACCACCTGGCCTCTAGTGCTCAAACTTCACCTGCTGATAGTTAAATTACCTAGATACGAAAGCTAAAATATCCCTCTTCATCCCACACCACTAGTAGTGCTTCCTCAAGTCATGATACATCTCAGCTTCCCCAGGATGAATGGAATATCTAGAACAATAGGCCTCCTCCAATATCAATCTGACCAAGTCACCAACCCTAGGAACACAGATACGACCCTCGATCCTCAGAATGCCCTCTGAATCCAAAATCACCTTCCTAACCTCACCGCTCAACACCTTGTGATGAATGATCCTCAACCTCGCATCATCAAACTGTCATGCCAAAATATGCTCTAACAAGGAAGATCTAGCCTTAACACAAGCAAAAATGCAGCCTGGTTCAGAAATTTCAAGCCTAACCAACCTGTTAGTCAAGGACTGGATGTCCTAAGCTAAAGGTCACTCCTCTGTCACTAAGAAGGCCAAGCTACCATACTTACCGCCTTCCGGCTCAAGGCATCCGCCACCACGTTTGCCTTTCCCGGATGATAAAGAATAGAGATTTCATAGTTCTTCAGTAACTCCAACCACCTACGTTGCCTCAAATAAAGGTCCTTCTGGATGAAAATGTACTGAAGACTATGATGGTCAGTAAATACCTCACACTGCACACCATAAAGATAATGCCTCCAAATCTTCAACATGAAGACTACCACTGCTAACTCCAAGTCATGTGTGGGGTAGTTCCTCTCGTGAACCCTCAACTGTCTGGAAGCATATGCAATAACCTAGGCCTACTGTTTCAATACACAACCCAAACCAATACCTGAAGCATCACAATACATGGTAAACCCCTAACCCTCGATTGAAAGAGTAAGAATTAGAATTGATGTCAACAAGGCCTTGAGCTTCAGAAATCTCACCTCACACTCATCTGACCACTGAAAGGGAATATTCTTCTGAGTCAATCTAGTGAATGAAGCTACTATCTAAGAGAACCCCTCGACAAACCATCTGTAATAACCTGCCAAACTGATGAAACTGTGAACCTAGGTAGGAGAAGTAGGCCTAGCCCAGTCACGAACTGCCGCAATCTTTGCCCGATCCACAATAATCCCATCCTTGGACACCACGTGTCCTAGGAATGCCACATACTCAAGCCAAAGCTCACACTTAGTGAGTTTGGCATACAACTGATGGTCTTGCAAGGTCTAAAGTACAACTCTAAGATGCTTCTCATGCTCCTCCCTACTCCTCAAATAAATCAGAATGTCGTCGATGCACACAATCACAAATGAATCTAAGTAGGTAATGAACACGTGGTTCATCAACTCCATAAATGTTGTTGCGGCATTATTCAACTTAAAATACATGACTAGGAACTCATAATGGTTGTATCGAGTCATAAATGCAGTCTTTGGGATGTCTGCAGCCTTGATCCTCAACTGGTGATAACCGGACCTCAAATCTATCTTAGAGAACACCAGTGCACCTTATAGCTGGTCAAACAAATTATCAATACGTGGAATCGGATATATGTTCTTAATTGTCACCTTATTCAACTGTTTGTAGTCAATAAACATACGTATAGACACGTTCTTATTCTTCATAAACAGAATCGGAGCACCCCACAGAGATACACTAGGCCTGATGAACCCTCTACTTAACATATCCTGGAGCTTGTTCTTAAGCTCGCCCAGCTCAGCAGGTGCCATCCGATATGGCAGAATAGAAATGGACTTGGTGCCCGGCTCAACATCAATACCAAAGTCAATGTCATAATCAGGAGGAAGACCCGGAAGATCAGAAGGAAACACATCCAAATACTCATAAACCACAGGAACTGACTCAAGAGGAGGTGTGGTGGCACTAGTATCACAGACGTAGGCAAGATAGGATAAGCACCCCTTCCCAACCAACCACTGGGCTCTAAAAAAAGATATAACTCCCTTAGGCATGTGGCTATCGGCACCCTTCCATATGATACGAGGGATACCCAACATCCGAAGAGTAACAGTCTTGGCGAAGCAATCCAAGACTGCATGATAAGAAGACAGCCAATCCATGCCCAGGATCACATCAAAATCAACCATATCAAGTACAACCAAGTCCACCCATGTGTCATACCCTAAGATAGTCACCACACAAGCCCAATACACTTGATCCACTACTAAGGAATCTTCTACTAGGGTAGATACACGCAAAGGAGCAGACAAAGACTCACAAGTAGACTACAGACGAGTAACATAATAAGCAGATACATATAAGAATGTAGACCCCAAAGCAAAAGAAGATTGATGACATACAAAGATCGTACCTGTGATCACAACATCTGAACCTCAGCCTCTATCCAGCTCAAAACTGCATATATGTGACCCCGACCACCATGACCACCTAATCTACCAGACTGAGGACCACCTCTAGTACCCTGGGGACCTCCCTTACTACCCTGTGAACTACCTCTAGGTGGAGGTATTGGACCTGTGGGCCCTGAATGAGCACCTCATAGAGCAGGAATAATACTCTGGTTACTCTGACCCTCAGAAGTCTATAATGATGCATGAATAGGCAAGCTCGGCTTAAAGTGTTGCTTCTGCTGGCCTCTACCATAGTAGCCTCTACCACTGGCCTGTGAACCGCTGAGATTGCCCTGATGGAGGGGGCCCTTATCGTTGCCCCCTTGGGCCTCTCGAAGAATGCCCTCAATAGTGCAGGCATAATCTACTACCTCAAGAAAAGACTAACCTGATGCTACCATACCTTTGGTAGCCAAGAAAATATACAAGGTCAAACCTCAATCAAAATAGCGTACCCTCTCATGCTCGGTGGGTAGAATCATGGTGGCATGCCTATCCAACTGATATAAATAAACCTCATACTCAAAAACAATCATAAAGCCCTGATCCAACCCAGAAAACCGATCCATCAAATTATCCCTCATGCTACGTGACACATACTTCTCTAGAAAGGTTGCGGAGAACTGTGCCTAAGTGAGCGAGGGTGACCCGACTGGTCTGCAAGCAACATATGACCTACACTACTATTTTGCTGGACCATCCAACTGAAATATGGTGTAATCTACTCCATGTGACTCAACTAACCCCAAATTATGTAACCTCCCATGGAATCTAGTCAGAAACTCATGTGCATCTTCCCTAGAAGCACTTGAAAACCTCGGAGAACCTAATCTCAAGAATGTACCAAGCATCTTCTGCTCTTCAGAAGACATAAATTGCATGACTGGAATAGGTGGAGCAATTATAAGAACCGGTAAAACCTCTAATCTAGGAGACGCAGCAGTAGGCTGCGCTCCTACCCCCTGTGCTGCCGCCTGAGCTGAAGTATGACCTTTATCTCTAACCTGGGAGCCAATTGGAGTACCTGGTGAAGCTGCACGTAGGGTCATACCCTTAAGAAATCCCAATAACCAAACCAAAGTGTCCTGCAACACTGGAGTAGCCACAAAACCTGTCGGATTTTGGGCTGGCCCTACATGCCCTGACTCATATTGTACCTCATATAGTCTAACCTTAGGCTATGGTGACAATAGTCTAACCTAGGCATGAGCTGGCGCCGCAGCCCATCCCCTACCTCGACCTCTAGATTGTCCCCTACCCCGTCCCCTAGCTGGGGCTCTAACTGCAGGTGTAGGGGCCTCGTCCTCACCCGCTGCCGATCTCGTCGGAACCATCTGAGAAAGAGTGAAACATAGATACTTAGAAATTGAACAAGTCAAGAATTCACAACAAGGAATCAAACAACATGACATATTTCCTAAGAATGTCCTATAGCCTCTCACAGATTGGATATGGATATCATCGTACCAATCCACGAGACTCTACTAGACATTTTTCTCTTTTACTAGCGAGACCGATAAACCTAGAGCTCTAATACCACTCTATCATGACCCAAAATTGGGCCATGATGGCGCCTACATAACCCCCCGGTAGGCAAGCCAAACCCAATGATGCAAAAGACAATAATAACAGTTAAAATAAGGAAAAGCAGAAAGTATAATGAGAAGACAGGCCCAATAGCGTATATGTACATACAATCGTACAAAATATACAAAAGATGGCCCTAAAGTGACCAATGAGACAAAAAAATACACGAGAATCACCCCAGACCTGGTGTCACTAGTACAAGAGCAAAAAAAGTAAGGAGTAGCTATACAACAGACTCTGTCTATCCAAAATACAAAATATAGACAGAATATACAAGATGGAAAGCATGTAAGTCTCCAAAAGCACTGGGAGCTCACCACGATCCGAACTACAATAGGCCTCGAATAAAGGGATGATCAGTGGAGGTGGCTCATACTAGGTGCTGCATCAGAAAAAGATGCTGAGTGTAGTATGAGTACAGAGACAATGGGTACCCAGTAGGCATCATAGGCCGACTGAGCGCAGAAAGATAATATATAAATATGAATTACAAGAAAGTACGCAAGATACAGGGATCCACCTAAATCTAGATATAAAGAAGAAAAATCAAAATAGATAAGCCAATAAAAAGACAAGGAAACAACACGAATCAATCCAATCAACGACAATTTATAAGCACCAGAACCAATGCAATACGATGAAGTAATGATGCAATGTATGAATATACTCGGGCACCCAAAATAGAAAATCAAGCTTATCCAATGAGTGCATGAAGGAAAAACCCAAAATAGAGTATTGGGGTGCCCAAAAGTGATCATTGGACTTATCAGTAAATACATAAAGGTAAAACCAAAAATAACACATCGAGCACCTGAAATTTAACCTCGAACTCATCAACATATGCATAGAAAGTAGTATTTTTCTCTTCCCTTCAAAAATCCAAGGTAAAAATTCGATAAAGTTTAGTTCAAATCCGAAAAGCACCATAGCCATAGTAAAACCCACTTTTGAACCAGAAGTCTCAAAAACAATACTCCCTTTTCGTGCCAATAATATGCAATGCAGTATGAGCATGAAATGTCCATATTCATAAAAATCCACACACAACAGGGCAAAACAGGGTAAAGTACCCTCCAAATAAAGAGGTTATACGATCCCACAGTTACACACAACCATAGAATAAGGCGGATAAAACAGGAAAGTAATATCGAAAAAGGACCACAAGAACCTCTACTCTACCTCTAAAACCTCCTAAAAGCAACCTAGGGATTCCAAGCTAGCCAAATGATACTACAAGCTCTTAGGCTAAGGATAAACATGATAATCCTAAACTATGATCCGAAATGGCCAATTTTAAAGTAATAAATAGGATTAAAGCCTAAATCTACCTAAAGCCAGCCTAACATTCCAGTAACATATAAATATATAATCTAACTAAACTCACTCGAGAAAGTAAACCTTAAACTACCTGGAGGCTTAACTGCAAGCACGAACTATCACTCGTATGCCTTTCCCTTCTGAACAGTCTTGAAAAGCTGCCACGGTATCAAGAATACAATCCAGGTGTCAAGATGAGAAGAATGACACCCATATTGCCATACAAAAAATCAGGCCAGAAATTGGGTCGGAAAATGATTCTCGAGCCCCGCACAATGAAACAGAAAATAAAATTTACAATTATGCCCATAGTGGATTAAGAAACCCATGCTCAAAATTTGAGCGTGAACGGAGTTTGTTTCGGGGCTCTGCTACTAATTCAAGAGAACAAAAGTGGATAACTATGATTTTCAAGGGTGGAAACGTACAAATTTGGAAGCAAGAATCAAACATGGACCAGAACTACCTCTACCACGAATAATCAAACCGAACAACGCAACAATAACCCAAGAAAACCCAAGCTATTAAGAGCCTTAACAATTGAGATTTTTAAGCTTGAAGAGGAGAGTAAGGATTGAGGAAGAAAAAGCTTACCAATGATGAGGGAGTAAGATTAAATGACAATCTGGAGAATTTCCACGAGCCCACAATATTTTTGAGCAATTAGAAATGAGAGAATTGAAGTTGGAGTTGAGAGAAATGAGAGATAAAAGCTGAAAAATGAGAAAAAAATGGGATTTTACAGGCCTGGCCGCAGGCTGGCGCCATTGGCACTGGAAAACACTGTTGGCGTTGAAGGAGGCCACGCGCACGCGATCGCGCTGGAGGGGCACCGATGGCACTGAAGGCCTGTGCCTGCAACAAAAACCAGCAATTTCAAATCTTCTCTGAGACATTTCAGGCAGAGTCGGAATACGATACTCACAAAAAAATAATGCTATTAGAGTGGAAACGACAATCTGGACTTAACGGAATTAATAAATTTCCCAATGGAGATCATTTTAAGGAAAAGTGGTCCCCATTTACAAAACTAACTCGAAACTCAATACCCCAAAACAAGTCCAAAAGCCCCGGGACCCGAACCAAACGTTCCCTAGCCTAAAGTCAATATTTTGGAGCTAAAAGCTGATGCAATTTCCATCCGAGGCCGTCTTCTTCGAATGTTGACCAAAGTCAATCCTACCAGCCAAACTGACTTGAAAAGACAGAAAGCGATACGAAACTAAACCAAAAGCACTCAGATAATCAAAAGAAGTTACTATATGAAATAAAGAATACAAAAAATAATTCTGCACACAGAAAAGTCCCAACAGTTCAACAATAATAATAATAATACAGTATATCTCATTAAAACAAAAATCTAAGTGATAATGAAAATCAATGATACTGGATGAAATACAATGGCTAATGCCTATGATATACACCTTTTAAGAATGTATAGCTCCAAGATAGGACCCATTAGAGATTGCGAGATCCATATATCATGTTCGAACTCAAACCAAGACTTCCAAGTGTCAGATGCAGACTAGAACTGAGACTATAATAAATACCAATTACTCAGACTTAGACTGGGATTTTAGTAAGTATTACCCAAATATGAATCAGGACTAAAATCAATATCAATTACCCAGACTGAAATCGAGATTTTAGTAAGTATTGCCCAGACTCAAATTGAGACTAAAATCAGTACTAATGACTTAGACTCGAACTGAGACTAAAATTAGTGTTTCTTTTTAAATTCAGTATCTCCATGTACCATGAGATGAATGAATATACATGAACATGAAAGTAAAAGTAAGCCAGATGCAACAGATATATTCCAAATCTCCAAATCCCAACAAATCAATAAACACGGGCTACGAGCCTCAATATCAATCCAGGAATCTATGTCCCTTGTCATCCAACATAATATAAACATTAATTTGGTTATTATAACGATGATCCCTCTCATTTAGTACTCAAATTTGCAAATTCACCCAACTCATAACACACTTTACACAATAAGTTCCTACCCAAATAAGGTCTGCAAAAGTTAAGTCATAACCTACCTCAAAGCAGAACAACAAGACTCTACTCAATCATACTTGAGTCTTTCCTTTACGAATAGCCTCTTTATGCAACCACTTTATCAAGAATAAGTTGTATGCATAAGCATGAGTCCAACACCCATATTATTAATGTTTTAAACCGGGTCCAAAAAGTTAACCCCAAGACCACAAGAGTAAAATTAGAATTTTATTTGAAAATCACATTACCCATAACTTAAGGAGTTTAAATATGAAATTTTATTAAAAATACAGTTAAAATTGACTTTGAAATCATCGAAATAATATTCTTTAACTTTACTGGGAAAACCCCAAATTTTCATGTTCAAATGCGCTTTAAAACAAGAAAATTTGATAAATTCATGCCAAAATTAGTTTACCCATACTATAAGGACCTTAGTTTTCAAAAATCAACAAAAAACCATCATAAATTGATCATCAAATCAAGAACTTTTCGTTTCATAAATTTTAGGCTTTAAAATCTTGACTTGTGAATCATAATCATGAAAAATGTAAAGGATAATCTTGAAAAATAAATAAAATGATGTTAGAAACATATACCCAATGATTATACGTGAAAAATGCATCAAAAATTTATAACAATCCTTATAGTGATTTTTGGATTTCCTTACATTTTAACTGTTTGCCCCTCCTCATAATTGTATTTTGGTAGTTGTGATATGCGAGAGTGAGTGGCACATTCCCTAAGGTGTTTGGTTTATCTGTAAGGGAGTTTTCCATTTTGGAAGGCTTTGAGGTGGATAGAATTGATTTTGGTAAATATTTGGAGTTTGGAGTATCGTATAAGAATTTTGTTAGTTCCACTAGCTTTGGAATATCATTTTTAGGCTGGGAGAACTGTTGGTTTGGGTCCCGAAGCTTTCAGATGTATTTTGGGTAGTTGGTTGGAAAGTTAAAAATATGGCATATTGTTGAGTTTAGTCAACATTCGTTGAAAATGACCTCCGTTGGTGAATCTAATGTTCCATTAGGCCCGAAAGGTATTTTATGCTCAATTTTCACTATTGGTTTATATTCATAGGCATCTGGATGAGCTTCGTGTGTCAAAAGCAAGTTTTTGAAATTGCAGATTTTGCTGGTATCTGGTATGAGCGTGATCATTCCCTTGTAGCATGATAGCGCTGAAGGAATTTTGGGACCAATGTGATATCACTGAGGTAGCGCGATAGCACTGAGTAGTCTGGTCACTATTTAGCGTAATAGTAGTGAAGGAATTGGCCTCCTTTAGCGTGATCGCGCCGCTTTAACGCGATAGCGCTCAATGTGCTACAGTAGCTTATATCATATTTTTCCCTTTCATTTTTGTCACTTCTTTCTTCCATTATTGGACCTGTAGAGCTCCATTTTGGGTTATTTTGGGGCATTTTCTTCATTTTGAAAAGGGGTAAGTTCTCAAATCTTCAAATATTGTTTTTTCCATTATTTTACCTTTGATTTTGGGTTAAATCTAGATTAAGGAATTGAAATTTAACGTCTTATCTTATTCCATTTTTAACTAAACTTTATCTTTGTGATCCTTGACCATTGGGTAAGCTTTATATACTAGTTTTACACTTTGCTGATGCTTATTTTATGATTTCACCTTCAAATCTTGGTTTTCCAACTTGAAAATTTAGAGTTTTCTCGGTAAAGTTAAAGTTTACTAAATTGATGATTTTAAGCTCAATTATTATCCCATTTTGATGAAATTATATATTTAAACTCCTTATACTTTGGGTAAATTGAATTTTTAATAAATTTTTAGTTTTTCCTGTTCGGGCTTGGGGTTGAATTTTAGGTTAACCTTTTGAACCTAGTCTAGAACCTTAGCTATATGGGTATTATTATATTCGTGCTTACGCGTAGAACTGATTTTTGATAGAGTGATTGCATTTGGAGTCTCTTCATAAAGAACAGGCTAAAGTGTGATCACTTATAGTTTTGATGTTCGGCTTTGAGGTAGGTTATGACTTAAATACTTTCAGACTTTGCTTGGGTTGGGACTTATTGTGTAAAACATGCTATGGGAGGGTTGACTTAGTGATTATAATAGAAATTGAGTTTTATTTACCTTGTTGTCATACCCGTATGGGGGATTGTGCTGATCATGATAGTAAATGAGATGAATTATCACTGTGATGCCCAAATTAAGGCATGTACTGTGTGGATGATATGGGATTTAGATTCCTTGAGTAAGGTTAAGGCTCATAGCCGGTGCTCGTGAAAACTATTAAAATTATAAAAATTTGATTATATTCATGTAATTGGCTTACTGTATTTTGTGTCCATGCATATTCATTCATCCATATCATGGATTATTGAGCGGTACTAATGTAAATACTGGTTTTTGGAAGAAAATAAATCATCTTATATTTATTTAGTGTGAGGTAAGATTTTGGATGGAGACTTATGTTACTTTCATTGATTTAGTCTGAGATAAGATTTTGGATGGAGACTTATGTTACTTTCATTGATTTTGTCTGAGGTACAATTTTGGGTGTGGTTTATGGACCTCGTGAGGCCCCCATGGGTTCTATCCTAGAGCGATATATGCTTAAAAGGTGTATACCGGCAGGCATTGCCTATTGCATATCATCTCATATCATTGCATTGCCTTATTGTTTTGATTGTTTCATTGATTGAATTTCACTGTGTTATTATTGTCACTGAACTGTGGGAACTTTTCAGCGTGCAGAGTTACTTTTAGTATTCTTTACCCGATATAGCAACTACTTAAGATCAGTTGGCCTATGATGCATACTAAGTACAAGTGGATCATATTCACTCCTACTTTACTGCATCCTTTTGATGCAGATCCTAGCACGAGTGTTCAGCGCGACCCTTGATTCGTGCGAACTTGCAGATTTGAAGCTTTAGTAAGCTCCCATCTTCGGAGTCTTCCTCCACTTCCTCTATTATTTATTTGTCTTTTACCCACTTCTTAGACAGTTTGGATTTTTGGTATTTTGGACATCATATTAAAGTCACTCATTTACTTATGACTTCTGCGTTTTTGGGATAGTTTGTATTTCATTTGGATCTATTTTTATAGCTGAGACTTTATATTTATTATTGCGTTATTTTCCCCTTATTATTGTATTTATTGTGTTGCTTGGCTTGGCTTACCTACCATGGTTGGGTTGGGTAAGTGCCATAACAACCCTCTAGATTTGGGTCATGACAAGTTAGTATCAGAGTTCTAGATTAACGAATCTCATGAGTACAAGAGAAAGTGTCTAGTAGAGTCTCACAGACTGGTATGATTAACGTCCATATCCATCTTCGGGAGGCTATAAGATATTCTTAGGGAAAAATTCTAATCTTTGACTCCTTATCATACAACTTATTCATCCCTTGATTATAAATTTGTATTTCATTCTCTCATAGATAGTGAGGATGCGATATGGTGCTATCGAGGGTGATGATTCGACACCCATTGCTGGGGCCCCAACTAGGGGTCTAGGAAGGGGTTACGATCGTAAAAACGATAGAGGTAGAGCTTGTGGAGCTGCTCCAGCTAGGGGATGTACCAGGGTAGCATCCCCTAAGCCGGAGGTTGAGTTTAAAGATGCAACCCATCAGTTAGAGGGTATGAGAGCAACCTAGGTTCCTCAGGGTTTTATTATTATTCCCGTGCTACAAGATACTATGATTCGACTCTTGAGTTATTTGGAGGGTATGTCTCAGATAGGAGCTCTACCTGACACACTTGATGGATTACAGATTAGAGACAGGGTTTAACCTTAAGAAGGGGTACATATTCAGGGTTTTCAGACTCCAGGGGCATAACCTGCTACTGCTATGGCTCCCCGTATTGATGCTTTATCGGTCAGACATGTTACTCCACCAGCTGTTCCTAGGAATGTTATGACAGTGGATGAGAAGAATAATGTTTGATAGGTTTGTGAGAGTGGATCCTCCAAAGTTCAGTGGTGCACCTGAGGAGAATGCTTATGTGTTTTTGTTAGTTGTTAGGAGATGTTGCATAACCTCAGTTTGGTTGAGTGTCATTTAGTAGATTACACTAAATTTTAGTTGGTTGGGGCATCGATGTAGTAATGGAGGTGTTATCTTGGTTGTAGGCCAACAGGGTCACTTCTCTTGAATTAGACATGATTTTCTGAGACTTTTCTTGAGAAGTATGTACCTTATAGTTTGAGGGAGAGTTTGAGAGATTAGTTTGATGCATTGGAGTAGGGTTCTATGTCTGTCACCGAGTATGAGGCCCATTTCCATGCCCTGTCTAGGCATGTCTTGGTGAGTATTTCGACAGAGGGAGAGTGGGTTAGGAAGTTTGTAAAGGGGTTAACTACTTCTCTTCATTTGGCTACGACACAGTTGGTGACTACTGGGGAGACTTTTATACAGATAGTCGACCATGCTAGGAGGATTGATAGTATTCATCGCGGGGCCCAGGAGAGTGCTTGCATGAGGTTTTGCAGACATGGAGACTTTAGTGGGTCTTCATCTCATGGTAGAGATTTCTCAAGTAGAGGTCAGCATTATCAGCAAGGTTGACAGGTTCACGTAGCATTGCAGAGTTTTGATAGTGGTCATGTGAGATCTGGTACTTCAGATGGTCAGAGTTTGGGTCAGATGGTCAGAGGTCCTCATTTTGGTCATTTAGGTCATGGTGGGCATTCTATCACATCTAAACCTCCCCATCAATTGCTTTTAAGCAGAGGATGTTTTGATATTGGAGATTTGGTTTATTTTGCAAAGGATTGCCCCAGGCGAGGGCAGTATCATCCCTAGTATGGTTGTCAAATACAGACATATCGGGTGCCGCCACCACTGACTAGAGAAGGTACACAGAGTGGTAGAGGTTGTTCTCGAGACACTAGGGGTAGAGCCCAAGGGGTTCATAGTGGTGGTCGAGGAGTTGCTCAGTCTAGAGGTGGATATGGTCAGTGTTATGCATTCCCGGGTAGACCCGAGGTGAAGGCCTCTGATGCAATTATTATAGGTATCGTCCCAGTTTTCCATCAGCCTGCTTCAGTATTATTGGACCCTGGTTCTACTTATTCATATGTGTTCACATATTTTGCTTTGGATTTTTACATGATGAATGAGTTCCTTGCTATGCCTATTCACATTTCTACCCCTGTAGGTGATTCTTTAGTGGTGGATCGGGTGTACCAATTCTTTATGGTGACTATTTTAGGGTATGATACCAGGGTATACTTGATTATCCTTTATATGGTTGATTTTGATCTTATTTTAGGTATGGATTGGCTCTCTCCATATTATGCTCTTATGGATTGTCAAGCCAAGACTGTTACTTTGGTCACGCTAGGTTTGTCGAGGTTAGAGTAGAAGGGTACTCAGGGTTTATATCCTAAGAATGTTATTTCTTTTCTTCAGGCTCAGCAGATGGTTGAGAAAGGGTGCCTTTCTTATTTAGCATATGTGCGTGATAGTAGTGCTGACTCACCCTCTTTGGAGTCTGTGAGGGTTGTGAGAGAGTTTCAGGATGTGTTCCTTAAAGAACTTCCTGGTATTCCTCCGGATAGGGGCATTAATTTTTCTATTGATTAGAGCCGGGCACCAGGCCTATTTCCATCCCCCTTATAGGATGGCTCCGGTAGAATTGAAGGAATTGAAGGATCATCTTCAAGAATTATTGGGTAAAGGTTTCATAAGGCCTAGTGTTTCTCCTTGGTGTGATCCGGTGTTGTCTATAAAGAAAAAAGACCGGTCTATATGCATGTGTATTGATTATCGACATTTGAACAAGGTAACCATCAAGAATAAGTGTCCTTTTTCGTGCATTGATGAATTGCTTGATCAGCTTTAAGGTACTTCAATATTTTTGAAAATTGACATAAGATCTGGTTACCACCAGTTGAGGATTAGGGCTTCGGATATCCTAAGATAACTTTTAGAACCTGGTATGGCTATTATGAGTTTTTGGTGATGTCCTTTGGTTTGATTAATGCATCGGTAGCATTTATGGAGTTGAAGAATAGGGTGTTTCGAGCATATCATGATTCCTTTGTGATTGTATTTATTAATGATATCTTGGTGTATTCCAAGAATGAGGTGGATCATGTAAATCATTTGAGAATTGTACTACAAAGATTGAGGGATGAGAAGTTTTATGCTAAGTTCTTGAAGTATGAATTTTGGCTTAGTTCTATGGCATTTTTGGATCATATTGTGTCTAAAGATTTTATTATGGTTGATCCGACCAAGATTGAGGCAGTTCAAGATTGGACTAGGCCTACATCACCTATTGAGATTAGGAGTTTTATTGGGTTGGCTGGTTAGTACAGACGGTTTGTGCAGGGCTTCTCTTCTATTGAAGCTCCTTTGACCAAGTTGTCCCAGAAGAATGTCATTTTTCAGTGGTCCGATGATTGTGAGGAGAGCTTTCAAAATCTCAAGGACTTGTTGATTTCAGCACCTATCTTGACCTTATCTATGGAAGGTGAGGGTTTCAGATGCTTGGAGAGTTGGACTTTGTTATTTCTGAGCCTGGTAGGGTGCTTGCTTGTATTAAGGTGGGATCATTGTTATGGTATCATATTAAGGATAGGCAGTTTGAGGATGGGAAGTTGTGCTGAATTCGGGATAAAGTGTTGAGTGGTGAAGATAAGGAAGAAATTCTTGATTCGGAGGGTGGTTTGAGGATCAAGGATTGGATTTGTGTTCTGAGAGTGGGTGACTTGACCAGATTGATCATGGAGGAGGCCCAGAATTTGAGGTATTTGATAAGTTGGTAATCTACCAATTTATTAAGCCTTTATTCATGAATTATTGCCATGTTTTGATAAGATTTAGAGGTACTTACTACCTTTATTGATGAAAATGCAGGTACTCTTGGTCAAAAGTAAAAAATAAAGGAATTGGACCCAAAGAGCTTAAAAGAGTTGAAGTGTGAAGGTGTTCGAAAGAGAAGAAGAATTTGTTGAGAGGTGCAGCTGTCATGCAACCTGCACAATGCAGTGTGCGGTTTGCATCTCCCTTGGCATGTCACCTAACAGCTGCTAAAGTCACTGGTTGAGGAGAAGAGCATCATGCGACGCGCATAATGTGTGGTGTAATCGCATGTCGTGTCGCATGTTGCATCGTACCATGCCCGAAGGGCATTTTTGTCAACTTTCAAGTGACTCATTAGGAAGCTTCTAAAACCCTTTTTGGGGTGTGTACCTTAGATTATTGATTATTGAACAAGTTTTCAGCATAAAGTACTACCCAAGGAAAATAGAGAGTACATTTTCTCTTCATATTCTAGACTTGAATCCACCATTTTTGTACCAAATTGAGCTTGGATTTGGATATTGACTTAATTATGAATGGAAGTATGAGTTACCCAATTGGTATATTCTCTTATTTCCTTAGCATGAGTAGCTAATTTCCTTGTCTAGGGATATGTGTATGATGGGTGTTTTAATTTGGGTATGGATCTTGTTTAAGTGAGCTTATAATTGATGAATTGATATGGATCTATTGAGTTCCTCAAGTTTTAATTATAAAATGGATGGTTGCGAACATTAATTGAGTTTTCTTAATTGTGTTCTTGCTTGAAAGAGGAGTTCATAATTTGGATAGGAATTCAATAGTAGGAATTTGAGGTTTCCACCTTAGATTGAGGCTAGAAATAGCTTAATCGATGGAAACCCTCATGTACGAGTCTAAGCTAGAAATAGTGTGACTTCCTTAAGTAATTGAATTGGTTGGTTTGTGTTAAAGCCTTTGGTGCTTGAAAAAATACCTTGGGATATATATTTGGAGGAATGAGAGATTACCAAATATGGCTAAAACCAATGCTACCCGTATCATAAATCAAGAATTTGCCTAATTAATCAAGTACCTTGACCCTTTGAAGAATCTCATCGGAAGCATACCCCTAGCCTTCCTCTCATTGATACCAATCTTGTGTTTACTTTCCGCTTGTGTGTTGAAATTGACGTTGCCAAGTAATTTCCCTTTCCTATTCCCCCATCTTTACTTTTTAAGTTGTTTGAAAATTTGCTCTCTTGGTAAATATTATTCGACAATCTTTTAGCAAATCACCACATCCACTCTTTGTGGGATTGACCCTGACACTCATTGGGATATTTATTTATTTTGCTCTGACAATCGCTACCACCTCCTTATGGGAGAGTGTTTTTGAGCATTCTAAAAAATGGCTCTATTGTTGGGGAGTGGTTTTGGAATCATCAATTGATTGTCATTTGAGTTCACTTGGTTGAGTTTTTGTTCTTTTTACCTTTTTGTTATTTGTGATTGTTTGGACAGGGTGCCCATGAGCAAAGTGGGCGTCCAAGAAAGCGTAGATAAATATATGGACATGGATCCTTATCCCATGGTTCATGGTAGTGTAGATGCAATCCGCCTCCCCCCATTGTTGGAAATGCCGTGTTTCATATTACGAGCACCATGCTCTACTTCATTCAGGTGAAGGGTCTAATGGGAGGTTTGGCACATGAGGATACCAACTGACATATTAAGAACTTCATAGATATTTTCCAACCCTTCAACATTAACCATATCAGGTAAGACTCCATCTGGCTCTCCTTACAATGCCAACCAATTTGTTTAGGGTGAAGTGCGCTGTAGGGTGTCTCTTTTTAATTGTCTACACGTTTGTGATTAAATTTAAAAAATTACAAAAATATTTTATCTTTGGTGGTTTGTTTTTCTGTTTGGTCTGTTTAGTAGAAGCACACTTCACCTAACTTCAGTTTTTCTTTTCGGTTCTTGTCCGGGGGGAAACCCTTTGAACCCAGTATCTTTTTTGATTTTTAGGAGTAAATTTAAAAAAAAATGTTTTTAGGAGTAGATGCTCTGGCTAGGTGCTACACATGATTACTTGTTGCAAGTTGGTGTTGAATTCTATGGCATGATCTAAAAAAATTGAATGACTACTATGAGACACCTAGGCTCTTTTATATGACTCTTGTGTGATATTGGCTTAAATGTGAATTCTTGCAAGTGCTTGGTTGAGAGTCTATAAGTAGCCTTCTTGATTTGAACATGTGCCATGTGTGAGTGAGGATTTTGTTATTCCATGATTTCATTTTGGTGTCTAGAACTTGCCTCGTATGTTTGCAAAGCGAAATAAAGAATATTGAGTTTAGGAGATGATATAGGCATTTCTTTGATAGCCATGTTTTATACCCACTTTATCTACCTTTGTACATAACCTTAGCGAGCCACGTTGAGCCTTTAGCCTATTCTTTGGTAGCTTCATATATAGCTTAATCCCTTTCTTTCAATTGCCCGCAATTTGATCCAAAACTCCTAAGTGCTTTAGTTGAAACATTAAGATGTTAAGGAGTGTAAGATTGAGAAAGGAAAAGTGAAACTGAAGCCCAAGAAAATAGCTTTTGGTGTGTTGAAAATGTTTATGTATAGATTGGTAGGGAGTAATGTAATGAAAAGAAGTAAATCGAGTGTTTATAACACATACTACATACTACATACTAAATATGTGTAAGCGATCTTAAAAAGATGGGGCAATGCAAAAGAGAGTTGGGAATATAATAATGGTGTAAAATAGGTTGGTTGAAGATGACAGCTAATGAAAAATGTTATTTTTGAAAGCGCTTAGGAATGATATTCACTATTCTAGACCAAATAGTTCTTACCCATCCCTTAGCCGACATTACAACCCTTAACGTCCTACCTTATCTTGAGCTTTCACATTCTGACATTAGTGGAGCACTAGACTAAATGAAAGCCTATGGTTCATCATATGTGACATGTGACTTCTTTGTGAGAGTGAGAGAAATTTGATTCCTATATCCATTCTTGTGATAACTTGAATATGTATGAATAAACATGGGTAACTTTATATTGGTGAGGTCAGTTGTTTGATGATAGATAGGTGGCTTATATGTTCTCTTTGTTGAGTATTATGCGTGAGTTTGTCAACTGATAAGAGTAAATTCTTGAGGCTAGGAGGTCCTAAAGTAGTATCCATGTGATTCTATGTGTAATATGTCGTGCCTAGTGTTGAACTTGCTATTTATGTGGTCATTGTAGTTCTAGCTTGAGTGTCTTAGTTTTTATAGAGTGTCTTAGTGTTAATGAAGTCTTCCTTGATTGTGATTAGTGTAGAGAGTTGTTCAAGGACGAACAAGGGTTTAAGTGTGGGGTGGTGATCTTAGGCGTATGTATACAACTAAGTGTCGTTATCTTTGCACATTAGCTTAGTTTTGAGGACAACTTGTGATACTATTAAGGTATTTAGTGTGTAAAAGTTGTGCTTTGTAACTAACGTGTTTGTTTATGGTGTTTGGATTGCATTTGGAACAAATAGTATGCTAAAATAACAAAATAGAGTTTAGACGAGGAAACTAGCTTTGCTAGCTTGAGCTATGCCTATTCTAGCGTATTTGTATGAGCTTTATTGTGTTGTGTGGACTTATGTGTGTTGTGAGCTCTTGTAGGAGCCCTTTTTAAGAGTTATAGAAAGTAATTGAAGCCTAAAAACACGCTAGAAACCATTGGGACACAAATCAAGGTTGAAAGAGTTCATAGGAGCGAAAACGGACGTCAAAAGACCCACCCCCGTGGCACAGAAGCTAGCCTCCGCGATGGGAGGCGTGACACGGAGGTGAGGCATCTTGAAGCTGCAAACTCCAGTAAGGGTCCATGTTATGGGAATGACATGCCATCTAGTCAGGGCGTTTAGAAGCGTGACACGCTGCCTAGTCAGGGCTATGGACAGCGTGTCACGAACCTTGTTCCCGACGCGTGAAATTTCACCCCCACTATAAATAGGACACTTGGTTTAAATTGCACACATATTTGGACGACTTGGGATTGCAAAAACACAAGGAGGAGGCTACTTTAGTGTTCTTATTCTCTTCCTTTTCGTTATTTAATTCTTGTATGAACTATAACACTTTTGTAATCGTAATGTAGAATATGAGTGGCTAAACACCCTCTCTGAAGGGTTGAGGCTACAACATGATTGCTTGATTATGGATATTTAGTTGTTTTATTGTTTATCATGTCTTGTGATTATTCTTATGTTCTTAGTTTAACTATTCTAAAGCATCTTGAACTTTAGTATACAACCAAGTCTCAAAACAAATTGGCCATAGGAGTTAAGAGACGGAATGAAGAACGTCGGAGGTGTGGATCATATATTTTGTTGTTAGTTAGCAATTGTGAAGTATCATTTGTGGTTAGGATAGATATATCCCTACACGCCCCACTTGGTTAATAAAACAGGAAGAATGTTGAATGCATCCAAGTTAAAGACTCACATCCCCACTCAACGATGTAGTTGTGAGATTAATTTGGGTAGATGACTTTGAGGGTGCCATTCCCGGGTCATTATATCAACCCCGTAAACCAATGAACATGATAAACATTAACACCGGCTATAAACCATTGTTAAGCATGATTGTGTAGTAATTGCCTCGACCCTGGATTTCTCGATATATTGTTTACAATTTGAAGTTTCACATCATCATTAATTCTAGTCTTTAGTTATAAAACAAAGTTCAACTCTTGGTCACAAATCGCATTTGTTTAACGTTAATAGTATTAATTTAGATTAGATTGTTTGCTAAGCACAAGTCCATGTGGGATCGATATTCAGCTTGCAAGAGCCACTTTATTACTTGCACAACCACGTACACTTACATGTGCGCTTGGCAGCAAATAAGTTTTTGGCGCCGTTGTCGGGTACTTAAAAAATTAGCAACCGTCTAATTTTTGTTTTACTATTTTGTTTTATAAGTTCTAAAAACTTGATCTTAGCTACTGAACTTACAGGTACAGGTTATAATCATGGGCAAACTGACAAGGGATAAGGAACTGGTTGACCCACTTCCTGAACCTGAGCAACACTTGCACCAAGCATTGAGAGAAGCAGCACTTCTCGATCGAAACTGGAAAGCTCAAATGGCTGAGACTATTCCTGTAGTTATAGCAGAGGAACCACCACCAGCTCGCATGATAGTGCGTGAAGTGGCAATCCTACTCGCGACTAATGTGACCTCCTGCATTCAGAAGCCAGCCGCAGGGGGCAGATTTGAACTGAAACAGAATATGGTGAAATTGTTGCACACGAGCGGGCAGTTTACAAGCATGTCACATGAAGATCCATAGGTTAATCTCCAGAACTTTTAGGAGATCAGTGACATATTCATTCCCGAAGGAGTCTCCATAGACTAAGTGAGTTTCACACTTATCCCATTCTCACTGTTGGAGAAGCAAATAAATGTTTGAAGGTAGAACCTTCAAATTCGATCACAACATGGGATGATTTAGCAAAGAAGTCCCACATCCGATTCTTCCCATCAGGCAAAACTGCAAAGTTGAGGAGTGAGATTTTGAGCTTCAAGCAGAAACCAGACGTGAATCTCTATCATCCATGGGAGAGATTCAAGTCTCTTCTATGGTATTGCCCACATCACCAGCAACGAATGAGGTATTAGCTCACACTTTTTTAGAAAGTCTTGACCATAATACAAATATTTTGCTAGATTCAGAGGCAGGTGGTCAAGCTTTAGAGAAGACATATAATGAGCTATATACTGTCCTCAACCGTATTGCACAAGGTAATACAGAGTGGAATGGTGACATGTCTAGGAATACGGTGAAGAAGGTTGCAGCTATGATTGAGCTAGATAGTGTCACCGCATTAGCAGCACAGTTGGCAAGTTTTCAGACTCAGATGATGGCTCAGGTCAACAAATTGTGTGCGACTTAACCATAGGCTCAAGTGAGTGCAGTTCAGCAAGTCCAGACTTGGTGTGAAACCTGTGGTCTGAGTAGGCATTCAACAAACTTATGTGGAGCAAATCCAGAGTCAGTAAACTTTGTAGGCAATGCATAGAAAGGAAATTTAAACTATGGTAATGCCTACAACCAAAATTGGCACGGTCAATCCAACTACTCATGGGGAAGTAACCAGGCTCAACCGCAACAAGGTACGTAGAACAATACTCAGGCCAGCAATATTGAGGAAATGTTGAAAAAGATCATGGCCACTAAAGAACAAATGGTTGCTGATATAAAAAATCAGTAATTGGCTCAAAAGAATCTGGAGACACAGATGGGTCAGTTAGCGCAGGCCCAGAATACAAGACCTCAAGGGTTTTTGCCTAGTGAGATGAAAGCTCCAAAGCAAGTAATGGAAATCACCTTGAGGAGTGGTAGAGATCTGATTGATACACCTCCAAAGAAAAATCATGAGGTGCAAGAAGAGTTGATTACGTCCAACCAGACAAAAAAGCTTGCGGAATCTAACAAAGATGGCAAAAAGGGGAAGTTTGAGTACCCGACAAAGGCTTCAGAAAGCAACAGAGGATGCCTGTTTTAAGAAGTTCTTTGACACATTCAGAGAACTTCACATTAACCCCCCTTTGTTAGATGTTTTGCAGGGTATTCCCAACTATGCTAAGTACTTAAAGGATGTGGTGGAGAACAAGAGAAGGTTGGCAAACGTTGAGACTGTGGCTCTTACTGAGGAGTGCATTTCAGTGGTGATGAGCAAGATGCCCAAAAAGCTCAAGGATCCTGGGAGTTTACCTTCCCCATATAAATTGGTGAAAGTGATGAGGTCTAGGCCTTGAGTGATTTGAGGGCAAGCGTCAATTCGATTCCCTTATCATTATTTAAAACTCTTGGGTTGGGGAAGCCAAGGCCTTACTCAGTGGTGCTACAGATGGCGGACAGAACCAGAGTGGTCCTCGAAGGAATCATAGAGGATGTTCTCATCAAGGTTGGTAAGTTCATTATTCATACTGACTTTATTGTTCTTGATTATGAGGTAGATGAATGGGTACCAATCATATTGGGATGTACATTCTTGGATACCGATGGAGCATTGATTAATGTAAGATAGGTCACGCTCAAGATGAGGCTGAATGATGAAGAGGTGACCTTCAGAGTGTACACAGCACTCAACACACCCTCACACTACAAGGATCTATGCATGATCACAGCTATGGAAGTGGATGTGTATGGGGTGGAGAAGAGCGTACCTCTACTTACCTCTTCGAACACTCACATTGAGCTGCCTAAAGTGCCAAAAGAGCCTGAACCTGAGAGAGCTGAATGAAATTTTGAGAAGGTAAATGCAAAAAAAGGCCTTAGACCTCGAGCATGAGCACCCAAGAGGCCTAAAAATAAGAAAAAGATGGGCCTCGAGCAGGAGGAAGAGGATGAGAGAATGGGACTGAGAGTTATGATCTTGGTCATGCCGTGATGGTAAATCAAGCGCTTCTTAGGAGGCAACCCAAGTGTAGGTAGTATTTTATTCTTTTTAGTTTTTCTTTAGTATCACGTTTGGTGTTGTTTTTTTGTTGTGTCAACAGGTTGAAGGGAAGTCTGAGTACCTGAGATCTGAGCTAAGGAGAATGGAAAACACTAGGTGTGGGGTCTTTCGAACCGCGTTGATGGGAAAAATGCTACTAGCTAGGCCTAAAGGCCTCAGGGAGTATTTCTTTCTTTACTTTTAATTTATACTTTGGGGTAAAGTGTTGTTTTAAGTGTGGGGTGGGAATCTTCCGATTTGTTTAGGGTGAAGTGCGTTGTAGGGTGTCTCTTTTTATTTGTCTGGACGTTTGTGATTAAATTAAAAAAATTGCAAAAAGATTTTATCTTTGGTGGTTTGTTTTCTATTTGGTCTGTTTAGTACTTCACCCACCTCTCGATTTTTCTTTTCGGTTCTTTTCCAGGGGGAAGCGCTTTGAATCTAGTATCCGTTTTGATTTTTAAGATTAAATTTAAAAAAAATTATTTTTAGGAGTGGATGCTCTTGCTAGGTGCTGCACATGATTGATTACTTGTTGCAAGTTGGTGTTGAATACTATGGCATGATCTAAAAAAATTGAATGACTACTGCGATACACTTAGGCTCATTTATTTGACTCTTGTGTGATGTTGGCTTAAATGTGAATTCTTGTAAGTGCTTGGTTGAGAGTCTATAAGTAGCCTTCTTGATTTAAATATGTGCCATGTGTGAGTGAGTATTTTGTTATTCCATGATTGCATTTTGGTTTCTAGAACTTGCCCCGTGTGTTTGCAAAGCAAAATAAAGAATGTTGAGTTTAGGAGATGATATAGGTATTTCTTTGATAGCCATGTTTTATACCCTCTTTATCTACCCTTGTGCATAACCTTAGCGATCCATGTTGAGCCTTTAGCCTATTCATTGGTATCCTTGTATATAGCTTATTCCTTTTCTTTCAATTGCTCACAATTTGATCCAAAACTCCTAAGCGCTTTAGTTAAAAAATTAAGATGTTAAGGAGTGTAAGATTGAGGAAGGAAAAGTGAAATTGAAGCCCAAGAAAATAGCTTTTGGTGTGTTGAAAATGTTTATGTATAGATTGGTAGGGAGTAATGTAATGAAAAAAAGTAAATCGAGTGTGATAGCACATACTTCTTGCTAAAGATGTGTAAGCGTGCTTTAAAAGATGGGGCAATGCAAAAGAGAGTTGGAAAGATATGAATGGTGTAAAATAGGTTGGTTGAAGATGAGAGCTAATGAAAAATGAGATGTATTAAAGGCTTAGGAATGATAGTCACTATTCTAGACCAAATAGTTCCTACACGTACCTTATCCTACATTACAACCCTTAAAGTCCTACTTGATCTTGAGCTTTTACATTCTGACATTAGTGGAGTACTACACTACGGGAAAGCCTATGGTTGATCGTATGTGACATGTGACTTCTTTGTGAGAGTGAGAGAAATTTGATTCCTATACCCATTCTTGTGATAACTTGCATATGTGTGAGTAAACATGGGTAACTCTCTTGTGGTGAGGGCACTTGTTCGATGATAGATAGGTAGCTTATATGATCTCTTTGTTGAGTATTGTGCGTGAGTTTGTCAACTGATAAGAGTAAATTCTTGAGTCTAGGAGGTCCTGAAGTAGTATCCATGTGATTCTATGTGTATTATGTCATGCTAAATGTAGAACTTGATATTTATGTGGTCATTGTAGTTCTAGCTTGAGTGTCTTAGTTTTTATAGAGTGTATTAGTGTTAATGGAGTCTTTCTTGATTGTGATTAGTGTAGAGAGTTGTTTGAGGACCAACAAGGCTTTAAGTGTGGGGTGGAGATCTTAGGCGTATTTATACACCTAAGTGTTGTTATCCTTGCACGTTTAGCTTAGTTTTGAGGATAACTTGAAATACTATTGAGGTATTTAGTGTGTCATGGGTGTGCTTTGTGACTAACATGTTTGTTTATGGTGTTTGGATTGCATTTGGAACAAACAATAAGCTAAAAGAACAAAATAGAGTTTAGACGAGGAAACTAGCTTTGCTAGCTTGAGCTATGCCTATTCTAGCGTACTTGAATGAGCTTAAATATGTTGTGTGGACTTATGTGTGTTGTGAGCTCTTGTAGGAGACCTTTGGAGGAGTTATGGAAGTTAATTGAAGAAGCCTACAAATATTCTAAAAACCATTGGGACACAAAGCAAGGTGGAAAGAGATCATAGGAGCAAAAATGGACGTCAAAAGACCCACCCCGTGCCACGGAAGCTAGCCTCCGCAATGGGAGGCATGACACGGAGGTGAGGCATCTTGAAGATGCAAACTCCAGTAAGGGTCCGCGTTATGGGCATGACACACCAGCCAGTCAGGGCATTTAGCAGTGTGACACATTGCCTAGTCAAGGGTATGGGCAGCGTGTCACGGACCTTTTTCCCGATGCGTGAAATTTTGCCCCCACTATAAATAGGACACTGGGTTTCAATTCCACACATCTTTGGACGACTTGGGATTGCAAAAACACAAGGAGGAGACTACTTTAGGGTTCTTATTCTCTTCTTTTTCGTTACTTAATTCTTGTATGAACTATAACACTTTTGTAATTGTAATGTAGAGTATGAGTGGCTAAACACCCTCTCTGAAGGGTTGAGGCTACAACATGATTGCTTGATTATGGATATTTAGTTGGTTTATTGTTTATCATATCTTGTGATTGTTCTTATGTTCTTAGTTTAACTATTCTAAAGCATCATGAACTTTAGTATACAACCAAGTCTCAAAACAAATTGACCATAGGAGTTAAGAGACAGAATTAAGAACGTCGGAGGTGTGGATCATATATTTTGTTGTTAGTTAGCAATTGTGAAGTATCATTTGTGGTTAGGATAGAGATATACCTAAATGCCCCACTTTGTTAATAAAACAGGAAGAATGTTGAATGCATCCAAGTTAAAGACTCACATCCCCGCTCAACAATGTAGTTGTGAGATTAATTTGGGTAGATCACATAGAGGATGACCATTCCCGGGTTATAATATCAACCCCGTAAACCAACGATCATGATACACATTAACACCGTCTATAAACCATAGTTAAGCATGATTGTGTAGTAATTGCCTGACCATGGATTTCTCCATATATTGTTTACAATTTGATGTTTTACATTGTCGTTATTTCTAGTCTTTAGTTATAAAACAAAGTTCAACTCTTGGTCACGAATCGCGTTTGTTTAACGTCAATAGTATTAATTAAGATTATATTTTTTGCTATGCACAAGTCCCGGTGGGATCGATGTTCGGGTCGCAAGAGCCACTTTATTACATGCACGACCATGTACACTTGCATGTGCGCTTGGGAGAGAACATTATACTCTCATTTGTAACTCCTTATATAGCAGTGAATTTTGGTGTCAGTCCATAAATCCTCCCAGAACCCTTCTCAGTCTCTACTATAGTTGGTGACCCAGTTATAGCTAGACAGGTATATAGAAATTGCCCTGTCACAGTTTCCTAAAAAGTCACCTCAACCGATCTTGTAGAGTTAGAAATGACTGACTTCGATATTATTCTAGGCATGCATTGGTTACACTCCTATTATGCCTCAGTCGATTGCAAAATTAAGGTCGTTCGGTTCCAGTTTCCAAAATTGGAAGGGTAGTACCTCAGCCCCTATAGGTCGATTCATCTCTTACCTTAAGGCCAGAAAATTGATTTTCAAAGGGTATATCTATCACCTTGTTCGGATTAAGGATTCAAACTCTGAAACTCCAACTCTTGAGTCAGTACTAATAGTGAATGATTTCCCAGAAGTATTTCCAAAAGATTTTCTCAGAGTTTCTCCCGAAAAGGAAATAGACTTCGAAATAGATCTCCTTCCATATACCTAGCCTATTTTGATTCCTCCCTATAGAATGGCTCCAGATGAGCTTAAGGAATTAAAGTAACAGTTGAAAGACCTTCTTGATAAGGGCTTCATCAGACCCAACATCTCTCCATGGGGTGCTCCATTTCTCTTCGTGTATAAGAAAGACCATTCTCTCAGGATGTGCATCAATTACCTTTAGTTGAACAAAGTCCCAATAAGGAATAAGTATCCCATCCCTAGGATTGACGACTTGTTCGACCAGCTTCAAGGTGCTAGTTGCTTCTCTAAGATAGACCTCAGATCCGGCTATCATCAGCTCAGAGTCAGAGATAGTGACATTCTGAAGATAGCCTTCAGGACTCGGTATGGTCACTACAAATTTGTAGTTATGTCTTTTGGACTAACGAATGCTCATGTAGCTTTCATAGATTTGATGAATAGAGTGTTCAAGCAGTATATAGACTTGTACGTCATTTTATTCATCAATCATATACTCATATATTCTCGGAGTGAGGAAGAGCATGCAGACCATTTGATAGTGGTGTTGCAGACTCTTAAGGATTGCCGGTTATTCGCTAAGTTCATTAAGTATGAATTCTGGTTGAACTCGGTTGCTTTTCTTGGTCATGTGGTGTCTAGTGAGGGAATCCGAGTCGATTCTCAAAGGATTGAGGCAGCGAGGAACTGGCCCAAACCCACCTCTCCGACAGACATCAGAAGCTTCTTGGGTTTGGCCGGTTACTATAGGAGGTTTGCTGAAGGATTTTCATCCATAGCTACCTCATTGACCAAGTTGACTCAGAAGAAGGTCAAGTTTCAGTGGTCAGATGAGTGCACAAAAAGCTTCATAGAATTGAAGACCAGGTTGACTACAACTCCCGTTTTGACTCTACCAGGGGTTCAATGGCTTCGTGATTTATTTTGACGCATTTAGAGTCGGCTTGGGTTGTGTTTTGATGCAGAAGGATAAGGTCATAGCATATTCTGCCAGACAACTTAAGATTTTTGAGAAGAACTACTTGACTCATGACCTTGAGCTTGTAGCTGTTGTGTTTGCCTTAAAGATTTGGAGATACAACGTGTATGGTGTTCATGTTGATGTGTTCACAGATCATAAGAGCCTCCAGTATGTGTTCACCCAGAAAGAGTTGAATCTTCATTATAGAAGGTGGCTTGAGTTCCTCAAAGATTATGATATGAATGTACTATACCATCCGGGTAAGGCCAATGTAGTGGTTGATACCCTCAGCAGATTGTCCATGGGCAGTGTGTCATATGTTGATGAAGAGAAGAAAGAATTAGCTAGAGATGTTCATAGGCTTGCTCGCTTAGGAGTTTGCCTCCTGGACACAAAAAATGGTGGTATGATAGTCCAGAATGGGTCAAAATCTTTATTAGTAGCGGAGGTGAAAGATAATAAAGACAATGATCCCATATTGCTTCAGTTGAAAGGTGCAGTTCATTAGCAGAGAGTAGAGGTTTTCTCCAAAGGGGGAGATGGTGTGCTCCGCAACCCGGGTCATTTATGTGTACCTAATGTGGGCGAGTTGAGGTAGCAGATCCTTATAGAAGACCATAATTCTAGATATTATATTCATCCTAGTGCCACTAAGATGTACCGTGATCTACGGGAAGTCTATTGGTGGAATGACATGAAAAGGGACATTACAGATTTTGTGGCTAAGTGTCCCAACTGTCAGCAGGTGAAAGTAGAACATCAACAACCAGGAGGTGTTAATATGGATATTAACATTCCTACATGGAAGTGGGAGGTGATTAACATGGATTTCATTATGGTTTTACCTTATACTCGCAGACAGCATGACTCTATTTGGGTGATAGTGGACAAAGTTACGAGGTCAGCTCACTTCTTGGCTGTCAAGACTACGAATTCAGCGGAGGACTATGCCAGACTAATCATCAGCGAGATAGTCAAGTTGCATGGGGTTCCCTTTTATATCATCTCAAATAGGGGTCCTCAATTTACATCTCATTTTTGGAGATTATTTCAAAAAGGTCTTGGTACTCAGGTGAATCTTAGTACAGTATTTCATCTGCAGACGGATAGTCAGGCATACCATTCTGATACGATCTTGGTTAGCTTGGAGAATAATTGGAGGGGCTTCTACATATGGATGGTAGCTTGGAACTTGGAGGAAGCTATGGAGCAACAAATACACAAGTCCATGGGTGATCAAGATTCCATTTGAGCAATGAAGAAGGGCCCTTGTGGGTTATTTCCAAAATAGTCACTTTTGGGATATTTTTGTAATAGGCTATTTGTGTAAAGGCAATAACTATAAATAGTTTCCTTAGCCATTTTCATACTTAGATTTTTGATGATTGAATTGTCTTGAATAGACTTGATATTTTAGGTTACGATATTGATTGGGTTTAATTCCAATTATTAGTTTAGAATGAGTGATTAGGGTGGATTCCCGAATTGCTTGTGTTATCTTGTTTGCTTAATTGATCATCGAGTTATCATCTTGTGTATTCAATTTGGTTTCTCATGTATTTGATTGAGTTCTCTTACCCCTTGGTTGATTGTTGATTCAATTAGCCTTTGTTTCTTCTATTCTCATCTCAATTTCTTCTAATTCTCATCTTAATTTTTCCACTATCTTTATTTTGTGTTGTTGAATTCCGTGTTTCCGGTATCGATTTTAGTCACTCTATTGAGATCGTTATCACATTCATACCCTAGAGGACATGTTGAGAGCTTGCATGATCGACTTTAAGGGTAGTTGGGATGATCACCTACCTCTCATAGAGTTTGCCTATAATAACAGTTTCCATTTCAGTGTTCAGATGGCCCATTATGAGGCACTTTATGGGCATAGATATAGGTCACCAGTTGGTTGGTTTGAAATAGGTAAAGCAGCCTTGGTTGGGCCAAATTTGATTCATGAGGCTATGGAGAAAGTTTAGTTCATCAAAGATAGACTAAAGACAGCTCAGAGTCGTCGAAAGTCCTATGCAGATGTGAGGAGAAGGGACTTAGAGTTTTAAATCGATGATTGGGTCTTCCTTAAAGTGTCACCCATGAAGGGGGTGATGAGGTTTGGCAATAAAGGAAAGATCAATCCCTGATATGTAGGTCCATATAGAATCCTGAAAAGGATTGGTAATGTGGCTTACCAGTTAGAGTTGCCAACAGAATTAGCAGTGGTTCATCCAATCTTTCACATTTCCTTGTTTAAGAAGTGTGTGGGTGATCTGGCATCGATAGTTCCTTTAGAGAGTGTAGCTATGAAGGATTGACTCACCTATGAGGAGGTTCTAGTTGAGATTCTTGATCATCAAGTTTGTAGGTTGAGAAATAAGGAAGTCACTTTAGTAATGGTTTTGTGGAGGAATCTGTCCATAGAGGGAGCTACTTGGGAAGCAGAAGCAGCCATGATAGCCAAGTACCCTCACCTCTTTCCCTCTTATTCAGTTTCAGCATGAGGTAACAGTCCCTCTCCAGTTTCTCAGTTTACTCTTGAGAAATTCTATCTCGGTATCATGTTCCCTCAGTTATCCTTGCATTCCAGCATGTTTGCATATCCATGGGACTAAGTTCAGTTAGATATCAGTTCCTAGTACTCAGTTGGTAGGGATTGCATCTCTTTACCTCCAAACTCATCTTGTTTAGTCTCCATTCGAGGACGAATGATCCCAAGGGGGAGATATTGTAACACCCTAAAACCTCCAAGCCTAGTCTCAGCTCAACAAAAACCAGAAAGAATAAAAAATTTCAACTATCAGCCAATTCACGAGTCAGATCCATGAGTCATGGAAGTGTCCACGAGTCGTGGACTGTGCTCGTGGAATCAGATAAGAGGCCTGATGATTTACTCTGAGAATCACAAACTGGTTCTACGGATCGTGGAATGATCCACGAGTCGTGAACCCAATTTTTGGAAGTCAGACCATAGGCCTACTATTTCTCTGAGAATCATGATATGGTTCTACGAACCGTTGAAGGATACACAAGTTGTGAACCCAGTTCGTGGAACCAGACCTGAGAGTCAACCAAAGCCCAGGATCCACAAGTGTGATCTACGACCCGTGAAAGTTTTCACGAGTCATGGACCATACCCCTGGAACCCAATTCCAGTAGCCCAGATTTTAGGTCCAATAACCACGACAGGGTTCCATGAGACGTGAAAGTTTTCACTAGTCATGAAACCCACCCATGGAACCTGAGTTGCGAATTTTAGCAGTTTTCTTTTAATTAATTCAGGGGCATTCTAGTCTTTTCCCTACCTTTTCATTTCGAACCTTAGTCATTTTGGAGGGTAATTAAAGGGATTTTTCACTATAATTTCCCCACTATCCCAAAAAACTAATAAGACTTAGAATGAAAAGAAGAAAATAGGCGATAGTTTTTCTCAAGAACAAGCAGAAGGTTCCTTCAAGATCAGCCCCAAAATACAAGGGATTTCTCTATAGATTCTTCTCTAGGTATGTGGGATTTTACTAGTGGTTTCCTTCCACCAATTGGGTCCCTAGAATTCAGCCCAGTCCTTCAGTTTCTCCATGAATTATTCAGACCTAGGGTTTCTAAATCTTAAGGATGCCTTGGATTTCAGATGTTATAGTTCTGTGATATTAATAACTTGTTTCTTGGAGAATTAGCATAGTCATATGTATAGTATTCAGACACCCTAGCTTGTCTAAATTCTAGTATTAATAAATTATACTTGCTAGGCAGATAATTCAGACAATCATGCTTCATAATTTGAATGCCACATATTTCAGTATAAGTATTTTGCATTCTCAGATGATTATCCGTATTTGAGCTCTACATTACTTCAGCTTGCATTTTTATTGCTCATATTCAATTGGGAGTAGTCTTAATACCGATTGGATGACAGGATAAAGGCTTAGCTATCAGATTAAGCTGAGACCTTTAGTAGCAATCCCCAAGTCCTTGAACTACGGCGCCACTATAGATATGAAAGGGGCCAGCTATCAGATCAGGCTTGTCACTCTTGTCCCATGTGGATATCAGTTTAGTGGATCCATGTCAGACTTATTTTACCCTTGGAAAGCTATGAACACCCTTTCATCCAGGGTTATAGGTTGGTTTCACAGTTAGCTCAGCTTGGGGTATGTCGATTAATGGTACCTCCCACATTCAGACTCATATTGCATTGACCTTGTATGTAGTTATTCAGTTCAGCATGCTATATACTCATGATAGTTACTTGGTCATTGAATTTAGCTTATCTCTAAGTTTATGTTTTAGTATGTATTTCTATGTTCAGTCTTATATTGTTTAGCTTAGCATACATCCCGCATGCTCAGTACATTCAAAGTACTGACATATACTTTTATGCTTACATCATTGGATGATGTAGGTTCAGGCGCTAAGCATCAAGACCACGTTTAGTTTGATTTCCATTCCTTGCTCAGCAGCTTTAGTGTGAGTCCTCATAGTTGAAGGATGACAGATATGCTTATTTACTTAAGTTTTACATTTCAGTATCAGACTATTAGAGTTAGCTGGAGGCATGTCCCAGTAACTCATATTAGTTAGAGGCTTTTAGACATAGACTAGATTCAGCTATTGAGTTGTTAGTATTTTTTTAGACTTTATTATACTCTTTGATATATTTCATATTCAAACAAGTTTTGGGTTGTTTCCTACTTCAGATATTAAATTATTTTCAGTTTCCGCACAGTGTATGTTTTTTTTAAAATTATCTAGTCATGCAAGACCATGGGTTAACTTGGAGTCACTTATGTTACTAAGCACCATATTACGTCTAGGGGGTAGCCTCGGGGCATGGCAATAACCCACTTAAAAACCACTACAACTCTCTCTCAAATCCTCCAAATACCCTCAAACTTCCCCTAAAATGTTCTCCTCTCTCACCCAATCTCATCAGTGCCGCTGTACTACTTGGTCGTCGTTATCTCTCTCTAGTCAAAAAAGTGGGCAACCATTGTTGGCACTCCAAAAGATTAATTTTTTGCATTTTCGTCCCTCTTCTCTATTTGTGGTAAGTTCCCCGATGTTAAATTAATGATTTTGAGTATATTGGGAACAAGTAGTATGAAGCATGCTAGTTTATTTTTCCATATTTGTTATGGGTGAGATCCAAGAATTTTGGACCCCAATTTTGGGGGTATATTGTTAATTTTACTTGTGACAAACTTCATAGATCTTATTTTTGTGATAATGCATATGATTTGTGTTGGTTTTTATCCATGAATTTCATGTTTTTGGGTGAAGTTTGAGTAACCCACTTGTGTTGATGTATGGTTTTGACCTATGATAGATTAGGTGATGTCATTCTTAAGGGAAAATCATCATTTTTGTAAGGTTTTGTAGAAAAATAATGTTAGGGTTTGAAATTGTTGTTACCACCAAGCCCATGTGTTATTTGAATTGAATATGCTTGATGGGTGAATGTTTATGGTTGAGGGGTATGAAATTATTGTTGGAATATGCCTATTGTCTTTAATTGAAGTCTTAGTATTCCCGATGGTAGATGGGTAACGTCCTTCTTAAGGGAAATCATTAAGCTAATCTTGTGTGTGGTTGAATATGTTTGAATTTCTCCGGGGAAGTCCGAGTACCCGTATAACTTGGGTTTCGGTCATATTATGCTTAGGGCATATTGAAAATTTCGATTTGTTTCCTTGGTGCCAAGTGCATTCTACAGATATTGCTTTGCGAGCCACATACGTAGAACATATGAAAACAAGGCATTTAAAAAATTTATTTGTTCCTATGTGCGTTTTGCATGCAATATGCAAATGTCTATGTGTGTAAGGCATAAGGCACCACCCATGGTTCAAAAAGATAGTTCACTGAGTTGAGGGGCGGAGGCTTGTGCGACGAGCACTTTGGTTGGTGCAAATTGCACCCTGAAGCAAAATTTGACCACGTTTCTGTTAGCTTGTGTGATGCCACATGCGACGTGCACTTCTCCAGGTATGGTTCGCATGTAAATCACCCAAGCAACAATCACCTGATGTGTTTTTCTACTCTTATGCATTCTATTTCTTTTTATTTATATCACTTTTTTAGCTTTTCTTCTTTCTTCTTTCAAAAATACAATAGATTTTGCTACTCTCCTTTTAGTACTCACAATCTTCCTATGCAGACTCCTCCCATCAGGCCAAGCAAGATTCTCTAGGGTACAAGGGCAATGTGGAGGACTTCCCTTGTTTGGACTCCATCACTGTTTGGGGCAAGGAAATCCACATCACACCCGATGCTATCAATGCCATTTACTGCGGTCCGAGTAGAATTGAGCTGGCACTAGAACTTCGAGCCAAGTTGTTCGTTGAGAATAAGCCTCTTGGTTGGGCTGCCACTATCATTGCTCTTGAGACTCCCTTATGGGCCACTATGGGGGCAATATTCTAAGGCGGACTCTGTACTTTGAGTCCCGCCTTTGGTATGACTTGTCTCCTCCAGAATGCTTCCTTCTACGAATGATCAAAAGGTTACCCAGGAGGGGTCCATTCTGGTAGCTTTTATCATGGCAGGGGATCATGTGAACTTTGGGGAGATAGCAGTTGTAATGATAAAAAGGAAAGCCCATAGGGGTGGTGATTCACTCCCCTATCATGTACTTATTACCAAGCTTTGTACAAGGGCTGAAATCCCATACTTCGGCTGCGACAATCCTACCCATTCCACGAGTGTGCTTGACCTTGCAAAGAAAACTGACATGGATGCCCCTAGGATGAAGAGGTGCAGATTGAAGCCTCTTGCGGATGTTGAGATTGGGGATACAGATGTTGAGCCCACCGCTTTCTCTCCTTCTATATCAGCTTCTACAGCGCCTACTCCCGTGGAGTCAGGAAATCCTAAAGCTACCACACCTCAGGAACCTCCACCTTTTTCATCGACCTTGACAAAGGATGGACTCTAAAAGATGGTTGACTTGACCTATTCTCATGATAGGCAGTTGACTGACTTAGCTAACAAGCTGCCCGATATGATTCAGAAGGCTATCAAGAAGGCCATCAAAGAGGTGATGAATAACGTGAGAAACCTTTACAAGAGTATGGATACCATTGAGGGTGCTTGAAGGAGATCCAAAAGGATTTTGACAAGGCCAAAGGGAAGGCCCCGATTGATGATATAGACTTGAGTGCCTTGAATAAGGCAACGACACAGCTCCAACATACTGCCAAACCCATGGATGAGTTGTTCGCTACTTATGCTGATGATGAGGAATTGGTTGATGATCAGGATCCATTATTTCAGCAGGTGCTCAGAGAGTAACAACTTACAGCTCATTCCAGCCAAGTCACAGAAGGTTCCAGTGCAGCGGCAGTGTAGTAGGCAGATGATGCGGAGGAGTAGCCCATCTAGGGAGTTTGTGCACCCTTTCCTTCATGTTTGAGCTTAAGCATTGAGGGCAATGTTTTATTCTTATGGGGGAGGTGGTGCATTGTTATTATTGTTATGGTTTCCCATGTTGGGCTTTGAGATATTATTTTTATTGCCTTTGTTGGGCCTTGACATTTTTATTTCCCTTCTAGACATTTTATTTGGCCCTTGTCGAGCACGTGTTGGATGATTCTGATATTGCCCTTGCTGGGACTTTTATTTAATAATTTTTTTGATTAGTGCTTTAATTGTTCCCTTGTCGGGCTTGATACTTTATTTTTGTGATGACGCCGGGTTGGTTTTACATGATTCATTGTTTTACTACCCGTGCCTTGCAAATGCGCTTAGTGCCTACACTGAGGCTTAATTTCAAATGACTCATGAAGCACTTTAAAATTTTGGTTCCTTTGTTAATAGTAGATTAGTGAATAAACTCCAAGGGTTTTCTCCATACCACGGTTCTTTCCCAAGGAACAAATCACTTCTTTTATTTTTGTTTCCTTTATTTCTTTTGTTTATTTTTGTGTCGAACCGGGTTGGTGTTTTCCTATGATAGATTAAGAGGTGACTTTCTTAAGGAAAAATGTCAAGCTTTAATTTAAATTTGAGTTCGTTCATTGCTTGTCTAAAAATGGGCCTACCAAAAAAAATTCTTAGGAAAAAGTTTTTAAAAATTGAAGGAAAGAGGGAAAATGATTTTGAGTAAAGCATTCTCTTGTCATGACCTGCACACTCTCTATTTTGCTTGATTGATTCACAAACGAGTGTGTAAAGAACTCGAAATAGCTTATCAAAAGTTATTTGTCTCAATTGAATTTTGAGACTCATTGTGAATTCTTGTGTTGTGATGCCTTTTGTCGTAAGGCTATTCTTAATTCTTGTGCACATGTGTTGTCTAGAACTTGCCCTGAATGTGATTCAAGGCAAAATTCTAGAGGAAACCGATCTTGGAAGATGACCTTAGACCCTTTTTAAATAAGCCACTTCACCAAAATTGACTTCCCTGTTACATAGATCCTAGTAAGCCCCTTTGAGTTTGTGACTTTTCTTTGGTACCTTGTTAATACCTTGACCCTTCTTGGAACCTAAATTTTTGCACCCATCCTCCTTAATTGCTTGAAAGTGAAACATAGGCTAAAATCCTAAGTTTGGGGGGATTGAAATAATAACATAGGCAAAAGCCTATGTTTGGGGGTGCATGCACCAATGTGGAGAAGAAAAGGATGTGTCAATGCAAGGTAGAACCATACACTAAGAATGAAAATTGCTTCAAATTGTCCAATAAAATGAACAAAATGGAAAGAAAAGAAGGAATTGGTGCTACCAAGAAAAGGTGATAAAGGAAGTTGAATGATCAAGTTGAAGGGGAACCTTGGGATTGTGAGACGGAGAAATAAGGTGAAGTTATTGTTCGATAATGTGAGCGGTGTTTGAATGATCACAAATATCATCAAGGAGGCTTAGTAACTTGAGCCAAATGCAATCCTCACTTTGACCCTAGCCAACATCATAACCCACAAGTCCTTAGTGATTCTGAGCTTTGTAACTCTACATTAGTGGCGAATTAGATAAAGGACAAACATATGATTCAATGTGTATGAACTCGAATTTCTTTGAGAGAGTGAGAGTTTTTTGGTTCTCTTATTATCCCGTTGTCTTGTGAAATGCATGATTGTGAGTGGTATTCTCTCTTATGGTGAGTGGCGTCGCACACTTCAAAGGAATGATGAAGTCTCTATTTTAATTGAGAGGAATGAATGAGACAAGTTGTGTAGCAAATCTTGAGCCAAACCTTGAAGGTCCATGCCAATTGCTTGAGAAGCTTGAATATCTTGTTTTGAATGACAAATTCCCTTTATTTGAATGAGAAATGAAGTCCTTTTTTCTAAGCATTTTGAAATGAGAAATTTCCTTGGGAATGTGGTGGTCCAAATTGGGATGAGCATTGTAGTTGAGTCTTTTTGTTTTTTTTTTCTTAGTTGTAGATTTTAGAGTAATCATGTGTGCACCCTGTGTGTTTTAAATCATAATTCATTCCTTACTTTGTGAGTATCTTGCTTGAGGACAAACAATAGTTCAAGTTAAGTTAGTAATCTACCAACTTATTGAGCCTTTATTCATGAATTGTTTCCATGTTTTGATAAGATTTAGAGGTACTTATTATCTTTATTGATGAAAATGCAGGTACTCTTGATCAAAAGTAGAAAACAAAGGAATTAGAACAAAGAGCTTAAAAGAATTGAAGTGTGAAGGTGTTCAAAAGAGAAGAAAAATCTGCCGAGAGGTGAAGTCGATGTGTGACCCACACAAAGCAACGTGCGGTTTGCACCTCCCTTCGCACGTCACTCTATGACTGTTGAATTCACCGGTCAAGGAGAAGAGCCTCATGCGACACGCATAATGTATGGTGCGACTGCTTATTGTGTCGCACATTGTGTTGCACCACGCTCGAAGGGCCTTTTTGTCAACTTTCAAATGACACATTGGAAAGATTCTAAAACTCTTTTTGGGGTGTGTACCTAAAATTATTGATTATTGAACAAGTTGTCAGCATAGAGTACTACCCAAGGAAGATAGAGAGAGTAGATTTTCTCTTCATCTTCTAGACTTGAATCCACAATTTTTGTAGCAAATTAAGCTTGGATTTAGATATTGGTTTAATTATGAATAGATGTATGAGTTACCCAATTGGTATATTCTCTTATTTCCTTAGCATGAGTAGCTAATCTCCTTGTCTAGGGGTATGTGTATGATGGGTGTTTGAATTTGGGTATGGGTCTTGTTGAATTGAGCTTATAATTGATAAATTAATATGGGTCTATTGAATTCCTCAAGTTTTAATTATAAAATTGATGATTGCAAACATTAATTGTGTTTTTGCTTGAAAGAGGAGTTCATAATTCAGATAGGAATTCAATAGTGGGAATTTGAGAATTTCACCTTATATTAAGGCTAGAAATAGCATAATCTATGGAAACCCTAATCTAAGAGTCTAAGCTAGAAATAATGTGACTTCCCCAAGCAATTGAATTGGTTGGTTTGTGTTAAAACCTTTAGTTCTTGAACAAAGACCTTTGGATATATATTTGGAGGATTGAGAGATAACCAAATATGGCTAAAACCAATGCTGCCCATATCATAAATCGAGATTTAGCCTAATTAATCAAGTACCTTGACCCTTTGAAGAATCCCATCGGAAGCATACCCCTAGTCTTCCTCTCATTGATACCAATCTTGTGTTTACTTTCTTATTTGTCAATCTCTTAGAAAATCATCACATCCACTCTCTATGGGATTGACCTCAATACTCATTGGAATATTTATTTGTTTTGCTCTGACGATCGCTACTACCTCCTTCTGGGAGAGTGTTTATGAGAGTTATCAGTATTATATACATCCGGGGGCAGCCAAAATGTATCATTACCTTAAGAAACACTATTTGTGGTGTAAGATGAAAAGGGAAATTGTGGAGTTTGTGGCTAAGTGTTTGAATTATTAGCAAGTGAAATATGAGCATCAAAGGTCGGTGGCATGACTCAGAGAATGCCTATACCAGAGTGGAAATAGGAGCATATCATTATGGACTTCATGGTTGGGTTGCTTCAGACCTTGGAAAAGTTTGACTCCAATTGGGTGATTGTGGATAGATTAACCAAATCAACCCATTTCATTCTAGTAAAGGTTACCTACAATGAGGGGAAGTTGGTGAAGATCGACATTCGAGAGATAGTTCGATTGCATGGTTTTCCTATTTCCATCATTTCAGATAGGGTTACTCAGTTCACATCTCACTTTTGGTGCTCTATGCAGCGCGAGTTGGGTACTCAGTTAGAGATACGCACAACCTTTCATCTCCAAATAAATGATTGATCGGAGAGGACTATTCAGGTTTTAGAGGATATGCTTTGGGATTGTGTGATCAATTTTGGTAGTCATTGGGATCAGTTCTTGCCTTTGTTGGAGTTTGCCTACAACAACATATATAATTCCAACATTCAGATGGAACCATTTGAGGCTTTGTATGGGAGAAAGTGTAGATCTCCGGTGGGTTGGTTTGATTCCCTTGAAATTAGGCCTTGGGGTACAGACTTGTTGCGAGATTTGTTGGATAGGGTAAAGATGATCCAGGACTAGATTTTGACAGCCCTGAGTAGGCAAATGAATTATGTTGATATATAGGAGGGTTCACGACCTTGAGTTTATGGTTGGTGAGCAAATTTTGTTGGAAGTATTCCCCATGAAGGGTGAGTTTTAGGGTGACTATACCATAGGAGTTTATTATATTTGAGAAAAAAATATACAAAAAGATTTTTTAATTTTTTTTAGAGGCATATCTCATCCACCCCTTGGTTTTTCCTTTCGGTTCTTTTCCAAGGTGGTGCCCTTTGAACCGGGTAATTTTATTTGATTACCCTATATTATTTCAAAACCTTGTTGCGTCCTAACGCACACGCAAGTGTACGCGGTCGTACAAGTAATATAGGATTGTAAGTCCAGATATCATACCCACAACGACTTGCTGATTGACTATTCACTAAATTAAACTAATTCTAATTATTTTTTCAAGCGATAAATCTCAAAGAAATATTTATTAACTATAGAAATTAAAAAAAGAAGTTAACTAATAAACAATTAACCAAACAAAGAGCAGATTTTTACGTAATCAATATAATGAAATCGATCAAGGATTATGGATTCGCTAACAATCATGTTGAGTAATCAATTTCATCAACTTGTTCATCTACCTAGTTGCTGATTTCGGGGTTGATTTTACAATTATGGTCTTTCGATCCTCTAATTGCCTATCCAGAATAGCATCACAACTACATCATTGAGCGGGAATATGACATCTTATTTTGAACGTATTTATATATCTTCTCGTATAAACCAAATAAGGCATTATAGGGTATATTCCTATCCTAGTCGCGAACCTACCCTTTACGTTAGAAAAGAGAGGCCTTGCTCCCTATATTCTTTATTCTATCCAAATGTTTCTTCTTTCGAGTTCACAAAGATATTATAGATTTATTTTAGCATTAAAATAGTATGCACACGAATATAAGAACAACTAATATGATAATCCTCACAAATTGAATCAAGAATCTACTACAAGAATCATGAAGATGCCATAATCCTAGAACAAGAATTTTAACTCCACATAGATATGGAGAAATTACAACAAATCATCCAAAAAAAACTAAAATAAAAACTAAAAGAGAAGAAAAGATGAAACCAATATTCTCTGGCCTCCACGGCGGCTCCTAGTTCTTCGTAGGTCAAAAGTTATGTAAAAATTGTGATTTGAGATGTATTTATAGAGTATGAGGAAAATAACCCCTTTTCCTACTTTGATTTGGAGTAGACAAAAACTGGAAATTTTTCGGGTTGGGCCCTAGGGCAATGCCCCACCAATGCCCCAACTAAAATTTTTTAGGTTTGGGGCTGGGCGATGCGCCAGCAACACCCATCAGTAGTTTGGTGGCTGTGGTGGCGCGCCAGCAGTACGCCACAACCCAGATTTTCTTATTTTGCTCTCTTTTTCTCTCGAAGCTTTGTTAACTCCTTTCCAATGCTTTTATGCTTCTGTTTTAGCTCCCATGGGTTATTTTTCTCCATATTTTTCCCTACAAATCATCTAATCACATATATTAGCTCACAATCAAGAATATGCAAATAATCAAAAGGATATACATTACTTTTACTCTTGAAACAAGACTAAAACATGGGTAAATAAAGCAAGCGGGCGTATAAATACGCCCAAGATCACTACCCCACACTAAAACATTTGTTCGTCCTCAAACAAATCACTACACACCCTAAAAAATTTCACATCTTACGAAATCAATTGAACAGGTCTACTCACACCCAAGTTAGCTAGACAATTTAATCTTGACCCATAATCCAATCAACATGCATACATCAATCATACATTCACAGACCCTTCATTGAAACCACACAACCTCTACAACTGAATCTTCATGAAAAATAAGGCCAACCTGATCAAGTATAAATATAGCCATCATTATTACACCAAGTTTTCACCATTTTGTGCCCTCACATTAAAGAGAGATGTCCGTTGCTCACATCATACATACATATTCAAATTTGGGCACATAGAAAAGAAATTAGCTACTCTCTCATAGAAAATTTTATACATACAAGACATACCATAGGATTGCCCTTAGTGTAATACGCTATTAAAGAAGCATCACAATTGTAGAATCAAAAGGACTTTTATAGATTGTAATATCAGCCAAGGGACGAGTATGAACACTTTGGCCAATAGTGACTACTTTCCCTATGCACTTTAAGATGCTTACTTTAAATTTTTTCACTCTTTTCCTTATGTCACCTCAACTTCAACTTATGTTCATGTTACTCTTCAAACTCCCCCATTTTCTTTTGGTTTATTGCCCTTAACCTTCATTCACTTATTTGTAGCAAGGAGATTTTTCTTCTTACTACCAATACACAAAATATTTTTCACAAGGGACATTTAATTCTTATTCTTACCCCAACAACCTCCCTCTATATTTTTACCTTTTTTCTTTTATTCCTTTCTTTTTCTTTAAGTCTTTCAACTATAAAAGTGCATTAGGGACTCTTTGGATCAAATTAATATGGAGTAATCAAATAAAAGGGATAGGCTAAACATGCAGCTAGTCAAAGAAATAGGCATAAGGCTCAAAGGGGCTTAACTAAGAATAATATAAAGGATGGCACAAGCAATAGTAAAAAAGAAGTGGCTTACAAAGAAATGCCTTGATCATATCCCACAAGTCAACACTATGTTTCATTTCATACACACACGGGGTAAGTTCTAGATATTAATATATGCAAGAAACACAACAAACACTCACTACACATGGAACAATGGTTAATAAATAGCTTCCTATGACTTCATATTCACAACACTACCAAATTGAATGAATCAACATTATTAAGTCCATCTTTAGGTTTTTTTGAGTCAAATTAAAGAGTCTATGCGTCTCTAAATGAAGTTTCCTACTTTTTATGCTTCTTTTGAGTGAATTACCCATGACGTCTAGTGTATTCTTAGGCGAAGTATCTAGCATTCAAAAAGCTATGGTTTTTAATCTTTCTTCTTCCTATGACTAATTTTCCCTCAAGACGGTCGTCATCCATCCATCGTCGAGAAAATTTCTCTACCTATGACTAAAAAAAGTAAAATAACTACTAAACAAATAAAATTACCCGGTTCAAAGGGAATGAGATATGCCTCTAAAAAACTAAAAAATCTTATTGTATATTTTTTTCTCAAATAAAATAAACTGCTATGGAATACTCACCCTAAAACTCACAATTATCGAAAGATTCCCCACCCCACACTTAAAATCTTGATTTGTCCTCAAAGCAATTTAAAGTAAAAAAATAAAGAACAAGGGTAAGAAATACTCCCTGAGGCCCTCTAGGGCCTAGCTGACAACATGTTTCTTAATTTTTTTATCAAGGAGCGAACGACCCCACACTTAAGCTTAACCCATGCTCCCTTAGCATTCAAATTTGGGTACTTAGACTTCCCCAAACCTGCAAAATAAAATAAAAAGAGAAAAAATGTGACACTATATAAAAAATAAGAAGCTACACTACCAATTGGGTTGCCTCTAAACAAGCGCCTAATTTAATGTCGTGGCACGACGCCAGCACTTCACCACTTTTCTTTCCACTTAGAACTTATGAATTGCACCCCTAACTTTGCATCAAAATTTTTGCTCCGCTCAATGGACGGTGGTATATTTATGATGGGACCAAGCAAAGGATGTCGCATCTTGCACTTATTGTCCTTTAAGTGAGGAATGTCATCTTCTCTCTTGGGTGTGCCAAATTTTAGAATGTAGGGACCTTGTTCCTCATCTACACACTTCTCCACCATTTTAGATGACTCGATTTCCATGTCCTCATCCAAACATAATGTAGAAAACTGATAAGAATGAGGTCCAACATGTCCCCACTCAAAACTTGCATTATTTATGACATGCTCATTTTCATACATCTCCTCAACATCAGCACTAATGAATAAAACATAGTTTAATGGGTGGAATTTTTCTTTCTCCTCCACTCGTTGGCTAGTATCCACAATAATTGGTGATTGGGCATCAGACGCCTCAACCTTTTTCTTCAAGTGATCCTCCATGTCATGAATATCTGAGCCAAATTGGTCGATCTCTTGTCTGAGCTCAACTCTTCCTTCTATCAGCTGTATCATCATGTATGTAAGATTATCACGGAGAAACATATGAAATTTATTTTTTCCTTCTACTAGGGGTTTATTTGGGTATTGGCTAAGATCGTAACTTGTTGATTAATACAAGCTTCAATCATAGCCTACATATTTGTTAAGTGGAAAGCTATTCTCTTTGTGGCTTCCCTTAATTGTTCTTGACTATCCAGTATTTGCATCAACATATCAATAAGGTGAGCATCATGATTCGCATCCTCCACTTCATTACCCCTTCCAACATTATAAACAATAGAAGAATCATAGTAGGGGCTCGGGAAAGGGGAATAAGAGTTAGGACAACCATTCGAATGACCCTCCTGACCACCACATATATGACATAAATTAAATTCAAAAGGTTGGGTAGGTGCACACCACTCGCTCCCCTGAAAATTTTGCCAAATACTCTCCAGGTGGGGTCCTCCGCCAAAACAACAAGAATCATCATCATTCGACCACCATCTATCCCAAGATGACATATTAAGAAGAGTGATAGAAAAGCAAAAGAAACTAAAAATATAACTATGTAAAAAAAATAACTATGTACAACTCAAACAACTAACTAAAAAAAGTATAATCTAGATAAACAATTAACTTCCAAGTCCCCGACAATGGCGCCAAGAAATTATTGCATCCTAACGTACATGCAAGTATACACGGTCATACAAGTAATATAGGATTGTAAGTCCAGATATCGTACCCACAGGGACTTGTCGATTAACTATTCACTAAATTAAACTAGTTCTAATTATTTATTCAAGCGACAAATCTCAAAGAAATATTTATTAACTATAGAAATTAAAAAAATACACGGTCATACAAGTAATATAGGATTGTAAGTCCAGATATCGTACCCACAGGGACTTGTCGATTAACTATTCACTAAATTAAACTAGTTCTAATTATTTATTCAAGCGACAAATCTCAAAGAAATATTTATTAACTATAGAAATTAAAAAAAGAAGTTAACTAATGAACAATTAACCAAATAAAGAGCAAATTTTTACGTAATCAATATGATGAAATCGATCTAGGATTATGGATTCGCTAACAATCATGTTGAATAAGCAATTTCATTGACTGGTTTGTCTACCTAGTTGCTGATTTCGGGGTTGATTTTACGACTATGGTCTTTCGAGCCTCTAATTGCCTATCCAGAATAGCATCACAACTACATCATTGAGCAGGGATGTGACATCTTATTTTGAATGCATTTATATATCTTTCCATATAAACCAAACAACGCATTCTAGGTTTATTCCTATCCTAATTGCGAAAATACCCTTTACGTTACAAAACAGAGGCCTTGCTCCCTATATTCTTCGTTCTATCCTAATGATTCTTGTTCCGAGTTCACAAAGATATTATAGATTTATTTTAATGGTAGCTAAGCATTAAAATGATATACACAAGAATATAAGAATAACTAATATGATAATCCTCACAAATTGAATCAAGAATCTACTACAAGAATCATGAAGCTATCATAATCCTAGAATGAGAAGTTTAACATCATATAGACATGGAGAAATTACAACAAATCATCTAAAAATCATAAAATAAAAAATAAATGAGAGAAAAGATGAAACTAATATTCATCAGCCTCCACGGCGGCTCCTAGCTCTTCGTAGGTCAAAAGTTATGTAAAAATTATTATTTGAGATGTATTTATAGAGTATGAGAAAAATTACCCCTTTTCCTACTTGGATTTGGAGTAGACAAAAACTGGAAATTTTTTGGGTTGGGCCATGGGGCAATGCCCCACCAACACCCCAGCTGAAATTTTCTGGGATTGTGGCTGGGGTGACGCTCCACCAATGCACCAGCCATACCCATCAGTAGTTTGGGGGCTGGGGTGGTGCGCCAATAGTATGCCACACCCTGGATTTTCTTTTTTTGCTCTCTTTTTCTCCAAGAATTTTGCTAACTCCTTTCTAATGCTTTTATGCTTCCATTTTAGCTCGCATGGATTATTTTTCTCCATATTTTTCCGTGCAAAGCATCTAATCACATATATTAGCTCACAATCAAGAATATGCAAATAATCATAAGGATATACATTACTTATGCCCTCGAAACAAGGCTAAAACATGGGTAAATAAGGCAAGCGGGCATATAAATATGCCCAAAATCATGAGGTTTGGGAAGAAGGGAAATCTTAGTCCGATGTTTATTGGCCCTTTTGAGATTCTTTGGCGTATTGGGAAGGTAGCTTATAAGTTAGCATTGCCTTTGAGTATTTCAGTTGTTCACCTTATTTTCATGTTTTGATGTTGAAAAGGTACCATTCTAACGGTTCTCATGTGATTAGTTAGGATTCAGTGGATTTGGATCAGAATCTGACTTTTGAGAAAGAGCCTATAACTATCTTGGAGACACAAACTAGGAAGTTGAGATCCAAGGAAATAACATCAGTAAAGGTTCGGTGAAAGCATCATCTGATCAACGAGGCCACTTGGGAGATAGATTTGGATATGTGGAACATATATCCACAGCTTTTTGGCATTTCAGGTAACTTTCTTGCCCTTTTGTTCGAGAAAGAATGTGTTTTTTAGTGGTGGATAATGTAACAATCCTTATAGTGATTTTTGGATTTCCTTACATTTTGACTGTTTTCCCCTCTCTATAGTTTTATTTTGATATTTATGGTCTATGGGAGTGGGTGGTACGGTCCCCGAGAAGTTTGGTTAATCTTTAAGGGATTTTTTCATTTTGGAAGGCTTTGAGGTGGGTAGAGTTGACTTTGATCAGCATTTCAATTTTGGAGTGTCGTATGAGAATTTTGTCATTTTTGTTAGCTATAAAATATCATTTTTAGGCTGGGAGCACTGTTGGTTCAGGTCTTGAGGCTTTCAGATGCATTTTGGGTAGTTGTTTGGAAAGTTGGAAATATTGCCTAGTGTTGACTTTAGTCAACATTCTTTGAAAACAACTTTCGTTGGTGAATTCAATAATTCCATCAGGTCCAAAGGTGTTTTATGCACAATTTGCACTATTGTTTTATGTTCATAGGGTTCCGGATGAGTTTTTGGCATCAAAAGCAAGTTTTTAAAATTGCAGATTTTGCTGGTATCTGGTATGAACGTGATCGCACCCTTGTAGCGTGATACTGCTAAAGGAATTTTGTGACCAGCAGGATAGAAATGGGGTAGCGTGATAGCACTGAGTAGTCTGGGCGCTATTTAGCGCGATAACGCTAAAAGAATTAAGCTCCTTTAGCGTGATGACACCGCTTTAACGCGAAGCGCTTAACGTGCTATAGTAGCATATATCAAATTTTTCCCTTCCATTTTGGTCACTTCTTTCTTCCAATGTTGGACCTATAGAGCTCCATTTTGGGTGATGTTTAGTGGATTTCCTTCGTCTTGAAAAGGGGTAAGTTCCCAAATCTTTGAATATTATTTTCTCTGCTATTTTACCTCAAATTTTGGGTTAATTCTAGATTAAGGATTAAAATTGAAAGTCTTATCTTGCTCCATTTTCAACCAAACTCCACCTTTATGATCCTTAACCATTGGGTAAGCTTTATACACTAGCTTTACACTTTCCCTAATGATTATTTTATGATTTCATCTTCAAATCTTAGTTTTCTAACTTGAAAATTTGGGGTTTTCCTGGTAAAGTTAAAGTTCACTAAATTAATGATTTCACGCTCGATTCTTACCCCGTTTTTGATGAAATTTTATATTTGAACTCCTTATGCTTTTGGTAAATTAAATTTCTAATAAATTTCTAGTTTTGCCCATTCAGGCTCGGGGTTGAATTTTGGGTTAACCTTTTGAACCCGATCTAGAACCTTAACTATATGGGTATCATTGTATTTGTGTTTACACGTAAAACTCATTTTTGATAGTGTGGTTGAGTTTGGGGCTCTTCGTAAAGGAAAGGCTCAAGTGTGATCGCTTAGAGCTTTGTTGTTCGGCTTCTAGGATCAGTAAGCCATAGTCTACCTGGCGTATAATGAAAAGCTACTAGAAAGACGTTGTCCGAGCCCAAACTGCTTCGAGAAGTCCCAAACAACAATCAAACTATCAAGAACATAATATATTAGTCAATACAAAGCTAACGACACCTATAATGCTAATAATTTAGTTGGATTGAAATTTGGGTTAAAGCAGGCCTGTGGGCCCTGCATACTAAAATTGAGGATGGAAATTACCACAAGTTTCCCAACGTTGCTAGGACACATGCTAAAATTGAGCAAAATTCAAGTCAGGAAAGGGCCTAAAACAACCCCTTTATCCCAAGAACAAATTAGGAATCAATTGATGAATTAACAGAATTAAAGGTTAGAAACTTACAATAAACGATGAGAAATTTACCACGGACATGGAAAAATGCAACCCCAACACTCTACGAAGAACCCACTCCAAAAATTGAGCTTAGAGCTCTAAGGAAATAGTTGGAAGTGATTTGAAACTTAGCAAAAAAAAAAGAGAAGACCCATTTAAAACTGCCAACGATCAGCGCACCTACGGTCATATTAACGCAGGTGCATCGCTACAGCGGCGCCTAGACCATCATTGTGGCAGAGATCAACAAACCCTCTAACCCCGCAGGTGCAATACAAAATGCCGCAGGGGTGACACCACAGGGGTGGGAGAAGGAGCACATGTATGCCCCCTACCGATGCCACCAGGACCACAGGTGTGGCACCCGGAGCGCAGGTGCAGTTGCGAAGTACGGACAAAGCACCGCAGTCGTGCCCATACCAGAACCAGCAGCAACCAGCTGTAAACTCAATTTCAAATTCCTTTGATCATACCTTGAGGATCTTCCAGGGACCCGCGCATGGAAACGAACTATGCTACCCTACCTAAAATGGCATTCCAGACTCAATGGAATTGACAAAATTGCCATACGAGGTTGATTTAATGAAAAGTAGGCTCCACATCCAAAAACCAACTCTTAACCAAAATAGAACCCAATAGCCCAAAATGAGTTCGGAAGCCTTGATACCTGAACCAAAGGTGCATTTAGCCCAAAGTCAAAATTCCAGAGCTAACTGCACTGATGGAATTCCAATCTGAAGCCGTCTTCTCTGAATGTTGACCAAAGTCAAACTTTCAACTACAACTGGCATGAAATCTCAAAAAGTGAGATAAAACCATACTGAAAGCTCCTAAGCCCTGACCAAGGGTCCAACTAGACCAAAATCCATGATCTGGAGGTAATGGAACTATTGAAATTTGATTCTGAGTTCGTTTGCTAAGAATGTTGACTAAAGTCAATTATTTCCTAAGTTAAAGCTCTAAAATAGAGAAATAGTCATAAAGACCAAACGAACAGCCCAGGCACCAAACCACTAGTCCCAGAAAGTCATAAATGACTTGAGGCCTCTATAGGTAAGCTCTAAACATACAAGGAAAGCAAAAATGCAAAATGACTAGAAGGGTGATTACATCATCCACTACTAAAAAGGAATTTTGTCCTTGAAAGTCAGGAAAAATGGAGTACTTGAAGGCTGAAACAACTATGGATATTAAGTCTGCATCTCTCTCTCCCAGGTAGCCTCATCGATCGGACAGTGCCTTTGCTAAACCTTAACTACATGAATCTCTCTAGACCTCAATCTCCTAACATCTTTGGCTAGAATGGCTACTAGCTCATCAATAAAAGCCAAACTCTTATCTAACTGCATTGAATCCCACCGTAGCACATAAGACTCATCCGGAATATAACGTCACAACATGAATACTTGAAAGACTGGGTAAATAGCTGAGAATATAGGAGGCAAATCTAGCTAATAAGCAACATCACCAACCCTCTGAAGGATCTCAAATGGCCTAATATACCTAGGGCTGAGCTTCCCTCCCTGGCAAATCACATTACGCCCTTCACAGGAGACAATCAAAGAAATATCCGATCACCAACACTGAACTCTAAGGAATTAAGTCTACAGTCTGGGTAGCTCTTCTTCCTACTTTGGGCTGCCCGAAGTCTGTCCTGAATCACCCAAACTCTATCTAAGGAATCACAAAGTAGGTCTGTACTTTACGATTGGGACTTAAAACCAACAAATAAACCTATTGGTGATCTGCAATGCCTATCATACAATGCCTCAAAAGATGATATATGAATACTCGAGTGATAATTGTTATTATAAGAAAACTCCACCAAAGACACATACTGATCCCATCAACCCCCAAAACTAAGAAAATAGGCCTGTAACATGTCCTCCAAGACCTTGATAGTACTCTAAAACTGGCCATCTGTCTGAGGATGGAATGACGTGGTGAGCTAAACCTATGTACCCATCTCTCATTGAATAGTCCACTAAAACTGAGATGTAAACTGAGTAACATGGGTCTAAAATAATAAAAGCTGGAACCCTATGCAAACAGACATCCTCATGGAGATAGATCTGAGCCAACCTCTCTGCACTGATCAGACCATTAAAATAGGACATCCTTCCTAGTCAGCCTAGTCAAAGGTGTTGCTATGGAAGAAAAGACCTAGATGAACTGTCTGTAGTTCCCTGCCAACCCAATAAAACTGCGAACCTCGGTAGGAGTAGTAGGCCTCAACCAATCACAAATGGCTGCAATCTTTACTGGGTCCATCCTAATCCCATCTTTAGACATCACATGTCCTAGGAATGCTAAAGACTCAAGCCAAAATCACACTTTGAGAACTTGGCATAAAGCCGATGATCTCTCAAAGTTCGGAGCATGATCCTCAAATGCTGCTAATGCTCCCCTTACCCCGCAAATATACCAATATATAATCAATGAAGACTATCACAAATGAATCCAGGTATGCCTTGAGCACTCTCTGAATCAAGTCAATAAACGCTGCTGGGGAATTAGTCAACCCAAAAGACATCACCAGGAACTCATAATGTCCATAACATATCCTGAATTCTATCTTTGGGATGTCCTCCGCCCTAATTCTCAACTGGTGGTAGCCTAACCTTAAATCTATCTTAGAGAACACTACTGCACCTTGGAGCTGATCAAACAAGTCATCTATTCACATTATCAGATACCTGTTCTTTATAGAAACCTTATTCAACTGCCAATAATCAATAAAAATCCGCATCAAGCCATCTTTCTTCTTCACAAATAGAACTAGATCACCCTAAGGTGACACACTTCGCCTGATGAAACCCTTAGCTAACAAGTCCTGAAATTGAACCTTAAGCTCCTTCAACTTAGCTGGGGCCATACGATATGGAGTAATGGAAATGGGACTGGTACCTGGCTCTAACTCAATGGAAAAGTCTATATCTTGATCAGGTGGAAGTCCTGGTAGGTTGGTCGGGAACACATCTAAAAACTCTAACCAAAAGGACCGACTCATGAGAAGAAGAGTTGGCTCTAACATCCTGTACATATGCTAGATAAGCCAAACACATGCACAAAATCAACTTCTTAGCCTGAAGATAAGAAATGATCTCAAATGGTGCGTAACTAACAGAACCCTACCAAATAATCGGGGATACACTGGGTATGTCTAAGGTAACGGTCTTGGCATAACAATCCAAAACTACTTGGTGAGGGGATAACTAGTCCATTCCCAGAATCACATCAAAGTCTAGCATATCTAATATCATCAAATCAGCCCAAGTCTCAAGACCACCAACAGCTACAAAGAATGATCTAACAATCTGATCCACTACTAAAGAATCACCTACCGGGGTAGCGACTGATAAGGGAATAGATAATGGCTCACTAGCCAACCCCAAGCAAAGAACAAAGTAGGAAGAAACATACAAACATAAAGAACCAGGATCAAACAATGCTAAGGCTGACTGATATCAAATAGAAATTATGCATGTGATCACCGCGTCTAAAGACTCTACCTCCAATCTACTTGGGACCATATAGAACTAACGCCGACCTCTAGTGGACCGACTGTTATCTCGACCACCTAACATGCCACTCTGGGCACCACCTCTACCCTGTACACCACTTCCTCTGATTAGTGGTTATGATACTTTCAGAGGCTGAGCTGGCTAAGCCAGTTGATCGGTTGGTAGAACTGTACCCTGATAGGGGCAATCTCTGACAAAATTACTGATAATACCACACTTGTAGAAAGGCTGATGGCCCAACCTGGCTTGATAAACTAGTGAACTTGTATGGTCACCATGGCCTGATGCCCCAGATGATGTACCCTTCAATGACTGACCTGAACTCGGCCCACTGAATCTATGATGACCATTGTAACAATGCTGACTACTCTAACCATGATCAAACTGAGGCCTACCTGAAGCCTGAAGTGATGCCTGAACTGGGTGACTAGACTAACTCAGATGCTGTTGTGGCTGATATTCTATGCCCTACTAGCCTAAACCTCTATCACTAGAGAGGAAACCAATGTAACTGCCCTGATAGCATAGTTTCTTATCTCTTGAATCAGTATCCTGGTAATGCAAATCCTCTATAGTGTAGTCATGGTCTGCTATTGCCTGAAATGGCCACCCACTAAAAATTAGTATCTCTATAGTCTTACGAAGCTCAGTCCTTATCCCCCAAACAAAATGATGAATCATGTCTGGCTCTGTAGGAATGATCATACCCCAAATGGATCTAACTGGTGAAAATAGGTCTTGTACTCAGACACTGTCATAGATCCCTACATCGTGGGTAAACTGCTCCCTACGTTGCTCGCGGTCACATTATGGCAAGAACACGGCCATAAAGTCCTCGTAGAACTTTCTCCATGTTAAGCGAGGAAACTCAGAGGGTTTGCAAGCTACCTCTGGCCTTAACCAAAGCTTAGTTGGCCCCTCAAGCTGATAGGTGGTATAATCCACTCTGTGAGCATCTAGCTGACCAAGGTGATGAAGTATCTCCTCACAGGTAGAAATAAACTCATAGGTATCCTGTCTGGGAGCACTAGAGAACCTCAGTGGGAATAGTCTTAAAAACTGGCCTTAAGCCTTCTACTCCAACTCTAATATAATTGGGTGAGGAGAAAGAGGCTGAGAGGCTGTAGGCACTAAAAATGACCATTGCACAGGAAGCCGCAGTAGCAGGCAGCATTCCTGAACTCTGAACACCAAAGCCTGCCCTCTGAGTGAATGTTTGGGTCATATCAAAAGGCTGACCCTCAACCATGCTCAATAACTTATAAAGCATACTCTGAATATCTAGTATAGGAGCTGGGTCTAGTGCTAGTGCTAGTTCTGACACTGATGCTGCTACTGGACCTGGTGGCACCTGGGCTGCTGTTTCAGAACTGGCTCTGGATCATATTGGATGTTTGGAGCTCTAACTAGTGTCGCGGCATAGGCACGTACTTGACCTCAACCTCTATCTCTACCCTGTCCCCTAGCTAGAGCTGGATGTGTTGGTGCTTGATGTGACGCCAATTTACGTCACTTTCGACTCCTTTTTACTAAGAACAATCGTACGTTTTCAAGCAACCGTTGTTGTTTTTGATGTTTTTATGTTGTATTTGTAGGAAATGGAAACAAACACGGAAACGGAAGGAAATACGAGAAAAAGAGGATTCTGCCTAAGAGTGACGGCCTGAGTGACGGCCCGTCACACATGTGATGGTCCGTCACAGTGACCGTCAACTTGAGGAAGCGGTGCGGCCTAGCAGTGACGGTCCAGGCGACGGTCCGTCACTGCCTTGACGGTCCGTCAGCTTGGCCGTCAAGTTAAGGCAGTAGCGTCAAGCGGCTGCCCGCATTTTGGGGATTCCTAGCCCGTTTTGGATTTGGCTTCTATTACTCCTATAAATACCCTAGGTTAAGTATATTTTAAGGGGGCGAATATTATTCTTTATAGTTCACCCATTAGTTTAAACACGTTTTTTAGTTGTTTTTGAGATCAAGAAACACGTTTGCTCTTCTTGAATTCGTGTTCTTGATTCGTTCTTGAGTTCTTGGTTTTTCTTGTTCTTGGATACTTGAAGATTGTCCTCAATATATTGTAAGGATTTCGTTTCTTTATTATTTTATGAACATGATTTTCTTCTTTTCATCTTCGAGCATGAGTAACTAAAACTCCCGCAACTAGGGTTGTGGGAGCCATGGCAAACGTAGCAATATAGATTTCGGGTAGCGTTAGGTTCGATATATGTAATGTCACGTTGTTAATCATACATTATGTCATGTTTTCTAGTGGTTGCAAACATTAGAACATGCCTAGGTTTAATTTGCTTGAGTAAAGAGATTAAAACCGGGAAAACTTGATTAACGACAAGGATTCGAGACTACCAACTCTCGTCTTAAAGATTAATGATGTAACTGGATTACTCTACTTGATGTTAGGATTGAAATCTAAAAAGCACATCTTTTCGAGGTCGAGAGAATAGAAAAGGAAATTTGTTTATTTGGTCGAGAGACGTTTAGACGATACAATTGACGCAATCACATCGTGACACGCATATAGAAAGAACCCGATTAAGCCTAGGATCGACATTGTTACAAAAGCCATGGTGAACACGTCCCTAGTTCATTCTCTCCTATTGATTATTTCTCTTACATAATTGTTGCTTTTGTTCACGTTGATTACAAACCCCCCCCCCCCCTTTAATTACCGGAAACAATTGACGACCAGTCACGTACTTTACTAAAGACTTAATCTTCACCATATTCTCTGTGGGATTCGACCCCAACCTTGTTGGGTTCTTTACTTGACAACGATCGCTTACGCTTCATAAATTTGAGGTGTAGTTTGAGCGTTATCAGTGCTGAAGGCTCACTCTCCTCCGCTGCTGAAGATCTCATACGAACCATCAGTGAAAGAGTGAACTAGAACAAATGAGATTCCAAAAAACCATTTAGGATAAATCGCATGATATAGAAGCAAGAGAAGACTCATGCTTCCTAATATATCACTGTAGCATCACGAAGATAGGGTATGGACGTCTCTGCCCTGATCCGCATGACTTTATTAGACATTGGCTCCTATACCGATGACACTGGTGAACCTAGGATCTGACACCAAGCTTTCATGACCCATTTCTCAGGTCATGATGGCACCTACAACCGTCCTGTAGGTGAACCAATCCCTATAGTCTGAAATGGTTAGTTATGGGAGACTACCTAAGTAAAGCACGTACAATCAAGAAAATAAGAGGAAGAAGGTAAGAGGGCATGCAAAAAGGGAAGCAACCTGAATATATATAGAGAACTACACCATCCCATGACCTGGTATCACAAGTACATGAGCCGCTACTAAAAATACATAGTACAATGGAGTGCAAAAGTAAAATATGCCCCGGTTTCTAGGAGCTCACCCTATATCTCAGATGTCCCAACAAAATCCCCATATCAATGGCTATAGCCCATACTAGGATCTGCATTTGGAAGATGCAAAAGTGTAGTATGAACACCATTTGCATAAACAATTGGTACTCAGTAGACATCATAGACCGACTGGGCACATATAAAATATAAAAGCAGTAAATAGCAGATAAGGAAAGAAAAGGGTCACATAAGCAAATAGAGTAAAGTACAAGGAATCTAGCAATAGATAAAAGGCATAAAAGAATACAAGTGTACTATGCTAGCCAAAGAAGATGTATCACAAAACACAAATGTAAGAGTAAAGAACACACATGGGTCCTTGCAGTAATAGTAAGTAAGGAATGCTTATCGAATAGGGTAGTGTACTAGTAACCTCAAATAAAGGGAGAGAAAGAAAGGAAACTAAACATAGATATGCTATCAATACAGCTCACAAGGTAAGGATAATAAAAAAGTAACTAACAGGTAACCATAATAAGAGCAAGTAATACTTAGTACCTACAATACCAACAAGCGCCTATACACTCAAGGATACATACACATGAACACAAACCCTACTGACATCCCATACTACCAGAGAGTACACTAAGCAAATAGCAAACAAGGGTGGAATCATGCATAAATGAATAATATGATATGGTATGCCAGTGGTACCATATGCACCTCATCTGATGCCCGTAGGACCAGCAGGTAGGACTCATAGAAGAGCTTCCCCCATATACCCCTACTCCTCTGGAACTCTTTGCCCATAGACCCTAGTCTGGATCGGTAAGGTCCATGGAGGTCTCCGCGACCACATACCAACTCTCAAGATCTCAGCATACATGCCCAGAGTCTATTCGGATCTAAAATCAGTAAGAAAACCATGTCTAGCGCTTGGCCAGACTGAGTCTATTATCATCGCAAGTACTAGTGTGAAAAAACAACATGTAATCCCTTTTACTTCAAGAATATCCATTAAGCCAATTTTACGTCCATTTATAGCCATTAATAACTGAAAATAGGCCCTCAGGGCCATGCAAGGTCAGAAAACTGGTCATAGTCAGGCCTGCAACCTGTAGTAGTAATAAACCAATGTAGAAAAGCTTTTTTCATAATGATTATAAACTCAGATACAATGAACGGTTCATATCAACCTACTGGCCCTACACAGGCTCAAATCTACTCTACAACATAGATAACAAGTTAGCAATCATGAAACAATGTTTGGAACTCATGGACACTTCCTAAATATCCCACTAAATATGGTCTAGAGGCATATGTAAAGGCCACTCAGGGCCATAAGGGGTAATACAATTGTACTAGCTCAAATACTGATGCAGAAGAGACAAGAATGGACGAAAAAGAAGCAAATAAGGTCTGGGGTACCAAACTAGTAATCCCAACCTAATAATGAGCTAAATAGTATGATTATGTTATATATAGGAAAAGTCTAGGATCTTTAAGCTATAGCTTACCTGGCGTCTAATGAAAAGCTATTGGAAAGACATTGTCCGACCGCAAACTGCTCCAAGAAGCTCCAAACAATAATCAAGTTATCAAAAACATAATCTATTTATCAATACAAATCTAACAACACCCATAATGCTAATAATTTAGCTGGGTCAAAATAGGCTTGTGGGCCTTGTAACCCAAAATTAAGGACGGAAATTACCACAAGTTTCCCAATGCTGCCAGGAACACATGCTCAAAAATTGAGCATAATTCGGGCCTAAAACAGCCCCCAAATCCCAAGAAAAAATTAGGAATCAATCAAAGAATTAACAGAATTAAAGGTTAGAAACTTACAATAGACAAAGAAAAATCAACCATGGGCACGGAAAAATGGTACCCCACCACTCTACGGAGAACCCACTCTAAATATTAAGCTTAGAGATCTAAAGAAATAGTGGAAAATGATTTGAAACATAGCAAAAAGAAGGAGAAGACCCACTTAAAACTACCATCGATCGACATACCTGTGGTCATATTAACACAGGTGTGTCACTGCAGTGGCGCCCAGACCACCGCAGGGGTAGCGATAAACAAAACCTCTAACCCTGCAGGTGTGGTATAAGATACTACAGGGGCGGCACTGCAGGGGTAGGAGAAGGAGCGCAGGTGTGCCCCCTACTGATTCTAGCATGCCCGCAGGTGCATCACCCAGAGTGCAGTTATAACGATATGTTCCATCGTTACTGAAAATATCTAAGGCCAAGGCAGGTGTCTCTCATTCATAATAAGTGTTAGGATTAATTCTTTAGTATGAGAGTACATTGGTATGTACTAAGGTCGTACATAAAGTTAAGTTGAAAGCTTCCTTACCGATTTAGTTTTGGGCTAAGTTCAAACTAGGGTCAACTTCAAACAAGCATTCCTCCTAGAATATAAAGAGTTAGGGGTCTTAATACACAACAAATTAAAGATCTATGAGGCTTCTTTCCAATTCCACTTACCATTTGTTAATCCATTTCCTGAGTAAAAAGTGATAACCATTTTACTAAAGACTGACCATGCTAAAAAGCTCAGGCCGCTGTAGTGAGAATTAGGGAGCGGTACCGCGGTAGCGGCCGGTAGGATGCTATAGCAGAATGACAGGACTAGAAAGCCTATAAATGGGTTTTATAATCCCATTCTCTCTTCTTTAGTTAAAAATAGATGATGGTTGCTCCAAAAATCCTCCTAGGCTGCTCCAAAGCCTAGTAGCCATAGGGAGGGGAGATTTTAGCTAGGGAAGGGTGAAACCATGGATTCTGGGTCCATCCTCCATCAGAAATCGCATTCATGGAGCCAAATTTTATTGTTTACACCTCTGCGGTGGATGCTTGGCATCAAGGTAGGCTATGTTTTAATTTAGTAACTATAGACCTGTATTCCCTTGCATATTATTGTGTAGAATGATGGGAGGATTCATGCTTGGCCTTCGGACAAAGAGTCTGGAGGAATATTATATTGTCTGGCATGATGATTGAAATGAGAACATTGATGTTAGGGTAATTTATTTCATTCCGGGCTATTTATATTTGTTAATTGGGGTGTGATGCTAAAATCCAGGAAACTAGACTATTGGGGTAGGTTCAGGGAATCATAATTGTTGTGAGCAAATAAGTGGGTTTTGGGAATATTCAAGTAAAGGAAATATGATAAAAAGGGAAGGGTTTGAGTCTCAATGTTAAGGACTACCTTCTCTGAACTATAATTGTCTTTAAGGAAGGGTCCTATAATTGATGTATGGGCTATAAATGTGTCTAGAAGGTAAAACGAGAATTAGTCTTCGGACAGGATTTCAAGATTGGGGGTTATGAACCCGATTGTTGGGTAGATAATGGTTATTGTTTTCCCAATGCAAATATGTGTTCATGTAATTGTAGCTTAATATTGTACGTGTATTGCATGCTTAGGGAAGGGAATCGTGAATGTCTAATTATCTGAGTGTCAATTATGTGAAATGAACTGGGTTTGTTGCTTGTTAGTTTACAAGTGTGTTTTGTTCATGAAATATTGACTTGTTGGATTGTGTATGACATTCATTCGGCTTGGGTACCACGTCTAGTACAAGATACATAATTAGTTGGCTCAGGTACCAATCTGGTACGGAAAACTAACAGTTGGCTCGGGTACCACACCTGGTATATGATACTAACGGTTGGCTCGGGTACCACACTTGGTATGGGATTCTAACAGTTGGATAAGGTACCACGCTTGGTACAGGATACTAATGATTGGCTTGGATACCACGCCTGGTACATGTTCTATATTGGTTGTCTCGGGTACTACGCCTAGTATGAGTTAATTATACTTGTTGACTGTATTTTGTTGATGGTTCCATAAGTGGACCGGATCAATTTTTGGAATTGTAATTGTTGCATATTGGTCCATGAGAGGTTGGGTAATTACACATAAATATGGGGTTGGTTCTGGTGTAGGCCTGAAAGCTCATGTTAAAAACTTAGCTGTTGATATAGGGATTCTTGGTTGGTCTGGGTAAAATGAAAAGGGTATATGCTATTGTTATTTGTTCATTGTTTAAATGGATGTTGAACTTGTTTCATGTGGCAGATAAGTTAGAAGGAAGACTGGGAGTCTAAAAATATATATGCTGGATATCATTACATGTTAGATATTATCCTGGGGACTCTTGAGCGATCCGAGAACCTGTAAGCTATAACGTAAGGGTATTTGGTCTAGTCATTGGGGAGTTGGGCATACTTCAGGTGGTGGGGTCATAGTGATTGACATTGAACAATGGAATGGTAGTCCGGGTTTGAACTTAGTTTGTCGGGTTGGTGTGCTTAAGAGATAATGTGGTTTCATATGTAAATCGGAGGTATATGTTAAATGAAATTAATGGTGTCCTAGGGATCCTTGGGAGGTCTGGGTAGCTTGCAAGCTATGACACAATTATATGTGGTCTGGTCAGTTGAGTATTTGGCCATGACTTATATGGTTATTGAGTCCTGGTGTTGATTGGGGTCTTATTGATAGTCATATGGACATGGTTGTTTCATGTTGTCTGGTAGTATTCTATTAGTGGCATACACTCAAATTTCCCATTTTTGACAAGAGTGATAGGTCGGCTAGCAGTGATGTATGGGCTTGTTGGTTACAAGACTAGAGGTGTTGTGGGGTATCACTTGACGTCTCTAAAATGGGTGAGTTTGAAGGGACTAAGGTTCCTAGGGAGTCAGGTTTGACTGGTTTAGTGAAACAATGCTAGTATTTTGTGAGTACCTGAATCGGTGGGATGTCAAGGTTAAGGAACCTTGGGGGGTTGAATACACAGAAACTCACAGGTAGTCCATTATTATGGGTTAAGGGCTAAGGGTCAAGGTTGTTGACTTAGGATCTTAATGCAGGGTGACAGACCTACTAACAGGGTTAGTTAATAATGTAAACTATGGGATTGAACTGGTAAGGTAGTCCTAGTGTTATGTGTGACCATTTGGCTTGACCAGGATAGAAGAGGAAATATTTGCTAATGCTGGAGTTGGCAACAAAATGAAGTAGAGAGGCTTGGGATGGAACGTATGAGTTCTTAGTGTTAATATCACGGAGGGTAAATGTGGATTAAGAGAAACTAGATCCTTGTAACTTACTGCATATTTTCTCTTAATTTCTTATATGATGGTATGTGGTGGATTTAGGTCGACCGATGATGCCTACCAGTACGTGTTATTTGTACTGATACTACTCTTGCTATACCTTTTTGGGTATAGTCTGGTTGCAAGATCAGTGATGTTTCATAGGTACATGATGATGGCGATCTCCAACAGCTTCTACTCTTCAATTCCATGGTGGAAGCTGTGTCTTCTTTTTATTTACTAGTACTTCTCTGTAATAGCTCTTGTACCTAATTAGACTAGATCCTAGGGAGGGTTGCATTCAAATGTTGTAAAGGATTTTCCTAAAACAAAAGTTGTAAGCATTTTCCTGAGTTAAAAATGAGGTTATTTTATGGTTTTACTTTGTTTTCCGCATTACCTGTTGCATCATGTGGTAAGGATGCTCCTATCTAGGTGGATTAGAGTAGGTACCTGTATGGCCCAGTAGTTGGGTCATGACAGCAGGTGTGGATATGCAGGTATGGCCAAAGCATTGCAGTCGTGCCCATACCAGAACCAGCAGCAACCAGCTATAAACTCAACTTAAAATTCCTCCGATCACACCCTCGAGGATCATCCAGGGACCCGCGCATGCAAACAAACTATCTACCCTACCAAAAATGGCATTTCAAACTCAATGATATTGATGAAATTCCTATACAAGTTTGATTTAATGAAAAGTGAGCCCCAAGCCCAAAAACTAAATCTTAACCAAAAGTGAACCCAATAGCCCAATATGAGACCAAAAGCCTCGAGACCCAAACTAAAGATTCCTCTAGCCCAAATTTGACATTTTGGAGCTAACTCTGCTGACGGAATTCCCATCTGTAGTCGTCTTCTCCGAAGGTTGACTAAAGTCTCTAACTTTTTAAAATTCAATTTTTTTTAACTAAAGGAATGAATTTTAAATTTTTTTAATAAGTCTTTTAAAATCATAACTTATATTTTTTAACTTATATTTAGTTTAAATAATTATTAAATAAATTATTATAAATTTAATATTTTTGTCCCATTTATCTCGTTCTGTGATGACCCTTCCGGTCATCTTTGCGTTTTTGCATTTATTGTACTATTAAGCCTTCCTGTAGTGGCCCCAAGTCATTTATGGCTTGCTGAGACCAGCGGTTAGGTGCCTTGGCCGTTCGTTTGGTCATTTTAACTGTTTACCTTTTTTAGAGCTTAAACTTAGAATATCATTAACTTTAGTCAATATTCTTAGCTAACGTCAGAGAGCGTCGGAGGGAGGAGTTCACTAGACTTTCCAAGGATTCTATGATTGTCTCAGAGTATGAGACCCGTTTCCATCGGCTTGCTCCATTTGGGACCATGATTATGCCTACTAAGGCTGATAAGGTCCGTAGATTTGTTTGGGAACTTCAGAGAGAGTTCAGAGAGCATGCAGAGATTCTAGTTGCTAGCGGTCGGTCATTCCAGGCCATTGGGGACTATTCCCGTACAGTTGAGGATTCGCATCATCATGACACCGGGGCCAGGGATAAGAGGCCCCGACATCAGGGGGGTTACACTAGTTCTAGGTATAATGGTAGAGGGTCCGGTTAGTGGGGCCGATGTTATCAGCCACAGCAGCATCAGGTTTAGTCTAGTCGACCAGTTCAGGATTCACTTCAGGGTTCGAGTTCTCAGTTTGAGCAGGGTCAGAGCAGTCAGTATTGTCACGATGGTCAGTCTGCGAGAAGTACTACTTCTGGGGAATTAGGCTGAGGTGGCTACACAGGTTTAGCGAGTCCATCTCAACAGAGTGGGCCATCAGGGCCGTGCTATGAGTATGGTGTTAGTGGTATTTTTTCCAGAGATTGCCCCCAGTGGGGTACAACCTATTATGAGTGCGGAGTTGGTGGCCATTATGCTAAAGATTGCCCTCAGTGGGGTGCGGTTCAGTCTTTTCACTCTGTTCAGCCACCGGCTCGGGGAGGTGGTGGTCAGGGTAGATATGGTGTTCCACATGGGAGAGCAGGTGGTAGGTATGGCGGTTTAGCAGGTGGAGGTCGTTGTCAGTTCAATGCAGTCTCGGGGAGACTAGAGGCAGAGGCCTCGGATGCTGTGATCACAGGTACGATTTATGTATGTCGTCAGCCAGCTTATGCTTTATTTGATCCTGGATCCACTTGTTCATATATATTTTCCTACTTTCTACCTTGTTTGGGGTTGGCTAGTAAGCCATTGTCTGTGCCTATTTTTGTTTTGACCCAAGTAGGAGATTCTTTAGTAGTGGATCAGATTGTGAGATCCTGTGTGATATATGTTGGTTATTTGGATACTTGGGTTGACTTGATGATTTCTGATATGTTAGATTTTGATGTGATACTAGGCATGGACTGCTTATCCCCTCACCATGAGGTTTTGGATTGTTATGCCAAGACCGTTACCATAGCCGTGCCCGGTGTGTCCCCAGTTGTATGGCAGGGTTCTGTTAGCCATGAACTGTCTGAGATCATCTCTTGTCTTTGAGCTAGGAAGTTGATTTCCAGTGAGTGTCTAGCATATCTAGCATATGTCTAAGATACTAGTATTGACCCTACGTCTCCTGAGTCTATTCCTGTGGTTAGAGACTTTCTAGATGTGTTTTCTACCATCCTGCCAGGCCTTTCACCTGAGAGGGATATTGATTTCACCATTGATTCAAAGCCAGGCACCAGGCCTATTTCTATTCCTCCCTACCGTATGGCTCCTGCTGAGTTGAGAGATCTTAAGGAGCAGGTCCAGGATTTGTTAGTTAAGGGGTTCATTAGACCATGTGTGTCTCTTTGGGGTTCTCATGGTCTCTTCGTGAAGAAAAAGGATGGGTCAATGCGGATATGTATTGATTACCGGCACTTGAAATAGGTGACAGTGAAGAATAAGTATCCGATGCAGAGGATTGATGACCTGTTTGATCAGCTTCAGGGTTCCTTCGTGTTTTCTAAGATTGATTTGAGGTCCGGCTACCATCAGTTTAATATTAGGGCAGAGAACATCCCTAAGACAGCATTCAAGACACGTTATGACCATTATGAGTTTCTGTTCATGTCTTTTGGGTTGACTAATGCCCCTGCGGCCTTTATGGATTTGATGCATAGGGTGCTTAGCCCGTACCTGGATATGTTCGTGATAGTCTTTATTGATGACATTCTGATATACCCGAGGAGTAGGGATGAGCATGAGCAGCATTTGAGGACCGTACTTCGGACGTTGAGAGATCATCGGCTTTATGCCAAGTTCTCAAAGTGTGAATTTTGGCTTGAGTCAGTTGTATTCCTAGGACACGTGGTGTCTAAGGATGGGATTAGAGTAGATCCGGGTAAGATTTCAGTGGTTCGTGATTGGCCTAGACATACCACTCCTACTGAGGTCCATAGCTTTGTTGGGCTAACCGGGTACTACAAGAGGTTTGTTGAGGGATTTACTTCCATAGCAACACCCTTGAATATGCTGACTGGGAAGGATGTTCCATTCCAGTGGTCTGATCAGTGCCAGGATGGCTTCCAGAGGATTAAGGCCTTATTGAATTCAGCTCCAATTCTGACTTTGCCTATTAAGGGTCAGGGTTTCTCTGTGTATTGTGATGATTCAGTGGTCGGTCTTGGTTATGTGTTGATGCAACAGGGTCGAGTGATAGCATATGCATCAAGGCAGTTGAAGGTTCACGAGCACAACTACTCCACTCAGGACTTAGAGTTGGCGGCGGTAGTCTTCGCGCTCAAGATCTGGAGGCACTATCTATATTGAGTTCATTATTAGATATTCACCGACCATAATAGTCTTCAGTACATTACGAGTCAGCGCGAGCTGAACTCAAGGCATAAGAGATGTGTTGAGTTGCTGAAGGACTATTATTTCACTATTTTATACCATCCATTCAAGGAAAACATGGTGGCGGATGCCTTGAATTGGAAGGTAGTGAGTATGGGCAGTCTAGCTTCACTTTCAATTTCTAAGTGACCGTTGGCCTTGGACATCCAGTCCTTGGCTAACCATTTGGTTAGGCTTGACTTATCGAATCCCAGCAGAGTTCTGGCCAATGTTGAGGTTCGCTCTACTCTAGTTGATCAGATTTAGAGCCGGCAGTTTGAGGATCAGAGTTTGTGTGACTTTCATGACCAGGTAGTTCGGGGTGAGGCTAGCTGGGCTACTTTGGATTCTGATGGTTTCTGAGGTTTGAGGGTCGACTTTGTGTTCCGAGAGTTAGTGATTTGATATAGTTGAAATTCCGTGAGGCACATTGTTCCAGATACTCCATTCATCCTGGCACAGCGAAGATGTATAGGGATCTGAGGCAGCTTTACTGGTGGGGTGGTATAAAAAAGGATGTTGCACAGTTTGTATCTTGGTGTTTGAACTGTTAATATGTGAAGTTCGAGCACATAAAATCGAGTGGCTTGATGCAGCGACTTCCCATTCTTGAGTGGAAATGGGAAGGTATTACCATGGACTTTGTTGTTGGTTTGCCTCGTACTACTCAGAGGTTTGATTCCATTTGGGTGATCATGGATAGGCTAACCAAGTTAGTTCATTTCTTGCCAGTTCAGACTTCCTATGGGGAAGAGAGGTTAGCTCAGATCTATAATCATGAGATTGTATGGTTGCACGGGGTCCCAGCTTCTATCATTTCAGACCGCGACACTCAGTTTACATCTCAATTCTGGAGAGCTATACAGAGGGATTTGGGTACGGAGGTTCATCTTAGTACTGCGTTCCACCCTCAGACAGATGGCCAGTCCAAGAGGACCATTCAGGTCCTGGAGGACATGCTTCGGGCCTGTGTACTTGACGTTGGAGGTTCATGGGATCAGTTTGTGCCTTTGGCTGAGTTTGCATATAATAATGGTTGTCATTCGAGCATTGGCATGGCACCTTTTGAGGCTTTGTATGGTAGGCGTTGCAGATCGTCCATTGGTTGGTTTGATGGGTTAGAGTCCAGACCGTAGAGTACAGATTTGTTTAGAGATTCCTTGGACCAAGTCCGTTTGATCTAGGATAGACTTAGAGCAGACAAGAGTAGGCAGAAGAGCTACGTTGATCATATACTTCGTGCCTTGGATTTCAGTGTTGGTGACCTAGTTTTCCTTTGTGTATCGCCCATAAAAGGCGTGATGAGATTTGGTCGGAGGGGAAAGCTTAGCCCCAGGTTCATTGGGTCGTTTGAGATTCTGCAGAGGGTTGGTAGTGTTGCCTACATGTTAGCCTTGCCTCCGATGTTTTAGCTATTCACCCAATGTTTCATGTCTCGATGTTTCACCGGTATGTACCTGATGAGTCTCATGTGTTGCATTAGGAGTCAATCCAGTTGGATGAGAGGTTATCATTTGTTGAGGAACCAATAGCTATTTTGGACAGAGATATCAAGAGTTTGAGATCTAGAGAGATTACGATTGTAAAAGTTCAGTAGAGGCACCATACGGTCGAGGAGGCTACTTGGGAGACCGAGAGTGAGTTGCATGCTTAGTATCTGCAGTTTTTCTAGCCTTTAGGTACTCCCTTCCTCTTGACTTTTGGGGACAAAAGTCTTTTTAGTAATGGATGTTGTGATGACCCTTCCGGTCATCTTTGCCTTTTTGCATTTATTGCACTGTTAGAGCCTTTCTATAGCAGCCCCAAGTCATTTATGGCTTGCTGGGACTGGTGGTTTGGTACCCTGGCCATTCGTTTGGTCATTTTGACCATTTGCCTATTTTAGAGCTTAAACTTAGAATATCATTGACTTTAGTCAACATTCTTAGCTAACGTGCTCAGAATTGAGTTCTGACAGTTCCGTTAGCTCCGGAGCGATGAGTTTGGTCTAGTTGGACCTTTATTTGAGGCCTGAGGACTTCCGGTGTGGGTTTTGTGTGGATTTCCCAGTTTTCAAGACATTTGGAGTTGAAAGTGCAACTTCAGGTGACTTTCGATGATTGGAGTGTCGGATTCGAAATTTGACGATTCCATCAGCTCCGAAATGTTGAGTTTGGACTAGGAAGGTGGTTGGTTTGGGTTTCGAGTGAGTCAGACTCATTTCAAGCCCTTGAGTTCCTTTTCGTTGAAGTTGACTTAGGTCAACATTTCTCCAAAATGACCTCTTATGGGTGTTTCATCGATTCCGTTGAGTCTGCAACGTCGTTTCCACTCTGTTAGCACTATTGGTTTTTGAATATCGATTTTCGATTGTGCCCGAAACACCCCGTGGAGTGTTAGAGAAATTGCAGAAACATAGTTGCAGGCCAGCCTTCAGCGCAATAGTGCCAAGGCCTGCATGATCGCGCCTTCCAACCTTCACCGCGATAGCGCTGAGGCACCTGCCACCCCTTCAGTGTTGTTGGCACTGGCCATTTTTCAGCAGCTATATAAATCTGGGTGTTCATTTTTCCAGCATTCTCTCTCACTTTTTCTCACTCTAAACTGTAAATTCTCTCCAACAATTTTCTCTATATTGATTCCAAGCCTTGGGAAGTCGATTTTGGGTGGTATTTCCGTACTTCTTCGTCGTTTGGTAAGCTCCCTCTTCTCTTGAAATTTCTTAAAACCTCCATTGATGCCCTTCTCTAAGCTTGAGTTTTTGCTTGTGAATTCTTGCCGTCCAGTTGGTGCATGCTCGTGGGAGTGGTAAATTATCCTTCTTGAATCGGGTTTTCGCCTTTGTGGTAAGTAATTCTTGCCCAATTTCTGTTTTATTTTCCGGAATTCCACTCCTTAAACCCCAACCTTTGCGGGCTGTTTTGATGCCATTTTCCTTGTCTATTTGTTCTCAAATTTGGAGCATGCCTCATTGGCATCGTTGGGGTCATCATGGTTCTTTTCATTTTGGATTTCAGATTGTGGGTCCTGCAGGCCTGCTTTTGACCCGGATATCGACCCGGCTATAATTGTAGCCATATGGGTATCGTTGGACTCATCTTAACTTCTTATCCATGAATTTGATAGTGTTATTCTTGTTCGAAGCTTCTCAAAGCAGCTCGGCCTTCGATATCATTATTCCCGCAGCTTGTCGTCGGACGACGGGTAGGTTACGACTTAACTCCCTAGACTTCACATATATCTGGTAAAATTGTACTAGTTGGCACCCTTAGGTTGGGTTATTAGGTTGGTACCATAGACCCTGACTGCTTTTCCATGATTTGTTCCGTTCTTTCCTCCATTGTGTATAGTATTCTTTTTAATTGATATTATTACTCTTGTGGTCCTGTGAGGCCTTGTTGGATCTGCAACATAGACGATGGGATCATTGGGAATGTCCGCGAGTCCCGGACATAGAATTATCCTGCTAGACTGGTTATGCTTACTGAGTAGCTTTGGATCATGTGCAGGGCCGAAAGGTTGATTGTGAGCTGTGTGGCAGCTATTGTGTGTTTGATCATGCCATTTCCATGCATATAGAGAAGTTTTCCCACGTTTTACTATGGTTTGGCTTCGGGCCTTCTGGAATTATTTTCTAAACTTTGCATGGCCTCAGGGGCCCATTTTCGATGGAAGTGAATTGGAAATGGTTTTGACTTGTCTTGTGGATCCTCTTGCGGTAAGGAATGTTTTAAAAGGCATTTTTATCTATAGTTCAACTTTTTTAGGCTCGACAGGGTCGGGTGCCTTACTTTTATACTACAACATCTGGGGTGTTGCTGGACTAGGCGGGGCCGAGTACTAGAGCTTTTGGGCTTAATGTTTTAGACCTGGATACCCTCTAGGCAGCTTTACTTGGGGATTCTTATTGAGGATGCGGGACATCTAGTATGTTGGTCAGGGGCCTCCATGGACCTTGCCGTTCCAGACCATAAGCTGCGAGCTGCGGGTGCTGGAGGGAGGGTATACGGTGCAGTAGTGGTATACGGGTGGGACCTTCCATGGATCCCATCTTCTGGGCCTTATAGGTTGCCGAAAGTGGGTGACATATGGTACTTGGATCACTTTTACTTAGCATGGCATCACATTATTCATCTGCGTGAGGCACCACCCTTGTCTATTGATTGTTGATTGAACGCTCTGGTAGTATGGGATGCCGGAGGGTATGTTTTCACTTGTTTGCGTTCCTCAGTTGTATGGGCACCGAGGGACTGTAGGTAGAGTCTTATCAAATTACTTATGTCTTAAGCGTGAGATTGGTTACATCAGGGTTGTTGGTTTCTAGAATGAGATTCTTGTGATTAGTGTTGTTAGTGCTTGGGTACAGCGGGGCTGTTGGTGACTATTGTTATGATTAATGTGGTTACTGTTACTGCTTTTGAGCATGTCTACTTTGCATTTCTCTTCCATTCCTTATACTTGAGGTTACCGGTATACCGTCCATTTCTAGACTTATGTATATACACTATTTTTGCGAGGATCCCAGGTGTATCGTTCTTATTTTTACCTGTGTTTGCCACGTATATATCCTATTTTCTAGCCTTTCTTGTTACTTTATGTTGTCTTCCCTCTGGGCTAGTTCCTGTGTACTTTATCATTGATTTCTGTGACTGTTTATTTCTACTCTGCCTGCTACTATTCTTTTACTTTATATGTGCCCAGTCGGCCTATGATACCTACTGGGTACCTTATTCTTCACATTTGGTGCTCACCCTACCCCTCTGCATCTTGTGGTGCTGATCCTGGTGTGGGCCATCGCTGTTAGAGCGCTGGAGACTCGTGCAGGTAGTTATTTTTGGATCATCCAGGCTGAGGGTGAGCTCTTGGCGTTCAGAGCCGGACTTTAGTTTATCCTCGATGTATTTGGTACTCTTGTAGCTTCGGAGACATCATGTATATATTTCTTTTGTGTATTAGTACTCCTTTTGTAGTTTGGCTCTTATACACTATGATACCAGGTTTTGGGTTGGTTTAGCTTCTGCTTTGTATTTATATAACTCTGGTTATCCAGTTTATTCCTTTTGTTCCCTTTTTTCCGCGTATTTATTTGTTCTTTTGCTTAAACTGTTAGAAGGTAGCCCATTACTAACCATTCCAGGCTATGGGGATTTGTTCGCCTACTGGGGCGGTTGAAGGTGCCATCATGACCGAGAAATCGGGTCGTGACACATTAGTCCCATTTAACAGTGGGTCCTGGCCCGGACATCCCAATCTTGGATTCAAATTATGGTAACGATCATCTCGTCTCAGTCCTATTCCTCTCTATCCCGTCCCACTGGTCCCATTCCATACCACGTGCAAAACTTACATCATCTTACTACAGTTACTGTAAGCAATTACTTATTACTCTCTTTATCTCAATTTGTGTGCCACCTTTTAGATTTTTATGGTAAGAAGTCCGATTTCATTAGAAATGAACCAAAAAACCAAAATTAATATTAACATTTTTCTACAAAGCCTCTAATCCATAAAGAAAAGATCATCTATATCAGGAAAAGGTCCCAGCGATACCATAAGACAAAATGCTAGAATAACTATCATAAGGGGACCTTTCAAAGGATGGAGGGCTCACCAAAGCTAGAGTTGTCCAAACAAACCTAGTGCTGCACAATACCACGAGAAGGTTCCTTTGAACCTACATCATGAAATGATGTAGCTGCTCGGAGAAGGTCAATACGCGGAATATATTGGTATACAGAACAAATAACTAGACAAGGTATGCTTTATATGGAAAGTAGTCATATAACTAAATCCAATACAATATGAGAAAATATCAGTTGTGACTAAATAAAAGAAAACAAGTTTTCCTATTCTTTAGTTCTGGACTAAATGGTATAACCGACTTTCGTTTAAATACCATGGTATATGTAGGTTTCATCAATGCTCGACCGGCTAAGCCCCAATCCATGTTTACCATATGAATCAAGATTAAATCAATATGACCAGCACAATCATCCTCATAGAGGAGAATATAAGGTCATCCACTTAAGGATCAAACCATCCCTATGTTAGAAAAATAAAGGTTATCGTTGTTGACACGTTTAAACTCACATCTTCTAAGTTAACCATCTAATTCTTTACAAGCCCAGATTTTAACCTTTTCACAGTAGCAAACATCATTGAAACAATTCATTTCCATTAAGGGAATAGGCTATTGTTGATATTGTCCTACCAAGACTTGCAGGTCATCTATTCCATCATTTAATAACTCATAAGGTCTGTCATCAATTCATTTTGCCCATTATGTAGAAATCATGTAAGAAAATAATGATCTTTTAACATAAATCCAATTTGTTCATATAATCCCTTAAATAGTAATATCTTTCCACTTCAACAAATCATTCCAACATTTTTAAATAATAGAACGAAGCAAGTAAAAATCCATTTAACCCCCTTTGGGGGCGATTTATTACAAAGACAATAGCAATTTCAAGCAAACGGTAATATATCACGATTTCATGCTTCTTTAGTCAATTCAATATACACATACTTGCAACCCTAGTTCTTCGATCAAAAACCATATAAACCATCAACTTTACAAGCTTAATTGGGATGAGATCGTTCTGCATACCTTTTTGATAGAGATAAACTTAAGAAAATCTTGAGACTGGCCTTTGAACCTTGAACTCTAAGTGTTCTTTGTCTCTTGAAAGTCTGGGGAGGAGAGTAATGTATTTTTGACCGAACAATTCATGCCTTAGGGACTTAAGAACATTTTAAATAGGTGGGGGGCGGTTTTTGATAAGGAAAAGACCAAAAGACCTCTTAAGATAACTAATAAAAATGAAGTTTCGTCAGGCAAAATAGGAGAGGGGTGCGGCGCACACCCCAACATATGGCCCACCCCCATGCAGCGCAAGCCCTAACACATGGTTGAGCCTGTGCGACACACTGCCCCTCATAGGGTTGAAACAGTGGACTTTTTCATCGTGTTGTGTGACGTGAGGGCCAATACATGGCCTTCTAGCATGCGACGCATGGTCCCATATCTCGTCCTAAATCATCCCAAAGCTTCTAAAGTCATCCCCAATCGATTTCTATTTTTTCTAAGGGTCACACAGGCTCATTTTAAGCTCTAAAAATACGTCCAAATATGTGAGGCATTACATCTTTTTGCAAATATATTATGCACTGCTATCACAATCACTTCATAGAATGAAGCAATTTCAATAGGACATGTTTCATCACTTTTTAACGGATTACACTGGTATACTTATTACTATTAGAAAATGAAAGAATTAGTAAGTAGAATTTTTAAAATATGTAAGCACGCACATCAAAGTTACCAATTACAATGTTCAAATGATTCTAAACTAATCATTATCCCTAATGTAATTCAAAATAAATCATACTCTTATCAACTATGTAAATAGTTTTTCTATTTTTTTTCTCACAAAACGAATCCTTTTGAGCCAAAGAATTGTGATAAAGTCAAGTATTACCTTCTAGATGAATTAGCTATTTATAATATGTATTATTACATTAATTTAGTCACCATATACATCCACTAATACATAAACATAGCTTATCAAAATATTTAATTATTTAACCATGAACTTTTGTGGTGATAAACGAAAAATCTCAAACAAAGTCCATCTGCAAAAACTAAATTTAAAAATAAGAACAATTCTTCCCCGTTACATGTGTGCACAACGAAATTTTATATAAATCTATTAGAAATTTGAATTATATTTAATTCCAAATATATTAGTCAAAATAAATATTACGAAATAATATAATTGAATTAATTAATTGAGTCCAATAAATATAGATTTAATTAAAGTCTAATTTTTATTGGGCTAGTCCATTAACTTGGTCTACAAATGATGAGCCCACTTTACCAAGCACAAGTTGTCATCTTATTCTATAGGCCCAATTTGGTGCCACATGTCGAATGATGTGGCATGCCAAGTCAAGCGAAGGAACCAATAGGATCATGCCATATGTCAAAATGATACAGTATGCCAACCCAAATTAAAGACCAATGAAAACACGTCACGTATAAAAGTGACATGTTCTGACCAATCAAATATGGACACATCACTTCAATCTGATTGTCCAGAAAGAATTTATACTTATCATAATTCTTCCCTCCTACAACTATAAATAGGGGTCCTCTATAATTTAGAAAATACACCAGAATTCTAACAAGAAGCCATAGAAAGCTCGTGGATCAAACGCCACAAATTTCTCTACAAGCTACAAGTTAAAGAATTCAACATTTAAGTTCATATATTCAAGATCAAGACCACCAGATTCAAGATCAAGCTCAAAATCCCTTGAATTCAAGTACAAGTCAAGATCAAGTTCACAAGTCAAGATGAAATTTACCAAATTCAAGATCACGCTCAACAACCCTTGAATTTACATACTTGAAAGGACGAATTAGAGGATTTATAGAGATTGTAACACTCATATATTCAAATCAAATGCTATGATTGTTGCGATATTTCTAGTCTTGATTATTATTTTCTGCTACTCAAATTTTATTTTCTACAAATTCTAGCATGCCCAGTGGGACATCTCTATGCCAAGTTCTTTGTTGAAGTGGAAATATCCTTGATGTTACCTTTGAAAGCTTCAGACCTGTTACAAGGAGAAAGGAGAGCATGTTGGGATAAAAAACACTCCAAGTGTTGTCCACATCAACTCCAGTCTTTGGATATTCAATTTCAAAAGGAGAAAGATCATCCACCAATGCGTCAGAAGGGGGAAGTAACATTGCTGAAAGGATTAAAAAGACTATGGATCTACTTGATCTCTCTGTATCCAAGAAATCTGCCACGAAGAAAGATGATGACTCAACTAATAGATCTTCTCCCCATGGTGTGAGCACATCAAATATCAACATAGGCAACAACCCATGCTACTCTCTAACATCTCCAATAATCATGCAAGCGATGGTAACCAATGCTTCCTCTATGGAGGAGAAACTTTCAAACCTGATGAAGATGATTGAAGGTTTGACTAAGTATGTGCATAACCAGGAGTCTTGAATCGACAAGCTGATGGACAAGATGGATGAATTGATGGATGCACAATCTAATCATACACCTGGAAAGGCTCCTGAAGTTCAAGATATTGAAACTCTTGTGAAACAAGCACCACCAACTAAGGAACTTCCAATTTCTTCTGAAAGGATGATCCCACTCGACCGACTAAAAGACTTCATCGAAGGGACCATCAAGTACAAGTATAAAGTTTCTACCAAGTCTTCCCTGATGTACGCTAAGTTGTACACTTCAGGAATTTATAGCTTCAAGATGCCTCTCAGTTATCAGCCCCCCAAATTTCAATAATTCAAGGGCAAAGGAAATCCAAAGCAACAGGTTGCGCACTTTGTTGAAACATGTAACAATGCTGGAACCTACGGAGACTATCTAGTTAAGAAATTTGTCTTCTCCTTAAAAGGAAATTCCTTTGATTGGTACACAGATCTCGAGCCTAACTCTATAGATAGTTAGAAGCAACTGGAGCACGAGTTCCTCAATCATTTTATAGCACAAGACATACACTGAGCATGGTGGAACTCACAAGCACTCGCCAAAGGGAGAATGAAGCAGTTATTGATTTCATCAATCAGTGGAGAAATGGAAGCCTAAATTGCAAAGATAGGCTCAATAAAGCATCTTGAATAGAAATGTGCATCCAAAGAATGCACTGGGAGCTTCTCTACATATTACAAGGAATCAAGCCAAATACCTTTAAAGAGCTAGCAACCCATGCTTATGATATGGAGATAAACATGTCATCTGCTAGAAAGGATATGGTGCTTTTTCATTACCCTCGCAAAGGAAAGGGCAAACAAGAACCTCAGAGATAGAGCAAGTTTGTCCCCAAATTGACAACAAGGAATCCATGAATGTCAATGTGTCTCCTGTAAAGTTCACCACAAAAGTGAACAAGAAGCAAAGCATGAAGATGACTTCTTATCAAGCACGTCCAAATCAGAAGTTGATTTTGAAGGAGATGCAAGAAAGGAAATACCCCTTCCTTGATTTTGACGTTCCTACAATTTTTGATGAACTTTTTGAGCTAAAGCTCATTGATCTGCCAGAGATGAAGTGGCCTGACAAAGAAGGAAGAATTGATGACCCAAACTATTGCAAGTACCATAGGCTTGTGGGTCACCCTCTGGAGAAATATTTCATCTTCAAGGATAAAATCATGCAACTAGCCAGTGAGAAGATGATTGTGCTTGACGATGAGAAGGCCAGTTCCCATAAAATCTCTATCACATTTGGCTCACTTGATCCAGTCCAAATATGAATCTTGGAAGAGCATGAAAAAGAAATATTGGAGCAAGATAAACCTCAAATTGGTAGAGACGATGATGAAGGTTGGATTTTGGTGACTAGGCAGAGACGCAACAAGGCATGTTCGTGAAAAGAGTCATCTGAGCAACCAACTAGAAGGAGAATGGTGAGAAAACTAGTGAAGCAAAAGTCACTTGTGCATTCAAAAAAGCCAAAAGTAGAGGTGCATCACCACTAGAAACCACAACGTCCTATAACTTTTGAGGAATTCTTACCGAGTTGGTTCCATATGAAAACTACTCAAGAAAACATTGAGGCATCATATTTCAACACTGGCAAAGAGGAAGTAAAAAGTGAAAGTCTATCGATGGTGCCTCCTTGATCATCTGAAAAGCCTACTAAATTCCCTTTCCAAGAAGTACATGCATGTGATACAAAAATATAATGAAGGAGTCAACATTTTGCCTATTCGCATAATGAAGGAGCTAGGCATCACGACTAGAGAACTTATTGAAAGCCATTTGATAATCCAAGGATTCAATCAAGGGGGTCAAAGGGCCATAGGTTCTATCAGTTTAGATATCCATATAGGAGATTTGTAATAAAGTGCGCAGATGTATGTGATCAATGTAAATACTTCATACTACATATTGCATAGCAGGCCTTGGGTGCATGAGAATAAAATTATCGCATCCTACTACTATCAATGTTTGAAGTATCTTGAAGATGGAATTGAAAAAAAGATAATTGTTGATGACAAGCCATTCACCGAAGCTAAGTCACCCTTTGTTGATGCAAAGTTCTACTTGAAGAGTCAAGTTGTGAAGGATGTAAAAACTAACGATGTTAAATCAACTAAGTGTGATGAGCTTGCAATAAAAAGAGCTAATGTGTCTATTGGAAAAGTCAAAGTTAATGGTGACAAGCCTCACCCCATTCTGAGTAAAGAAAGAATGGTGGCCTTGAAGAAGAAGGCAACTCCTATACTTTGCTATGTTTTGAAGGTGAAGAAAGAGGAAGGTCAATCATCTAACATCTAAGGAAGTGCACTGAAAGGACTAAATCTTCCTATCAAATGGATCGATGTGATAAACTTATCCTCAAAGCTGCTTGGAGAGTTCATGGCTCAGAGTGCATCACGAAATATGACACTTCCTAGGAAGCGTACAAGTGAAGGTTTTGATCTAAATGCTTATAGGTTATTCGCAAATACTGGATATAATCTCAATGAAATATCAAAATTTGGGAAACTCCCACCAGAAGCTACTACTAGGCAATTACGTGAAGGCTTAGGGTACAAGCAGGTACTGCCAGTTCGTATCTCCAAAAGAAGGGCAAGTAGAAACTATATCACTATGAAAGAAGAGTCTGTCGCTTCCAACAAAAGGCCTTCTGTCTTTGATAGACTTGGAAAATCAACCCCAAGAACTTCTGTGTTCAAAAGGTTAGATCCATTGAAGAAGAATAACAAGTACTGGAGTGACTGTAAACGTTTGATAACGCCTGCTTCATCTAGAGTCCAAAAGGATTTCCAAAGTTTTATCCCTTCTAGAATGAGGCGATAGACAAAACTTGTGATTTCATGTGAGGAGAAACTAAAATCAAGGATTCATACTGTGGTTCATACCAAGGAGCGTGAAGAGGATGAAGAAAGTGTAGTCTCTTCATATCATATTACTGTTCAAAGTGAACAACATACCTCATCTCAAAAAAAGGTTGATGAGAAGATGGATATTGCCTGGTGTCATCACATATCTGTCAATGATGATAATACTCAAGAGGATGAAGATGCTAGAGATTCTCCACCAGAACTAGAAGAAGGAGTGAAGACAACAATATATCCCTTTAAGGAAGTTAATCTTGGCATGAAAGAAGAACCAAGGACAAACTACCTAAGCGTTTTTCTCAAGTTGATAAAGAAACTTCTTATATAGATATACTTAACGAATACGTGGATGTCTTTGCTTGGGGTTACAAAGAGATTCCTAGCTTGGATCCCAAAGTGGCAGTGCATCAGTTGGCAGGCCAGAATGGTGCTCATCCTGTTAAGTAGGCCCAAAGACGTTTCATACCAAACATGGTTCCATTGATAGAGAGTGATGTTAACAAACTCATTGAAGCTGGCTTTATTCAGGAAGTAAAGTATCCCATATGGATTTCAAGTATTGTCCCCGAGCGAAGAAGAATGGACAAATTTGAGTTTGTGTTGACTTCAGGTATCTCAACCACGCATTTCCTAAGGATGAATTTCCACTCCCTATTCCAGAGCTTATGATTAATGCTACCACCGGATATGAGGCAATGTCTTTCATGGATGGTTCCTTCGGTTATAACTAAATTTGCATGGCACCAAAGGATGAAGAGCTAACTGCATTTCGTACACCTAAAGGTATTTCTTTCTACAAAGTGATGCCTTTTTGTATGAATAATGTTGGTGCCACATATCAAGGTCTATGAAAAATATCTTCGATGACTTTCTCCATAAAAATGTTGAATGTTATGTTGATGATTTGGTGGTGAAGTCAAAAAACAGGGGCGACCACTTGAAAGGCTTGAGAATGGTGTTTGACTTATTGCGAAGATATCAACCCAGGATGAATCCATTGAAATGTGCCTTTGGAGTTAATTCTAGAAAGTTCCTTGGCTTCATCGTGCGACATCAAGGAATTGAGATTGATCAAGCTAAAGTGGATGCAGTTTTGAAGATGCCTGAGCCTCGCAATATTCATGAGTTAAAAAGTCTTCAAAGAAAGCTAGCATACTTGATGAGGTTCATCTTGAATCTAGCTAGAAGATGCCAACCATTCAATCATCTCATGAAGAATGGTGCTCCTTTCAAGTGGTAAGAAGGTTTTAGTAATGCCTTTGAAAGTATAAAGTCATATCTGATGAAGCCTCCAGTTCTAGCAGCTCCTATACTTGGAAAGCCATTGATACTCTATATTGTATCTCAAGAAAGGTCAGTTGGAGCACTATTGGCTCAAGAAAATAGTGAAGGCAAAGAGGACTCTCGTTATTACCTGACCCAAATGATGAAACCAAATGAGTTGAAGTATTCGCCAACTGAAAAGTTGTGTTTGGCATTGGTCTTCTCTATCCAAAAGATGAAGCACTACTTTCAAGCTCATGTAGTTCGTCTTGTATCTAGAGCAAATCCTATTAAGTTTGTGATGTCAAAACCAGTCCTTAGTGACTGACTTGCTAGGTGGTACGTTCAGTTTTAACAGTTTGAAATTGTGTACATACCTCAAAAATCTATAAAGGGACAAGTATTAGTAGACTTCTTAGCGGATCACCCGATACCTGATGATTGGGAGCATACTTGATGAACTTCCTGATTAGGATGCAATGGTTATTAAAGTTCAACCTCCATGGAAGATGTACTTTGATGGCACAACGCATTGAGGTAGAGTTGGCACTAGTGTGGTGTTTGTCACTTTGCAAGGAGATGTTCTCCCATACTCCTTTACTTTGACACAATATTGCTCCAATAATGTTGTTGAATATCAAGCGTTAATACTTGGACTTGAAATGGCTGTCGACATGAAGCAACTACAATTGCAAGTCTTTGGTGACTCTCAGCTGCTGATCAATCAACTCTTGGGAAGTTATGAGGTCAAGAAGCCCGAGATACGCCCATATCATGGTTACGCTCAAAAATTGATAGGATGTCTTGGAGATGTGAGCCACTAACATGTACCAAGGAAGGAGAACAAAAAGGCTGATGCCTTAACTTCTCTAGCTTCAACTCTAACTCTTCCAGATCGGACACAAGTTACTATCTGCCAAAAATGGGTAGTACCACCACCAAATGAGGATGAACATGCAGAAAATAATCTTGAGAATATCATCGCTATTTCTGAAGCCGTGAATGAAGATTAGTGACAACCTATTATTGACTACTTGTGTTATGGGATACTTCCGGAAGATCCAAGGAGAAGGACTGACATTCATCGTCGTGCACCTCACTTCCTTTACTACAAACACACATTATATAGAAGATTACTTGAGGGAGTTCTCTTGTGATGTTTAGGGGGAGATGAAGCAATCCAAGCTTTGCAAGAAGCACATTCGGGAGTATATGGATCTAATCAATCTGGACTAAAGCTACACTTTCACACAAAAAGGATGGGATATTACTGGCCAAAAATGGTGAAAGATTGTTTGAATTATGTTTGGAGATGCAAGGCTTGCCAATTTCAAGCAAATTTTATACATCGGTTACCTGAAGTATTACACCCGACTATCGCATCTTGTCCATTCGATGCTTAGGGACTGGATGTCATTGAACCACTACCCAAGTCTTCTGGTGGGCACTTGTATATCTTGTCTACAACAGATTACTTCTCCAAAAGGGCTGAAGATGTCGCCCTCAAAAAAGTGAAGAAGGAGAATGTTTCAAACTTTATCTGAGTTAATATCATCTACCATTTTGGCATTCCTCGCTATATAAAGACAAACAATAGCAAGCCTTTTGATAATAAGTTGATGAACAAGATTTGTGAACTCTTCGAGTTCAAGCAGCATAAATCTTTTATGTATCATGCTGCCATGAATGATCTAGCTGAAGCTTTCAATAAGACTCTATGCAACTTGTTGAAGAAGGTCATCTATAGTCTAAAAGATATTGGCACGGGCGAATAGAGGATGCTTTATGGGCATATAGAATGACTTACCGCACACCAACGCAAGCGACCTCATACTCACTTGCCTTTGGAGTTGAAGCAGTCCTACCACTTGAGTGCCAAATACCTTCTTTAAGACTTGCTATTCAATAAGGGCTCACTGAAGAAGAAAATGCTCGATTGCGTCTTGCAGAGTTGAAGGCACTTGATGAGAAGAGGCTGGAAGCTCAACAAAATCTTAAATGTTATCAAGCCCGTCTATCTAGTGCTTTCAACAAAAAGGTTTGCTTGAGGTACTTCCAAGTTGGAGACCAAGTACTTGCAGTAAGGAGTCCTATTATCACTTCTCATAAGTTTGGGGGCAAATTCACCTCAAAGTGGGATGGACCATATGTTATACAAGAAGCATATTCAAATGGTGCTTACAAGCTTATTGATGCAGATGGCATAAGGATTGGCCCTATCGATGCAAAATTCTTGAAGAAGTACTATCCTTTAGGGAAGATGATGCTCCTTAAGGCACTAGCATAAACTTCATATAAGTCCCGGCCTGCAAGAGTATAAATTGTGTATGGTTCTCCAAAAAGAAAAAAATCATCCGCTAGACTAAAAACCTTGCAAGAGGTGGACTAGGAAAAAATTAGGACACAAAAAGTTTGTTAGGTTGAAAACCTCACAAGAGGCGGCCTAGGCAAAAGTTAAGACACACACAAAAAAAGTTCGCTAGGTTGAAAACCTCGCAAGAGGCGACTTAGGCAAAACTTAGGACCCTAAAAAAACACTCTTCCAGAACTACATTATGATTTGATCCTCTACACCGAGGTAAGTAGGCACTTAGAATTTTATTGTGGGTTAAGTCATATGAGTGACAAAAAAATACAAGTTTTCGCTTAATTTCTCAGTTGAAAGTCAAGTCCATAAGTACTCACTCATCGAAATTTGGACTTATACAAAATATTCATGGATCGCTGGGGGCAAACCTCTATGAATGATGAGCTTCTTGAATGGAATTTGGAATGCTCAAATTTCCCAATCCAACAAGTTGAGGTTGCAAATCTACCAAGCCTACAGGTTGAAGTCTTCGAATTCAGTCAAGTATGTGAGTTGAAGTCTTTGAATGCTCCAAATTTTCAAGTTGATGTTTTGGATCCACTAAGTCTGTAAGTTGAGGTCTCTAAATCCTTAAAGTCTTCAATCTTAAGTCTCAAATCCATCACGTTTGTAAGTTGAAGTCCTCTAAATTCAGTAACACTACATATTAGAGGCGTCAAATTTTCTGAGTCTACAAGTTGAAGTTGCCAAATACGCCAAGTCTGCAAGCTAAAGTCCATAAATCTGTCAAGTTTTCAAGTTCGAGTCACATGACCCTCAACCCTTCGTGTTGAGGCCTTCTAAATTCCCATGCCTTAAGTTAAACATAATTTGTCCCTTTGCACCTTAAGCTGGCCTTTTACGGATGTATTCTTAAAAGTATATCTAATTTTCCATGCCTTAGGGTGGATAAAATTTGTCCCTTTGCACCTTAAGCTGGCCTTTTGCGGATGTGTTCTTAAAAGATCTATAACTTTTCATGACTCAAGACAAAAAAAATTAATCCCTATGCACCTCGGTCCATAAAAGATGGCATAAAATCTTTTATGTCAATCATGTAAAGTCTTTGCCTTAGATGGTATAAAGTCTTTGGTTCGGATGATACGACACCTTTGGCCTCAGACGGTGTAAAGTCTTTACCTCGGGCGATCTAAAGTTTTTTAGCTCAGATGGTGTAAAAGTCATTGCTGCAAACCATGTAAAGTCTTTGCCTTAGATGGTGTAAAGTCTTTGGTTTGGACGATACGACACCTTTGGTTTAGATAGTGTAAAGTCTTTGTTGAGGACCATGTAAAGTCTTTGCCTTAGATGGTGTAAAGTCTTTGGCTCGGACAATACAATACCTTGGCTCAGATGGTGTATAGTATCTGCCTCGAGTGATATAAGGTCTTTGGCTCAGACGGTGTAAAGTCTTTACCACAAACCATGTAAAGTCTTTGCCTTAGATGGTGTAAAGTATTTGCCTCGAACAATACAACACCTTTGGCTCAGACAGTGTAAAGTCTTCGCCTCGAGTGATATAAGATATTTGGCTCAGATGGTGTAAAGTCTTTACCGTAGACCATGTAAAGTTTTTGCCTCAGATGGTGTAAAGTCTTTGGCTCGAATGATGTAGCACCTTTAGCTCAGACGGTGTAAAGTCTTTGCCTTGAATGATATAATATCTTTGGCTCAGACGGTGTAAAGTCTTTACTGTGGACCATAAAAGTTTTTTCCTTAGACGGTGTAAAGTCTTTGGCTTGAACAAAGCGATACTTTTGGATCTGATGATATAAAGTCACGTCAAATCCTCTTCCGATGCAATTTTCTTTCCGCTAAAAAAAAAATAGAGAAAGACAAAAAAAAGAAGCAAAGAAGATTACCTCGCGCCTTGATGATAACGACTTGGAAGAAGCTCACAAATTCTTAAAGTATCTCTACAAATTATTGAAAATATTGATGCCTAGAAAACATGGAGCATGCCTCTATTTATAGAGACCCTAAATAGTTGTTGAAAGGTTCCTGCTCAATGTGGGATTTAACCTTGCAAGGACAAACAAGGAATGGAAAGGCAAAAAAGAGGAAAAACCAAAAGTTTCCATAAAAAAGGAAAAGAAAAAGGAGGCGACTATGCCACCGCTTGCAAGTTATGAAACATGTATGCAGACTTTCCATATATGCAAGAAAGGAATGCACACAAAATTAAAAAATAAGTCAACCTGTCACGACCCGATTTATCGGTCATGATGGCACCTACAATCCCCTAGTAGGCAAATCAACCTCCGTAGCCCGGAACGGTTAGTAATGGTCTACCTTCTAATAGTTTAAGCGAAAGATTTGATACATAAGCGGAAGCAAGGGCATAATGACAAGAAAATAGATACAAGAGAGATATAAACAAGCGGAATCTAAACCAACCCAAAACCTGGTATCAAAGCGTATAAGAGCTGAACTACATCAGGAGTACAAAGGTCCAAAAGTTATATATACACAATGTCGCTGAAACTGTAAGAGTACAAAATACACCAAGGATAACTAAAGTCAAGCTCTGAACGCCAAGAGCTCACCCTCATCCTGGATGATCCAAAAACTGCACCCCGCACGAGTCTCTGATGTGCTAACTGTGATGAACAACTCTAGGATCTGCACCAGAAGAGCAGAGGGTAGGGTGAGCACCAAATGTGAAGCATAAGGTACCCAGTAGGTATCATAGGATGACTGGGCACATATAAAGTAAAAGAGCAATAGCAGGCAGAGTAGGAACAAACAGTCACAGAATTCAACGATAAGCACACAGGAGCTAGCCCAGAGGGAAGACAGCAGAAACAATATATAAGTCTAGCATATAAAATATATGCACACAACAGGCACAGGTGAAATTAAGGACAATGCACCTAGGATCCTTGCAAAAATAGTATATATAAGAATAAGTTCTAGAAATAGGTGGTATACTGTTACCCTCAAGTCTAAGGAAAAAGGGAGAGAAGAATAAAGGTAGATATGCTCGACATACAGGAATTAATACCCAATCAAGTCATACAAAACTCAATCCAGGAACTCACCACCTCACAATAATCATGCTCATACTCAACCGTAACAGGGAACAATATCAAAATAAAGTAACAAGAGTCTACCTAAAGTCCTTCGGTCGCCCATACAACCAAGGAATGTAATAAAGTTAAAACAAACCCTCTGGCATCCCATACTACCGGAGAGTACAATCAACAAACAGTAAACAAGGGTGGTATCTCAAACAATGGATGATATGATGCATGAAAACCTCGAGGTGAAATAGAACCTCTGTATGTACCTCCTCCAGTGCCGATCGGGCCCAGCAGGCAGGTTCCATGGAAGGACACAGCCTGTATACCGCTACTCCACCGTATACCCTTCCCCCGGTACATACAGCCCAAAGCCTCAGGCCTGGAGCGGTAAGGTCCATGAGGTCCCGAACCCCATACTAAAACTCAGAATCAAAATGTGTCCTCCGGAATCGAGTCCAAGTTCAAGCCAGTGGCTAAGTCTCAAATATGCATGCCTAGACCCTGTCTAGGAATAAAACAGTGAAAAAGATGTCTCAAAAACACTTCCAAGGATGCCCGGGCATAACTGGGTCTAAAACAGTAGTAAAAACATCTCAGATGCTCGACCCGGTCGAGCCGATATCATTTCATATCAGTAAGAAAACTCATCTAGCACTCTGATCCGATCGAGTCTAACAATAGTGGTAAATCATGATAACCATATTTTAACCTTCTTTTACCCTCCGACGAAGAAGGTTCAGGCATGCTTTGATCTTTGGAAAAAGAGGTGCTTTCTATATCTAAGTGAATTCGACGCCACTGAGTTCAATTCTAAGCTAAACCAAGAATATCCACATATCAAGTCAAATCATTTCCAAATCCAATTTCATCAAAAATGGGCCCCCGGGGCCATGCAAGGTTTAGAAAATCAATTTTCGTAGGCCTGAAGCCAAAAACCATAATAAAATGTGGAAAAACCTCTTTATATGCATGGAAATGATATGATCAACCCAAATAGTTGCCCGACAGCTCAAAATCAACCTAACTACCCTGCACAGGCTCCGAAGCTACTCAACAAGCATAACCAGCCTAGAAGGATATTTCTATGTCCGGGACTCAGAGACATTCCCAATAATCCCACCTTCTATGTTCCAGAGTCAACAAGACCTCACGGGGTCATAAGGGTAATAAATATATCAACTAATAGGAATACTACACACAACGGAGGAAAGAAATAGGATAAATCACGGAAAAGCAGTCAAGGTATGTGGTACCAACCTAATAACCCAACTCAAAGATGCCAACTAGTACAATTTTACCCGATATATGCGAAGTCTAGGGAGTTAAGCCGTAACCTACCTGTCGTCCGATGACAAGTTATGGGAACGACAATATCCGAGGCCGAGATGCTCCGAGAAGCTTTGAAAGAGAATCAAACTATCAAATTCATGAATAAAATATTAAGACGAGTCTAACGATACCCATATTGCTACAATTGTAGTCGGGTCGATATCCGGGTCAAAAGCAGGCCTGTGGAGCCTGCAATCCGAAACCAAAAAAAAAAAAGAACCACGATGACCCCAACAATGCCAAGAAGTCATTCTCCAAATTTGAGAACAATTGGACAAGGGAAGGGAACCAAAACAGCCCGCCCAAGTTGGGGATTAAAAAATGAAAAATTCAAAAATAAAAATGGAAATTGGGCAAGAATTACTTACCAAAATGATGGAAAATCAGCCCAAGACGGATAAAACTTTACACCCACGAACATACACAAGTTTAGATGGCAGAATCTATCACAAAATCCAAGCTTTGAATGAGCATCAATGGAGGAATTAAGAGAAAAACTGAAGAAGGCAAGTTGGGGAAGGCGACTTACCAAGAGGTGAAGAACTACGGATAATCGACGAACAAATAATTTCCCAAGGTTTAGAACTGAATTGGAGCAAAATGGTGGAGAGAATTTTGAGTTTTAGAGTGAGAAAAGTTAGGAGAAGGGCTGGAAAAAATGAAATGACAGCAATAAATAGCTGTTGTCCGCAACTGATTTTTTGCAGTTTTTAGAAAACTCAATGGGGTATTCCGGGCATAATTGGAAACCAATATTAAAAAAAAAATAGTGATAATAGAGTGGAAACAACGTTCCGTACTCACCGGAGTTAATGAAACTTCCATACGAGGTTGTTTCGGAGAAATGTTGACCCAAGTCAACACTAACAAAAAGGAACTCAAAGGCTCGAAATGAGTCTGACTCACCCAGAACCCGAACCAACAATCTTTCTAGCCCAAACTCAACATTCCGGAGCTGATGGAATCATCAAATTTTGAATCTGACACTCCGATCATCAAAAGTCACCCAAAGTTACACTTTCAACTCCAAATAGCCTGAAAACTTAAAAATCACACAAAACCCACACTGGAAGTTCTCAGGCCTCAACTAAAGGTCCAACTAGACCAAACTCATCTCTCCAGAGCTAACAGAACTATCAAAATTCAATTCAGAGCACATTAGCTAAGAATGTTGACTAAAGTCAACGATATTCTAAGTTTAAAGCTCTAAAACAGGCGAACGGCTAAAACGACCAAACGAACGACCAGAGCACCAAACTACCGGTCCCAGTAAGCCATAAATGACTTGAAGCCACTACAGGAAGGCTATAACAGTGCAATAAATGCAAAAATGCGAAGATGACCGAAAGGGTCATCACACAATCCCTCTATTAAGCAATTTCACGCGAAAACAATTCTAAAACACATCAAAGGAATGTTTAACATAGGTCTGATATATTATTATGTGATATGGTATATATTGGTCCATAATTATTTGTGTACATGAATATCAAGTGGATACTTCAACCCTAGTCTTCAAAAGATTAAATATCTCGACAAGTCTTAAAGTAGAGGGCATTTGTGCACAACAAAATTTTATATAAATCCATTAGAAATTTGTATTATATTTAATTCAAAATATATTAGTCAAAATAAATATTATGGATTAATATAATTGAATTAATTAATTAAGTCCAACAAATATGGATTTAATGAAAGTCTAATTATTATTGGTCTAGTCCATTAACTTGGGCTACAAATGATGAGCAAAAATTACCAAGCCCAAGTTGTCATCTTATTCTAGAGGCCCAATTTGGTGCCACATGTCGAATGACGTGGCATGCCAAGTCAAGTAAAGTATCCAATAGGATCATGTCATGTGTCAAAATGATTCAGTATGCCAAGCCAAAATTAAAAATCAATGAAAACACGCCACATGTACAAGTGATATGTTCTGACCAATCAAATATGGCCACATCACTTCAATCTGATAGGCCAGAAAGAGTTTGTACTTACCATAATTCTTCTCTCCAACACTATAAAGAGTGGTCCTCCATAATTCAGAAAAGATACCAAAATTCTAACAAGAAGCCAGAGATAGCTTGTGGATCAAACGCCGCAAATTTCTCTACAAGATACAAGTTCAAGAATTCAACATTCAAGTTCATATATTCAAGATCAAGACCAGAAGATTCAAAATCAAGCTCGAAAACTCTTGAATTCAGGTACAAGTCAAGATCAAGTTCACAAGTTAAGATGAAATTAACCAAATTCAAGATCAAGCTCAACGACCCTTGAATTTACATACCTGAAAGGACGAATCAGAGGATTCATAGAGATTGTAATACTTATATATTCAAATCAAATACTACGATTATTGCAATATCTCTGATCCTAATTATTATTTTCTGTGACTCGAATTTTATTGTCTACACCATGATTTGAAGATAGGGAGTGAGAGTTGATTTTGCAAAATTCAACTGGAGGAAGGAGAAAATCAAACTCATGAGTCTAAATAGAATTAGATGTTTTCATGCTAATAACGTGTTATGAGATAATATAGAAAGATTAAGAAGAATAAGGTAGAGAGAAGAAAGAGCTTCTTATTTCTTTTGAAGGGTTATTTGCATTGAAGAGAACCTTTAATTTATAGGAGAAAATTGACATTGTTCCAAAGTGAGAGTTCCTAAATTATCTCCAAAGAAATATAAAGATATACATTCACTATAATACAAATACTTTTTACAACAATAGGGAGCTTATTTATCTATTAGTTAGTTTGTTTGCCCATGCATTCCACATGTATGCTAAGTCATGTAATATAAAATGTATTTTTTAGTAATATTAATATCATTAAGATAAAAATAAGATAATTTTCAATTGGAAAATCTATACATATATAAAAGCAGAGGCAGAAGTATCACAGTAAGCAAGAAAGTTTACCAAAGTCAAAGATTTACCTATTTTTAAAAGCTAAAATAGGGAAATGGTCATAACGACCTAAGGAACGGCCTGGGCACCGAATCGTCAGTCCTAACAAGTCATAAATGACCTAGATCCGCTGAGGGAAATCTCGAAACACAGAAAAAGCACGGAAAATGGAAAATGACCTGGAGGGTCATTACAACATCCACTACTAAAAGAACTTTCATCTGCAAAAGTTAAAATAAGGTTAGTACCTGAAGACTCGAAAAGACGAGGATAATGGGTCTGCATGTCGGTCTCGATATCCCAAGTAGCCTCCTCGACAGAACGATGCTGCCGCTGAACCTTAAATGATGGAATCTCCTTGGACCTCAACTTCCTAACTTGCCTGTCAAAAATAGCAATAGGCTCCTCCTCAAAGGCTAAGGACTCATCCAACTGAACCGACTCCAACTGAAGCACGTGAGACTCATCTAGAATGTATCGCCGCAACATAGAAACATGAAACACTGGATGAACACTATAAAGAGCAAGAGGCAAGGCCAACTCATAAGCAACCTCTCCAATACAGCGAAGGATCTCAAATGGACCAATGAACCTCGGACTGAGCTTACCCTTCCTCCTGAACCATATCATGCCCTTCATAGGCGATACCCGAAGGAACACACTATCACCAACTATAAACTCGATATCTCGAACTCTCCAATCAGCATAACTCTTTTGCCTACTCTGAGCAGTACAAAGCCTCTCCTGAATAACCCAAACCCTATACATAGAATCACGAAGCAAATCAGTACGCCATAGCCTAACCTCGAAAGCATCAAACCAACCCATCAAAGATCTGCATCTCCTACCATATAAAGCCTCGAACGGAGCCATCTTGATGCTGGAATGGTAACTATTATTATATGCAAACTCTGTCAAGGCCAAACACTGGTCCCACTGACCCCCGAAATCAATAACACATGCTCGTAACATATCCTCCAGAACCTGAATGGTACGCACTGACTGGCCGTCTATCTGCGGATGAAAAGCAGTGCTAAGCTCAACTTTAGTACCCAACTCTCTCTGAATAGACTGCCAAAAGTGCGAAGTGAACTGAGTATCTCTGTCGAAAATGATAGAAACTGGCACCCCATGCAAACGGACATTCTCCCGAATATAGATCTGGGCCAACCTCTCAGAACTTTAGGTAATCTAAACTGGCAGAAAGTGAGCAGACTTTGTGAACTTGTCCACGATAACCCAAATAGCATCAAACCTCTGCAAGGTATGTGGCAATCCGACTACAAAGTCCATGGATATACGCTCCAACTTTCACTCTGGAATGGGTAGCCTCTGTGTTAAACCAGCTGGCCTCTGGTGCTCGAACTTCACCTGCTGACAGTTCAAGCACCTAGATACGAAAGGCAAAATATCCATCTTCATCCCACACCACCAGTAGTGCTGCCCAAGTCACGATACATCTTAGCTGCCCCAGGATGAATGGAATATCTAGAGCACTGAGCCTCCTCCAATATCAATCTGACCAAGTCACTAACTCTAGGAACGCAAATACGACCCTCGATCCTCAGAATGCCCTCTGAATCTAAAGTTGCCTTCCTAGCCTCACCACTCAACACCTTGTCACGAATGATCCTCAATCTCGCATCGTCAAACTATTATGCTTGAATCTGCTCTAACAAGGAAGACCTAGCCTCAACACAAGCAAGAATATGGCCCCTCAGAAATGTCAAGTCAAACCAACCTATTAGACAAGGACTGAATGTCCCAAGCTAAAGGTCGCTCCTCCGTAGCTAAGAAAGCTAAACTACCCATACTCATCGCCTTCCGGCTCAAGGCATCCGCTACTACATTTGCCTTGACCGGATCATAGAGGATAGAAATGTCATAGTCCTTCAGTAGCTCCAACCACCTCCGCTACCTTAAATTTAGATCCTTCTAGCTGAAAATGTACTGAAGACTACGATGGTCAGTAAAGATCTCACAATGCATGCCATAAAGATAATGCCTCCAGATCTTCAATGCAAAGACTACCGCTGCTAACTCCAACTCATATGTGGGGTAGTTTCTCTCGTGAACCTTCAACTATCTGGAAGCATATGCAATAACCCAGCCGTGCTACATCAACATACAACCCAAACCAATATCTGATGCATCACAATATACGGTGAAACCCTGACTCTCGACCGGAAGTGTAAGAATCGGAGCTGAAGTCAACAAGGCCTTGAGCTTCAGAAAGCTCACCTCACACTCATCTGACCACTGGAAGGGAACATTCTTCTGAGTCAATCTAGTCAATGGTGCTGCTATTGAAGAAAATCCCTCCACAAACCATCTGTAATAACCTGCCAACCCGACGAAGCTGCGGACCTCGGTAGGAGAAGTAGGCCTAGCCCAATCACGAACTACTGCAATCTTCGTCGGATCCACCATAATCCCATCCTTGGACACCACATGCCCCAAGAATGCCACAGACTCAAGAAAAAACTCACACTTAGTGAATTTGGCATACAACTGGTGGTCTCGCAAAGCCTGAAGTACAACTCTAAGATGCTGTTCATGCTCCACTTTACTCCTCGAATAAATCAGAATGTCGTTGATGAACACAATCACAAACGAATCCAGGTAATCACTGAATACACGGTTCATCAACTCCATAAATGTTGTTAGGGCATTAGTCAACCCAAAAGACATGACTAGGAACTAATAATGGTTGTATCGAGTCCTAAATGTAGTCTTTGGGATGTCCTCAGCCCTAATCCTCAACTAGTGATAACTGGACCTCAAATCTATCTTAGAGAACACTGCTGCACCATGTAGCTGATAAACAAGCATCAATACGCGATATCGGATATCTATTCTTAACTGTCATCTTATTCAATTGTCTGTAGTCGATACACATACGCATAGACCCATCCTTCTTCTTCACAAATAGAACTGTAGCACCCCACAGAGACACACTAAGCCTTGAGAAAGCAGTTAACCAGACTGCAACCACAATCGCCCTCTTGGTCACCCTTCCTCACAAGATAAACCCTCTACTCAACAGATCTTAGAGATGATCCTTAAGCTCCCTCAACTCAGCAGGTGTCATCTGATATGGAGGAATAGAAATGGGCTTGGTGCCCGGCTCGACATCGATACCAAAATCAATGTCACGATCAGGAGGAAGACCCGAAAGATCGAAAGGAAATACATTTGAATACTCGCAAACCACAAGAAACAACTCAAGAGGATTTATAGTGGCACTAGTATCACGGACGTAGGCCAGATACGCTAAGCACCCCTTCCCAACCAACCGCTGGGCGCTCATGAAAGATATAACTCTCCTCGGCATGTGGCTATCGGCTCCCTTCCATATGATAGGAGGGATACCAGGCATCCTAAGAGTAACAGTCTTGGCGAAGCAATCCAGGACATCATGATAAGGAGACAACCAATCCATGCCCAAGATCACATCAAATCGACCATATCAAGGACAACCAAGTCAACCAAGGTGTCATACCCCAAGATAGTCACCACACAAGACCGATACACCTGATCCACTATCAAAGAATCACCTACAGGAGTAGATACACATAAAGGCACAGGGAAGGACTCACAAGCAGACCCCATATGAGTAGCATAATAAGCAGCTGCATACGAGAATGTAGACCCTGGATCAAACAAAGCAGAAGCAGACTGATGACAAACAGAGATCATAACTGTGATCACAACCTGAAGTCTAGGCCTCTGTCCGGCCCGGATCTGCATACATATGTCCCCAGTTGTCATGACCACCTGACCTACCGGACTGAGGGCCACTTCTAGTGCCCTGGGGACCACCCCTACTACCCTGAGAACCGCCTCTAGCTGGAGGTGTTGGAGACCTGGGGGCCTGAACTAACGGATAATGTCGCCTAGGATGCTCTACCGATGGGCACTCTCTAGCAAAGTGGCCCATCTCACCACACTCATAGCAACCCCGACCATGTGAACTCCACTGTGAAAACCCGACCGAATAAGAACGACCACCTTGGGGAGCAGGAATGAGACTATGGCTACTATGACCCTCAGTATTCTGTAATGCTGCCTGAATAGGCCGGCTAGGCTAGAAAGGCTGTTGGTGCTGACCTCTACCATAGTAGCCCCTACCATGGCCCTGGAACCACTAAAATTGCCCTGATGGCGGGGCCTCTTATCGCTGCCTCCTTGGGCCTCGTGAACTATTCCCTCAATAGTACATGCATGATCAACTATCTCCAGAAAATACTAACCCGATGTTACCATACCCTCTGTGGCCAAGTAGAGGTGCAAGGTTAAACCTCGAATAAACTGGCGTACTCTCTCGTGCTCGGTGGGCAAAATCATAGTGGCGTGCCTGGACAACTGGTGGAAATGAATCTCATACTCATACACTATCATGGAGCCCTGCTCCAACTCAGTAAACTAATCTATCAAACGCTCCCTCATGCTATGCAGTACATACTTCTCTGGAAAAGCCACGGAGAACTGATCCCAAGTAAGAAGAGGCGACCCGGCCGGTCTACAAGCAACATATGACCTCCACCACTGTTTTGTTGGACCATCCAGCTGAAACACGATGTAATCAGCTCTGTGAGACTTAACTAACCCCAAATTATGTAACCTCTCCTGGCAGCTAATCAGAAACTCATGCGCATCATCCCTAGAAGCACCCGAAAACCTCAGAGGACCTAATCTTAAGAACCTACCCAGCATCTTCTGCTCCTCAGAAGGCATAACTGGCATGGCTAGAAGAGGGGGAGCAACTGCTGGGACCGGTAGTACCTCAAATCTGGGAGACACAGCAACAGGCCATGCTCCTGAACCCTGTGCTGCCGCCTGAGCTGAAGTCTGAGCCTCACCTCGAAATTGAGAACCAATCGGAGTGCTCGACGAAGCAAGTGGTGGAGTCATACCCTCAAGAAACTCTAATAACCGGACCAAGGTATCCTGTAATACTAGAGTAGCTACAAAACCTACCAGATGTTGGGATGGCCCCACATGCTCTGGCTCATACTGGACCTCATCCGCTCTAACCTTAGGCTCTGGTGATGGTGATCTAGCCTGGGCCTGAGCCGGTGCCATAGCTCGTGCCCTGCCTCGACCTCTGGGTCGACCTCTACCCCGGCCCCTAGCTGGGGAACTAATTGCAGGGGCAGGGGACTCGTCCTCACCCGCTGAACATCTCGTCCGAACCATCTAAGAAGGAGTGAAACAAATATACTTAGGAGTTGATCAAATCAAGTAAGCACGATAAAGAATAAAAAAAACGAAGCCTTTCCTAAGGAATTCCCTATATCCCCTCATAGATAGGATACAGACATCATCGTACCTTATCCATGAGACTCTACTAGACACTTGCTCTTGTACCGGTGAGACTGGTGAACCTAAAGTTGTGATACCGCTCTGTCACGACCCAAAATTGGGACATGATGTCGTCTCAAGCCTATCCCAAACATGCAAAAAACAATAAATAATAATGTAGCTAAAGAGAAGCGCAAGATATAACAAGAGGTAGGGCCAAAAGCATATATATACATACCAACATACACAATATACAAATGATACCCCTAAAGTGACCGAAAAAGACAAAACAACCCGAACATCAATCCGGACCTGGTGTCACTAGTACAAGAGCGACTAAAGCAAGGAGTAGCTATACAATAGCCTCTGTCTATCCAAAATACAAAATATAGATAGGAAGTACAAGATGGAAAGTAAGTAAAGTCTCCAAAACCGCCGGGAGCTCACCGTGATCCAAACAGCAATGGGCCTCGAACGATAGGAGAACAAAGAGGGTGTCTCGTACTAGGTGCTGCATCAGAAAAAGAGATGCAGTGTGTAGTATGAGTACCAAGACAATGGGTACTAAGTAGGCATCATAGCCGACCGAACATAGAAAGATAATATATAAATATATATCAGAGGAAAGCAGCTAACTATATAGGGATCCTCTTAATTCTAGTTATAAAGCCAGAGACATGCCAGTGAATAAAAGAAAAAGGAAACAACATCAAGCCAAACCAGAGTCCATCCATATGCCAAAGCAAATGTAATGTGATGCACAATGATGCATATATGAATGCAATATAATATAAACCCATATTACTGCATCGGGTGCCCGGAATACTGCATCATACTATGCATATGTATACATGAAATAGTAAAATATCTGGAATAATGCATCGGGGGTCTGAAATACCGCATCAGACTAATATGTATATAAAGAGAAAGTAAAATACCCAGAATAACACATCGGGGGTCCGGAATACCACATCGAACTATAAGTTTATATACAGAAAATAGTAGTTCCTCTTTCCCTCTCAAAAACCAAGGTGATACTCAAAATAGCTCGATTTAGTCCAAAATTCATCACAACATTAGAAAAACCTCTTTTCAAACCCAAAAGCCTTTGAAAATCCTTTCCGTAATATACCAATGATATGCCACGCGATATGATATGAATGTTCACAAGCAGAGGAATAATCACACCATCAGATCAAACAGGGCAAAAGTAACCTCCAAAACAAGAGAACTGACCTGGAATCCATCCAAATCCTAGCCATGGCCTTGTGCCCACAGTTACATACAACGATAGAATAAAGCGGTAAAGCGAAAAAAAATAGTGGGCAAGCCCTATTCTATCTCTAAAGCCTCCTAAAAGCATGCTAAGAGTCTTAGACTAATCACGCAGAAGAAATAATCTCCTACGCTAAGGATAACATACAGTCCTAGTGCTAAAAACCCAAAATGGCCAATGAACATGATAAACAAGTTAAGCCTAAAGTCTATCGAAAAATCCAATCTAGCATTCTAATAACATACAAATATATATAATCCAACTAAACGCAGCCTAGAAGGTAAACCGTAACCTACCTCGGGGCCGAACTGCAAGCACAAACCATCACTCATGTGCCTTCCCCTTCTGAACAGCCTCAGAAAGCTGACACGCTATCAGAAACATAAACTAGGTCTCAAGATGAGAATAATGACACCCATATAGCTATACGGAAAATTGGGCCAAAAATCGGGTCAAAAAAATGACCCTCGGGGACTCGCGCAATGAAACAGAAAATAAATTTCACAATTATGCTTGCAGTGGGTTATGGAACCCATGCCTAAAGTTTGGGCACGAACGAAGCTCGATTCAGGTCCCAAAACAGCCTCAAAGTGCTACTAATTTAAGTAATTTTTGGATGGGAAAACTCATAAATAAAGGCGGGAACCTACCTCGACAAGAGAGATACGTCACGGAGATTAGTTGCACGATTTCAAGAACATACAACTGCCAAAGATCAGATTTCTACCAATCTCTCCCCAATTCTAAGAATTTAAACAACAAGGGAATTTAGCGGAAGAAATACGAAAATATACACGGAACGAGGAGGGGGGTGGCGGGGGAACTTACCAAATGAAAGACACCAAGCTGGGAAGCTGGAATTCAGAGCTTTGAAGCTCAACAATGGTGTTTTCTTGGAATGAAAGAAATAGGAACGAAGTTGAAGTTTTAAATGACTGCCAGGGGTCCTTCATCGAGATCGTGATAGGACCGCCGCGTTCATGGAGAACATCCACCCCAACCATCGCGAACACGATGGTCCGGGACGCATTCGCGAAGAGGAAGCCGAGCCGAGTTCCAGTCGACTTTATCATGAATGCGAAGAAACCTTTCGCGAACGTGATGGGGTCTTCATGATTGCGAAGATTAAGGTTGTCTGCAACTTAATGCAACAACCAGCAAAAGCATCAAGTCCAAAAATCTTCTGACGGACCCTCGAGATTCATCTGGAACCCTGTGAACACCAACCAATCATGCTACCCTATCAGAAATTGCATTCTGAACATAATGGAATCGACAAAACTCCCAACGGAGATTGTTTTAATGAAAAGTGGCCCCCACGCCCAAGACCTAACCCAAAGTCAACATTTCGAAGATAACGACGCTAACAGAATTCCCATCCAAGACCGTTTTCTCCGAATGTTGACCAAAGTCAACTACACCAGCCAAACTTACTCCAAAACACACAAAGCCACACAAAACTACACCAGAAGCACTCAGGCCCAAACCAATGGTCCCACTAGACCAAAATCCCCATTCTGGATTCAACGGAACTGTCAAAATTCAATTTTGAGTGCGTTAACCAAGAAAGTTGACCAAAGTCAAAGATTTACCAATTTTTAAAAGCTAAAATAGGGAAATGGTCATAACAACCTAACGAATGGCCCGAGCACCGAACCGTCAGTCCCAGTAAGTCATAAATGACTTGGAGCCGCTGAGGGAAAGCTCGAAATGTAAAAAAAGCATGGAAAATGGAAAATGACCTGAAGGGTCATTACACGTGCACTGGGTGAAAGTATTCTCTGCTTATAACTTCAAAGTAAAGTGCACATCTAAACATGTAGGTTCTGAAGATTGTAACCAGAGCCCCCATGACTAACTGCCAAATCACAAAGTTAAAAAGGGGAACATGGAGGAATTCGATGACATGATGCAGAGCATGAAAACTCTAGAAGATGGCTTGACATTTAAGGCCTAGGCAGATAAAAAAAGCAACCAATTGGGAAGTTGAGTAAAAAAGGCCATTTTTCATCTTTTGGGAAAAGTCAAAATCTTGCAAAAAAGTTGTTACAGTAACACCTTCATTAGTTTTGGATTAAGTTATAATTAATTGACTGATTGATATCATTTTGTCGAGTTCTTAACTCTTAGGGGTCGTTTGGTGGCGTGTATTAGAATAAATAATAAATATATTAGGTATGGTATTAATTAATTTGTTGTTTGATAGAAATTTTGAGCCTACGTATAACTAATATATATTGATCTATGGTATTAATAATACTATGGCTTTAATACATGGGATAAATATAGGTAAAGAAAAAAATAATCTGATTCGATGTAACTAGCATATCCTATAGATGCTGAATTTTATTATTATTTTCTGGTTTGTTGCATCATGGGGAGGATGTTGCAGTGTATATGGTGTGTTAACATTGATTTTGGGCACGATAATTCCTATGTGTAGAATGGTGATAGCCTTTGAGTCATGAAGCACAAACTCAATAGAAGGGTTGTTTTATTTTTGTTCTACCATCTGATCTTTTACATTCTATTTTAGTAGTTTGTTTAGTAGGCAGTATTAGATATTCATTATTATTCGTCCCAGTGGATTGCTATATAACATATTCTTTTAACAGTGGTGTATTACTTTATGGGCTTTAAGCTTAATAAATTATTCTTAATTATTCCCAAGTTCAAGGAGACTTAACTCTAGGAGTGTGCATGACTGCATATTTTCTTTGTTGTCTTGATAAACCATTTTCAGCCTCATGGTTCATTTAGTTTGTCAAGTTATTTTAGTGTGAAATTTTAACGGTTAAAGTAATAACCGGATTGATAATGATTAATAATCGATTAACTGTTATTATAATAATACATTAATGGTTTAGCATGTCTACAAATCGATAATCGATAAATCAAATTGATAACCTTTAAAATTGAATTGAACCGATCGATAAGCAACTCTAGGCACGTTCATCTCCATTCACAATCTTTGAGCCGAATTGTCCTGAAACTCTTTTATCATTGTGCTAAGGTCATCATCGGGAACTAATATTATTCTCATGGTCATTACTTTTCTCTCTGAAACATCATTAAGTAGTTGCAAATATCTATATAAATTAATTAAAGCCCCTCCTTCAAGCTGCCCATGTGTTTAACTTACAACAAGGCCAGTTGAATCAAATGGTGAAATAGGTGTCATTTGATGTGAAACTGAAATATCTTCAAACATTAGATGATAAGCTACGCTAATATAATTCATTGAAGCAGGACAACTTAGATATGGGCAAATATATACATGATCTTCATAACTAAAAAATGCTAATTATGAGGAATATTATTCAAGATTTCATCGTCCATATTGTTTATTTTCTTGGTTTTTATGCATTATATTTATATAGTATGGATTACTTTTTTTTCAATTTATCAAGATGATAATTTTTTTCCAAATAATTAAGTGAGAAATTAACTTTTTCAGTTTTTCATTTCTAAGAATGAATAGTAAAGCTTTGCAAAGAGAGTACATAAGGCTATAAAATGTACAGGGTATTGTTATAATTTTTTTTTTAGAAATATAGCAATGCATGTTGTTTGTAATTCATCAAATTAAACACTGCATAAGAAATAAGTTCAGCATAATTGATCTCAACATTACTAATTCCAGAATTATTAATATATCTTATTCAATACTATTCTTATACACTCTACCAAACGAATCCTTACTACTTTAGCAACGATGACATGAAGATACATCTCTTGTGCTTAAATTCAACATTATTTTAATTCATTACCTATATTTTTAGATCTTACAGTTGCCGCAAAAATGAAAAGTGCGGATAAGCAACGACGTTGAAGTCATAATATATCATTTTGTATGAGTAAAGATTTTTTCAGGGAATAATTATTTTATCCTCTTTGATTAAGGTTAAAACGAAAAGTTTTCCTTTCAAGTTGAACTATAACTCTAACTATTCTTGAGAAAAATTATTTTTTCTTTGCATGATCTAAAATAATAACTAATATTATTCACAAGAGATATAAACATGATAGTGAAAAAACTTTAAGATTAAAAGAGGTATGCGCATCTTTCTATTCAATAATTTGTATAAACTTTTTTCTCTTATTTAGGTAAGTAATGTTATGAATTCATCAACATATATACTCTTAATCTTAATTGCACATAACACGAGATCTTATGCCAATTTTAGATGAGGAAATGAATTTTCTTCTAAGCCGGCCTTCTAATCAATGATCGTGATCAAACTGTTTAGATTTTAATATTTATAAATTTTTTTAATATGATATGCATGCAAGAAAATACATAATATCTTATAATTTCTCTACTATACTAATTTACATAACTGGGCAAACATAACTACTATATCTAGTATACATAGCTATAGTTTTATGATATTACCTAACACAACTATACTTAGGGTTTTATAGAAAAAAATTCCCTCTCCATCTCTCGCTCGAGACACTCCTCCTTCTCTCTCTCATTCCCTTCTCTCCCTTCTCTTTGGATCCCGCATTTCCTTCTCTCCCCTCCCTCTCCCTCTCTCTCTTTCCTCTTTCTTCTCATATTTCTCTGTCTGCTCTCTCTCTCTCCCTCTCTACAACTACCATTAATCTCCGCCCCATCCCAAACTCCATGCTCTGTCGTCTCTCAAACACCTTGTATCTCTGTTTTGCAAACATGATAAATTTCCAGAATCTCTTCGCAAGCAACATAAAGTTTTTTATGGAAAGACAAATGAAAAGTTTGGACATGAAACACATTAAGATATCTGATCCACAAAAGAAGGAGAACAGAACCACATAATTATTTCAGAATCAATATCCTTTTGAATCTTCTCTTCTTCTTCGATTGATACATATTGATAAAATCAATTGTATCTTTTTATCAGTAAATTTTTTGAATCTTCTCTTTTTCTATAGTTTTATGTATTTGTATATTAATTGTACATAATTGTATCAGAATTTTGATTATATCTATGCATCAGAATTCAGAACTATGGACACATCATAATTCCTTTTGAATCTTCTCTTCTTTTATGTACCAATTGTACATAATTGTATCAGAATTTCAATTGTATCTATGTATTACCTTTGAATATTTTCTTCTTCTTTGATTGATACATTTTTTGAATTCCTTTTGAAGCTTTTCTTCTTCTATGTATTTATGTATCAATTGTACATAATTGTATCAGAAATCTAATTATATTTATGTATCAGCAAAAAAAGTTTGATACATTCTCAGATTATTCCTGATACAGTTTATATCTATGATATAGGATGCTTTACATTGGTAGCTATGATACAATGTTTGAATTTCTCAAGAACAATAAAGAAGAAGAAAAAAATTCAGAAGTTAAGAAGAGTCTGATACATTGTAAGATTATTCTTTTTTATATGGTCTGCATCTATGATACATCAAGAATGAATTGCTCAAAATTTCAATCTCTTGAAACTGATAAATATTGGATCTTTTAGAATTTAGAGAATTTTCTGAATTTGAACTGAAAAAAATTGAGAGAGTTCGAGATGGAGGAGAGTGGAGAGAGAGAGAGAGAGACTAGCGTGAGAGAGAGAATTTGTTGAGAGTTTTAATTAGGTAAACTATAACTATTATTCATAATAATAGTCCAAAATATGGCCTTTAATGAAAATTATTTTTTCAATTATCTTGATTACTACTAAAAAGATTGTTAAAAGAGACCTTGGGAAAGAGGTCTCTTTTCCTAAAAAGCGAACTCAATGGTATGCCATAAAAATATTGGTTGTTTTTTCACAAGAGACCTCATGAGGTCTCTTTTATGCATTTATCAAAAATAAAATTACAAAATCTGACATCAAATTATTGCTTTTGCAGCTGCCTACTCATCATTTTAATTCAATTCAATAATATATACATTATAATTAGCTAAATCAATCTCAAAGATTTATCAACAATCAATTAAATTATAACAAACATATATACAAAATACCTTCCAATCATACTACCTCGAAATAAACTTTAAAGTACTTCAAAATTGAATGAAAAAGGCGTAGAATTCATAAGTTATACAATTCTATTTCAAACTATTTAAATGTTCTCATACATTCACCAAATACTTAATAATTCTTAGAATCCACTATTAAATACATAATTTAGTTTATCTAATACAACACTAAACTTCAACAAAGCGGCAATTTTATTTTCCACATGATCCTCATCATCCTCAGCACTGTTGGGCTCATTTGTCAGACCTTTTTATTGATCATATAGCTGATGTTGAATAGATCGAGACTAGGGAGGTCAATGAGGGATAATAACTACATCACTGGGACAAGGGAGAATCCCTTTCTGTAATGACCTATCCTATTGTTATTCAAAATCTCACAGTAAAATGAAAGAATTAAAAATTTTGTGTTATGAATTTTTTGTAGGAGTAATTATTGATGTATTTAATAAAATCATAATGAAATAAGGTCAAAAAAGTGGGGTAGACCGACCAGTGAAGGTCTGCTACTGCAGACCTCGTCTATCCATAGCAAGGTGGTGACCTCTACAGCGAAGCTCCCAAGGCAGAAAGTCAGGATTTAATTATTCAGCTCCTAACTCTTTTCTAAAAATTTGTTTCCTCCTAAAAATCATCTAGGGCTAATCCTAAGCCTAAAACACCAAGAAAAAAGAGAAAAGACTTCCAAGTTGCATGATTCTCTCCTTCTCCTTGCGAATTTCTCCCTCATGACTCCTAAAAGGAGAGCGAGAAGCAAGATTGCATATAGCTATAGTAGCATCTCAAAATCGAGGTAGGTTATGAATTTCTGATGAGTAGTTAGACTTTGTTAGTATCATAATACTATATAAACTTTGGGAAAGGCAACATGATTACGCCTTCGAGCACGTATCCTGAATGGAAAACTGCTAGAATAATTATGAAGACTAGAATCTTTGTGTATTAATATATGCATGTTATGTGTACCTTGATGTGAACATGAATAGGGTAAGGCTAATGTGGATAACAGAAAATAGAAAATTTGTTCTTTGTGGTAGTAAAAATAAAAACCTGAATTTTAATGGTCAAAAAAGAATTACGAAGGGATAAACCTTCTGAATGTGAATTCTTGATTGTTGTGTTAATACCTGATGACTTATTTGATTTGCTTTCTGAACATGGTTTAATCAATTGAGGTGATTGTGTGTTGAATAAAATACTTGTTGTGTCTAGAATGGTGGTGTAGAGTGGTGTCTTAACATGAATTGTTCGAAGAGAAAAATATGTAATAATAAATAGGATGAGTCTTCACCCCTAAAAATGGAAGTTAAGAGTCCTAGTATGAATAACATTGTTAATAGAACTAAAGATGAATGGACCATGGGTTTAATTGGAGTTGAGACTCAATTTACTGATCGTATGTTTGAATTGAATAACATGTGATTGGTCTTCAGACATATTTGAGTTGATAATTTTGATCATATTAATACATGAATGAATAAGCTGTATATATTAAAATTGATTAAAGAACTTATAATGATAATTGTGTGTGTAATTAGTGAACCATGATGTATTCTAAGAGATAGAGATTTGGTACCATAGATTCATATTGGTTGAAGATTCAGGTACCACACCAGTACATATTTTGATACTGACTATATTATTATGGAGTGGGTACCGCGAGTTGGTACAAATATATTGATGAATGCTCAAATCGTGGCTCTCCAATTAGGAGGTCATGGCGATCGCGTAGTCAAAATAAAATGTATAAACCCAACAGATGTTAGGGTCATACCCAAGGGACCTGATTAAGCTCATTAGAGATTGTGCGAAGCGATTTCAAAGTGAGAGTAGTTGTTCAACAAAACCAAAGCAATAAAATGGGGAAATTGAGAAAGTTGTCACTACTAACTCAATTTAAATAAAAAAAACTATAAAATCGAGATGGGTGTACCAATAAGAACTAGATGACTAAGGGTGCATTTCTGATAGGGCATCCGCTATAGGATAGGGTAGTCACTAATTCACTCAAATTCTCACCTATTGACATGGGTAGCGTTGTTCATAAGTGTGGAATGCTATCTCTCGATCAACATCCACATATCTAATGATTTCGGTTAGAACATCATTCGGTGTGCTAAATAACTAACCAACATTTGCTTGGGTAGGTCGTCCTATTTCTAGCTCGGACCCTTAAATGGGAGATTCCGCGATTGGAGCTATGTCTAACCTCCAATCTAAGTGGATTCCCAAGTACCCACTAGCAATTTCACATCTACAACTACAAAATTCTCTCTCTTGCAACTAAACAGCCAAGTAAGGTAAATTCATGTTTGCAACAACAAATTATAAGATTAAAACATGGTAAAATTACTAGACCCACATCAGATAAGCAATTGTAAGAGTGATTTAGCAACACCCACACCCATTAGCTAGGAACCCATCATTAATACACCCCTAGACAAGAGAAATTAGCCACTCATAGAAGGGGGAGAAGATATACCAGCTAGGTAAATCAAATTCCCATCCATTGTAGTTGATTCTCATGTTTTAAAGTCAAATTAGCACACAATTTGTTAACCAAAAGATTGGATTGAAAACCCTCTCTCAATGGAGATGGAGAAAAGTGTTTACAAGCCAAAAATATCTCCAAGTTCTCTCCTGAAATTCTCAACCGAAGTCATGCTTGGTGCCTGAAATGGGTTCTCTTGGCTTGTGGTATTTTCATTTGCACTTGTGTTGTATGCCTCTTGAGTTAGAATTTTTAAGTTGCTAGAGGACAAGCAATAGTTCAAGTTTAGGGGTTTGATAAGTTGGTATTCTACCTACTTATTTAACTCTTAAAATTATGCTTTTGCTAATAATAAGTAAACTCTCAAATCATGCTCTCCAAGTAGGAGGTCACGGAGAATGCGTAGTCAATTTTTTTTTTTATAATTCCCAACGAGTGTCAGGGTCGAACCTAAGAGAACAATGTAGTCACAATCGAGCTAATAAAGAATCTAAGAAACTTATTGAAGTTCAAATAACAAGAAAGGAAAAGATATCTAAAGGGGGGGTTTAACTTGGGAGGTCGTCCTATCTCTAGCTCGGACCCTTAAATGGGAAATTCCGCGATTGGAGCTATCTTTAGCCTCCAATCTAGATGGATTCCCAAGTTCCCACTATTAAATCTTCCCGAATTTAGGGATATTCTCTCTCGAGCAATAACCCAAATCAGTAAGTTAAGTCAATATTTGCAACCATTGACTATAAATTCAAGCAATGGAGGATTCAATAGACCCAAATAATCAAATAAGAACCAAATCTATATATGAATTCAATAACCCACAAAGTAGTATTTCTAATACAAACCCAAAATATGAAATCAACAAACACACCAAGTAAATAGCAATTAAGAACAAGAGTTGAAGAATGGAATCTAAAGATTTGACAATACAAAGCATCCAAATCTTCACTCCTATGGTGGTGGTTGAGGGAACCTTTCTCCCAAGCTTGCTCAAAAGTTCTGAAAATAGCCAAAGATATGTTTCAAGACGGCTTGGAAGTGTTTTATGTGAGTTGGGGTTTCCAAAAGGTGAAATTTCAAAATCTTCCCCAGCAGCTGCTTCCCTTATTCGCGTTCGCGTGGTGTCCACCACATTCGTGAAGAGTCTCTATCTGGTTGACCTTCGCATTCGCGGGAGGCCCACTGAGTTCATGGAGATTTGACTCCGCTAGCCTTCGCGTTCGCGGCCAATCCTCCGCGTTTGCTAAGGCATACGCTGCTGCCAGCTACTTGTTTCTCCGAATAGCTTTCTTTTGACTTGTTTTCATCCAAATTCTTCTCGAACACTTCTAGGACACAGAGACCTGCAAAATAGAAATAATCCATGTCATTTGCACTATTTTTCCATTTATTCTTAGCAAAAGCATAAGCTTAAAGGCTAAATAAGTAGGTAAAATATCGACTTATCAAACCCCTAAACTTGAACTATTGCTTGTCCTCAAGCAACTTAAAGCTTTTAACTCAAGAGTCATACAACACAAGTGCAATTGACAATACTACAAGCCAAAGAAAACCCATTTCAAACACTAAACATGACTTCGATTGGTACTAATGATTAGTCAATCACATGCTAACTTACTTTAAGCACTTCCTTCGATTCAAAACACAAACTCATGATGCAAAGGCACAATAAGAACAAGCAAGTGACAACAACCAATCCTCAAGGTGTGACTCCAACCACTAGCTTACCAAAAAATATTCATTTGACTCATTTTCAGAGTTTATCAACGTCACCAACTATCCTAATTCACATGCCCTCACAAGAATGAAAGTCCCAAAAACACACTATGCACAAAGTTAATCACAAGGAACAAATACAAACACTCACACTCGGAATCACCAAGGACTTGTGGGTTACGATGTTGGCTTGGGCTAAGGTGAGGATATTATTTGGTTCAAGTGACTACACCTCTCTAATGGTCTTTGTTCTCATTTTGAACACCGCTAATATTTTTTTCAATTTTCAACTTCACCTTATTTCTCCCTCACACAACCCAAGATTTCTCCTTTTTGACTCATAATCATTCACTCCTTCTATCACCTTCACTTGGTAGCACCTATTTTTTCAAATTGGATTGATCTGTTAGAGAAATTTTCAATTAGAAATTAAGGTGCTACCTTTCACTTAAAGTGCACTTTTTTTCTTCTCCTCATTTCATCACATGCACTCTCAAACTTAGGCATTTGCTTATGTTATATATTGTTTCCTCCCCAAACTTAGGCTTTTAGCCAACATTTCATTTTCAAGCAATTAGGGAGGATGGTTGCCAAGATAGAGGTTCCAATAAGGTCCAGGTGTTACAAAGTGCCAAAGGATGGTCACAAGCTCAAAAGTGGTTATTGGGAAGTCATTTGGGTGAAGTGGCTATCAAAAAGGGCCTAAGGTCATTTCCCAAGCTCGGTTACACATAGAATTTTGCCTTGAATCACATTCGGGGCAAGTTCTAGATGACACACATTCACAAGAATTATTCAATTAAACCTCGCCACACATGGCATGCGAATCATTCAAGAAGGATCAATTTTTAACTTCCTAAACAAGAACAACGATGAGGTATTCTACATTATCACCGCTAATGAGTCAAGAGTCACAAAAAGATTAAAAGAGTTGTCACATAATCACTCTTTTCCATGCTTTTTTCCCAAATTTTTTTGGAAGGGTATGCCTATTTCACTTAGCATGCAAGACCTACTTCATTGGTACCAAACAATTCAAATTGCAACCAAAACCTCAAAAGATGACGATTTACCCTTAAGAATGTCGTCACTCAGTCTATCATAGGGCCAATTCATCTATCTAAATTGGCATGGCTACACAAGGTGGATCAAAACAAGTATCACACTTTATGGACACATGCGATTCGCATGCGATAAAGTACGTGTTTCACGTGCAACACACGTGTCAACAGTGAGCATCTGTGAAGCTCGTGCGGTTCGCATAATGACCTCTGCGGCCCACATACCTTCTAGCAAGATCTATCTAGCCTAATAGGCACTCAGACTTCCCCTGACTCACAACAACCACATCTCAACTACCAATTAACAAAAGAAGCTACAAAGTAAAGAAAACTAAAAATAACTAAACCATCAACTTCTTCCACAACAACACCAAAGACCAACATGGGTATAAAACCAAACAAAACAAGCCTGACAAAGGCACCATAATGAGAAGGGTTGGTGTTTATACCTGATTAGTTGCAATTAGCGATGCAATGGAAGAACTTGATGGAATTAATTGTTTGCTAAAAGGAGAGAGAGCACCTTTGTTTTGAGAAGAAAATGTTTGGACCCTTCTGATTTTTTGAACGTTTTAAACTTTCCTGAACGGCCTGGAAGCTTCGCATTCGCGGTGGGCCAACGCGTTCATGAAGGTTTGAAGTTTTACTGGCCTTCACATTTGCGGCTGTTCCATGTGTTCGTGAAGGTCTGTCATGACTTGGTCTTCGTGTTCGCGGCCTGTCCTTCGCGTTCGCAAAGAATGCTAGTAGGACCAGATTTTCACTTTTTCTTCAGCCTACTTCCCACGATGTGGATGTGATGTGCAACAGGCACTCTGTAAGGTGCAAAACTCACCATGTTTGTACATGCTGGTGTTTTTGATCAGTCCACTGGTTGCTTGTGTGATTGGCACTCTTCTAGGTGCAAAAAACATGTATTTCAGAGGTGTTTTTGGTGCTTCTCAACACTTGGTTCCTCTTCTCATTCCCTTGGGCACCTAAAACACACCAAAAAGAAACAAAAAGTGAAGTAAAGCATAAAAACAATGGGTTGCCTCCCATCAAGTGCACAATTTAACATCACAACGTGACGCCGGCTACCTCACCATCGAGATTTCCACTTGGAAGATTTGAACCTTCGACCCAAACATGAACCGAATTTCCGGTGGCACTCTCGGGGTGAAGGTTTGATCATGAGAAGGCCATTCTCTTGATTTTGCAATCCACACTTTTTGGCCTTCAAGTGAGGAAGGACGCTTTGACTTCATTCAACGACAAACTCAAAACTGGATAGACCTTCGTCCACCCTCCTTCCAAGGTCCTCCAAAAGCATGATTACTTTGAAACTCATCCATCGAATCAATCTTAAGGTCGAACAAAGGTTGAAGTGGGATTTGGGTGTCTCCACCTTCAAGTTTGCCTCGTTCATAACATCCTCACTTAGAGATGTTATAACATCATGACCCACACATGGGGTAGTTGGTTGCAACACCACCTTCAATTCATGATCATCCCTTTTGTTTTTCTCTTCTTTCTCCCTTGCGTCCACAAAGCATTGCTTTATGGATTATACACTCTCCTCTTGGGTTTCTAGCGAGGCCAAGAAGGTGTAGAGCTTACCATGTATGCTATTCTTCGCTTGCGAATTCATGGTCGTTGTTAAGGCCATAAGCACCATTAGCAACATTGTTAGCACAAGAAAAGGGAGGGGGACGATCATCATTGGGGCAATCGCTCCAATGTCCATCACGACACCACACAAATAGCAATTGTGCCAATCATAAGAACAAGAGGGAGAATACCTTCCTCTCCTAGGGCCAATTCTACACCTATGTCCAAGGTGGGGTCCTCCACAATAAACACAATAGTCAGGAATGTAAATTGGGATGCAACCATTACCATTTCTAAAATTCAAATAAGCATGATGCAATAAAAAAACTAAAACTAAACAAAAGAAAAACAATTATTCACAAAATTGAACTAGAGTAAGTAAACTAAAATTCTAAACTAACTCAATACGCCAAATTGTTTCCCAGCAATGGCGCCATTTTTTGATGAACGCTCAAATCGTGCTCTCCAATTAGGAGGTCACGGTGATCGCGTAGTCAAAACAAAATTTATAATTCCCAACGGGTGTTGGGGTCGAACCCAAGAGAACAATGTAGTCACAATCGAACTAGTAAAGAATAAAAGCAACTTATTGAAGTTCAAATAAACTAAAAGGGAAAATATTTCTAAAAGGGTTTTTTAACTACTCCAAAAGATGAAGAAATGTCACGACCCAATTTCTCGGTCATGATGGCACCTACAACCCCCGGTAGGTGAACCAATCCCCATAGCCCAGAACAGTTAGTAATGGGCTACTATCTAGCAAATAAGGGAATAAGACGAATAAAATAGATAAGAGGGATATAAATATATACATATGCGGAAACTAAACCAAACCCCAAGACCTGGTATCATAGTACAGAGCCAAAACTACATACATGGAGTGCAAATAAACCAAAACTATATATACAGATGTCTCTGAATGGTAATAGAGTACATGAAGCAAAAGACAAACTAAAGCTAAGCTCCGATCGCCAAGAGCTCACCCTCAGCCTGAAGTAGTCCCCAACAGATCTCCAAGCACGAATCACAGCGGTCTAACGGCGATAGCCCACGCTAGGATCTGCACTCAAAGATGCAGGGGGTAGGGGTGAGCACCAAATGCGAAGCATAAGGTACCCAGTAGGTATCATAGGCCGACTAGGCACATATAAGATAAAAATGTAGTAACAGACAGAATAGAAGCAAGTAGTCACAGAAATCAACGACAGGTACACAGGAACTAGCCCAGAGGGAAATCAACAGAACCACATATGAGGCTAGCAAGCAGAATATACACACCAAAGGCACAGGTGAAAGTAAGCAATAACGCACCTGGGGTCCTTGCAATAACAGTGTATATAAAATAAGTTTACGAAATGGACGGTATACCGGTAACCTCAAGTGTAAGAAGAAGAGAGAAGGAGTAATCATAGGCATGCTCAGAGACAAGAATCAAACTCAACTAATCATACCAATCTCATACTTATCCATAATAGAGAACAATTCTGTAAGTAAAAAGCAAAAGTCTACCTACAGTCCCTCGGCCGCCCATACAACCGAGGAACACAAACAAGTGAAAACAAACCCTCCGGCATCCCATACTACCGGAGCGTACAATCAGCACACACAGCAAACAAGGGTGGAACCTAGAACCATGAATGATATGATGCATGAAGATCTCAGTGCCATAGTATCTCTGTATGTACCTCCTCCGGCGCCGATCCGGCCCAGCAGGTAGGTTCCATGGAAGGACTCTGCCCGTATACCTCTACTCCACCGTATTACCCCTCTTCCGGCACACGCAGCCCGTAGCCCCTGGCCCGGATAGCAAGGTCCATGGAGTCCCAGGCCCCATACTAAATCTCAGTATCAAACATGTATCAAGAAGAGACCCAGTCTCGATATCAAGATAGAGACCCAGTCTCGAATATGCATGCCCAGACCCTGTCCAGGACTAAAAATAGTAGGAAAAAATCTCAAAAACCCTCCAAGGGTGCCCGGGCGTAACCGGGTCTAAACAGTAAAAAGTCATCTCAGGTGCTCGGTCCAACCGAGGCTAAAAATCATCTCAAGTAGTAAGAAAACTCAACCAGCACTCCGGCCCTGCCGAGTCTAGCGATAGTCGTAAAACTGATGATTTTAAACATAATTTACTTTCTTGCCCAAAAATCTCCACAAGTGAAATCAACCATTTCCAAATCATTTCCATCAAAAAATGGGCCCCCCGGGCCATGCAAGGTTTAGAAAACAGTGCCCGTAGGCCCGAAGCCAAAACCACAGTAAAACATGGATAAAACCTCTTTATATGCATGGAAATGGTATGATCACACACAATAGCTGCCCCGCAGCTCACAATCAACCTATCGACCCTGCACAGGCCCACAGCTACTCAGCAAGCATAACTAGCCTAGAAGAATAATTCTATGCCCGGGACTCGCGGACATTCCCAAAATCCCACCTTCTATGTTCCAGAGTCAACAAGGCCTCACAGGACCACAAGGGTAAATAAAATATATCGGCAAATACTACAAACAACGGAGGAACAAAAGTAGGCGGTTATGAAATAAGCGGTCAAGGTCTGTGGTACCAACCTAATAAACCAACCCAAGGATGCCTATTAATACAATTTTATTTTATATATACGGAGTCTAGGGAAAATAAACCGTAACCTACCTGTCGTCCGACGACAAGCTACTGGAACAACGATGTCCGAGCTCGAACCACTCCGAGAAAACCCAAAACTAAATCGGAATCGGATTCGGATTTGGGATGGAACAACTTGACGTAGATAATCAATTACTTTATCAAATATATTTTTCTCACGACAAAACCTCTCACGTGAATGAGTATTTAATACTGTGCATAGTCGTATGCAACAGTAATGTACATATATGTATCATAACTTTCAGCAAGTCATGACTTAAATATATATAAGTATGCACTATGCAATTATGATTGCTGCCAACTTTCCAAAAAGGTGCCACCTATCCACTTGCTTATGCGCTGCACTAGCCCTCCACTTCCACGTGGAAGTGGAGGTGGCAACCAACTCGACCCGATAAGTATATACTCGGGTATTGCATAAATTCGTGGTAAAATAAATATAATATTGTAAATATACCATAATTTATAGAAAATTATTTCAAACAAAACCTACTATATTATAATAATAAATTTCAACATAACTAGATTTACTATCTCCGTTAAAATATTACGGTGTATAAAAACTTTATAAAATAAATACGTATACAATTATAACGTATCAAAAATATCTTCCATAAACCTTTAAAATATTTGAAAGGTTAATAATAATATAATTTTTTTACCAATTTCAACTTTTAAATAAATATTTCAAATACACGCACGATGCTAATAAAGTTCTTAAGTTTAGGCTCGTAATTCGCCTACGCACGATTTCGATATTCAAGAATTCTCTCGGGATCCTCCCTTATATTTTATCACTGTTTCGGAACTGAAATGGCATTTTAAAACGTGAAATTGAAGCTTAAATCGGGTTAAACCCGACCCAATTCACGACCCGGTTCGCAACCCGTTTTCTGCCAGACAGTCCGCGGTAAAACAGTCATAACTCTTTGCTCCGAGATCCGTTGGACGTGAGGTTTTGTGCGTTGGAAACTAGACTCGTAGACCTTCGATTTGGTATTTTGGGGGACTTCTAACTCTTTATATATTGGGAGAAAAGTCCCGAGACATTTGACCCAAAGTTCAGAAAATTTGTTAAAGGTCTTATGATATCTTTCGTCGATTTGCTGGACTTCAAAACTTAAACGTGGAAATGACCGGAAGGGTCATTACAAGAAACAAATCAAATAAAAGATAAAGTGATCAATGGATTTCCTTGCTTTCGTCAAGCAAGGACAACAAGGGAGAATTGGGAATTTGAATTCAAATCACAAGACTTGCACCCGGTTGACACCTAGGTAGCCTTGGCTATAGGTATGCCTAATTGTCTCTCGATCAATCAAGCATATATCTCATGTATTTTCTCTAGAACTAACATGAGTAAGCAATAAACCATCCAAATAACTTGTGGAGGTCATCATATCTCTAGCTTGGACCCTTAAATGGGAAATTCCGCGATTGGAGCTATCTCTAGCCTCCAATCTAGATGGATTCTCAAGTTCCCACTATTAAATAATCCCTAATTTAGGGATATTCTCTCTCGAGAAATAACCCAAATCAGTAAGCTAAGTCAATGATTGCAACCATTGACTATGAATTCAAGCAATGGAGGATTCAATAGACCAAAATAATTGAGCAAGAAAAAAATCTATATATGAATTCAATAACCCACAAAGTATTATTTCTAATACAAACCCAAAATCTCAAGTCAAAAAACACACCAAGTAAATCGCAATTAAGAACAAGAGTTGAAGAATGGAATCTAAAGATTTTAAAATACAAAGCATCATAATCTTCACTCTTATGGTGGTGGTTTATGAACCTTGCTCCCAAGCTTGCTCAAAAGTTCTGAAAATAGCCAAAGATATGTTTCAAGACAACTTGGAAGTGTTTTATGTCAATTGGGGTTAGCAAAAGGTGAAATTTCCAAATATGCCCCCGCAGCTGCTTCCCTTCTTCGCATTTATGTAGTTTCCACCGAATTCGTGAAGAGTCTCTGTCTGGTTGACCATCGCGTTCACGGGAGGCCCACAATATTCGCAGAGCTTTGACTCAGCTGGACTTTGCATTGACTGGCAGTCCTCCGCGTTCGCGAAGGCATGTGCTGCTGCCAGCTACTGGTTTCTCCGAATAGCTTCTTTTTGACTTGTTTTCATCCAAATTCTTCTCGAACACTTCTAGGACACAGAGACCTGCAAAATAGAAGTAATCCATGTCATTTGCACTATTTTTCCATTTATTCTTAGCAAAATCATAAGCCTAAAGGATAAATAAGTAGGTAAAATACCGACTTATCAAACCTCAAACTTGAACTATTGCTTTTCCTCAAGAAACTTAAAGCTTTTAACTCAAGAGGCATACAAGACAAGTGCAATTGACAATACTACAAGCCAAATAAAACCCATTTCAAGCACTAAACATGACTAAGGTTGGTACTAATGATTAGTCAATCACATGCTAACTTACCCTAAGCACTTCCTTCGATTCAAAACACAAACTCATGATGCAAAGGTACAATAAGAACAAGCAAGTGACAACAACCAATCCTCAAGGTGTGACTCCAACCAATAGCTTCCAAAAAATGCTCATTTGACTCATTTTCGGAGTTTATCAACGTCACCAACTATCCTAATTCGCATGCCCTCACAAGAACGAAAGTCCCAAAAACACACTATGTACAAAGTTAATCACAATGGACAAATACAAATACTCACACTCACAAAGAAGTTCAAGTGCACACATTTCGAGCCATAGGCTTGCCCTTCATGTAGATCGCCACTAATGTAGGGTATCCAAACTCGGAATCACCAAGGACTTGCGAGTTACGATGTTGGCTAGGGCTAAGGTGAGGATATCATTTGGTTCAAGTGACTAGACCTCCGTAATGCTCTTTGTTCTCATTTCGAACAACGCTCATATTTTTTTCAATTTTCAACTTCACCTTATTTCTCCCTCACACAACCCAAGTTTTATCCTTTTTAACTCATAATCATTCACTCCTTATATCACCTTAACTTGGTAGCACCTATTTTTGCTTTTCAATTTGCTCATTGGATTGATTTTTTGGAGCAATTTTCGATTTGAAATTAAGGTTCTACTTTGCACTTGAAATGCACTTTTTTTCTTCTCCTCATTTGATCACATGCACCCCCAAACTTAAGCCTTTGCCTATGTTATATTTCGTTTCCCCCCCAAACTTAGGCTTTGAGCCTACATTTCATTTTCAAGCAATTAGGGAGGATTGGTGCCAAGATAGTGGTTCAAAAAAGGTCAAGGTGTTACAAGGTGCCAAAGGATGGTCACAAGCTCAAAAGGGGTTCACTAGGGTTTGATGTTATTGGGAAGTCATTTAGGTGAAGTGGCTATCAAAAAGGGCCTAAGGTTTTTTTCCAAGCTCGGTTACACCAAGAATTTTGCCTTGAATCACATTCGGGGCAAATTTTAGACAACACACATGCACAAGAATTATACAACTAAACCTCGCCACACATGGAATGCGAATTATTCAAGAAGGATAAATTTTTAACTTCCTAAACAAGAACAATGATGAGGTATTTTACATTATCACCGCTAATGAGTCAAGAGTCACAAAAAGATTAAAAGAGTTGTCACAAAATCACTCTTCTCCATGCATTTTTCCCAAAAATTTTTGGAAGGGTATGCCTATTTCACTTAGCATGCAAATCTACTTCATTGGTACCAAACAAGTCAAATTGCAACTAAAACCTCAAATATGATGATTTTCCCTTAAGAATATCGTCACTCAGTCTATCATTGGGCCAATTCATCTATCTAAATTGGTATGGCTACACAAGGTGGATCAAAACAAGTATCACACTTTACGGACACATGTGATTTGCACGTGACAAAGTACGTATCGCACGTGCAATGCACATGCCAACAGTGAGCATGTGTGAAGCTCGTGCGGTTCGCACAATGACCTGTGTGTCCCACATACCTCCTAGCAAGATCTATCTAGCCTAACAGGCACTCAGACTTCCCCTGACTCACAAAAACCACATATCAACTACCAATTAAAAAAAGAATCTACAAAGTAAAGAAAACTAAAAATAACTAAACCATCAACTTCTTCCACAACAACACCAAAGCCCGACAGGGGTATAAAACCAAACAAAACAAGCCTGACAAAGGTACCATAATGAGAAGGGTTGGTGTTTATACCTGATGAGTTGCAATTAGTGACTAAATGGAAGAACTTGATGGAATTAATTGTGTTCCAAAAGGAGAGAGAGCACCTTTGTTTTGAGAAGAAAATGTTTGGAGCCTTCTGATTTTTTGAACGTTTTAAACTTACCTGAACGGCCTGGAAGCTTAGCATTTGTGGTGGCCTGGCGCATTCACGAAGGTTTGAAGTTTGACTGGCCTCGCGTTCATGGTCGGTACATACATTCACGAAGGTTTGTCATGACATGGTCTTCGCATTTGTGGCCTATCCTCCGCGTTCGCGAAGAAGGCTGGTTGGACCAAATTTTCACTTTTTCTTCAGCCTACTTCCTGCAATGTGCGATCCAACGTGCGACGGACACTCTGTGAGGTGCAAAATCCACCATATTTGCACATGCTGGTGTTTTTGATCAGTCCACTGGTTGCTTGTACGATGGCATGAGCGACGGGCACTTTTCCAGGTGCGAAAAGCACGTCTTTCAGTGGTATTTTTGGTGCTTCTCAACACTTGGTTCCTCTTCTCATTCCCTTCGGCACCTAAAACACACCAAAAAGAAACAAAAAGTGAAGTAAAGCATAAAAACAATGGGTTGCCTCCCATCAAGCGCATAATTTCACGTCGCGATATGACACCGTCTACCTCACCATCGAGATTTCCACTTGGAAGATTTGAACCTTTGACCCAAACATGAATCAAATTTTCGGTGGCACTCCCGGGGTGAAGGTTTGAGCATGAGAAGGCCATTCTCTTTATTTTGCATTCCACACTTTTTGGCCTTCAAGTGAGGAAGGACGCTTTGACTTCGTTCAGTGACAAACTCAAAACAGGATAGACCTTCATCCACCCTCTTTCTAAGGTCTTCCAAAAGCTTGATTACTTTGACTCTTGTCCATCAAATCAATCTTAAGGTCGAACAAAGGTTGAAGTGGGATTTGGGTGTCTCTACCTTCAAGTTAGCCTCCTTCATAACATCCTCACTTAGAGATGTTATGACAGCATGACCGACACATGGGGTAGTTGGTTGCAACACCACCTTCAATTCATGATCCTCCCTTATGTTTTCCTCTTTTATTGCCCTTGCGTCCACAAATCATTGCTTTATGGATTCAACACACTCCTCTTGGGTTTCTAGCGAGGCCAAAAGGGTTTGTAGCTTACCGTATATGCCTTCTTCTCTTGCGGATTCATGGTCCCTGTTAAGGCCTTAAACACCATTAGAAATATTGTTAGCACAAGAAGAAGGAGGGGGACTATCATCATTGGGGCAATCGCTCCAATGTCCGTCACGACCACCACACAAATAGCAATTGCGCCCATCATAGGAACAAGAGGGAGAATACCTTCCTCTCCTAGGGCCAATTCTACACCTATGTCCAAGGTGGGGTCCTTCACAATAAACACAATAGTCAGGAATATAAATTGGGATGCAACCATTACCATTTCTAAAATTCAAATAAGCCATGATGCCATCAACAAACTAAAACTAAACAAAGGAAAAACAATTATTCACAAAATTGAACTAGAGTAAGTAAACTCAAATTCTAAACTAACTCAATACGCTAAATTATTCCCCAGCAACGGTGCCATTTTTTGATGAACGCTCAAATCGTGATCTCCAATTAGGAGGTCACGGCGATCGCGTAGTAAAAACAAAATTTAGAATTTCCAATGGGTGTTGGTGTCAAACCCAAGAGAACAATGTAGTCGCGATCGAACGAGTAAAGAAGAAAGCAACTTATTGAAGTTCAAATAAACAAAAAGGGAAAATATATCTAAAAAGGGGGTTTTAACTACTCTAAAAGATAAAGAAACAAATCAAACGAAAGATAAAGTGATCAATGGATTTCCTTGCTTTCATCAAACAAGGACAACTAGGGAGAATTGGGAGTGGGAATTCAATTCACAAGACTTGCACCCAGTTGACACCTAGGTAGTCTTAGCTATAGGTATGCCTAAATGTCTCTCAACAATCAAGCATATATCTCATGCATTTTCTCTCGAACTAACACGAGTAAGCAATAAACCAGGAAAATAACTTGGGGAGGTGGTCCTATCTCTTGCTCGGACCCTTATTTGGGAAATTCCGCGATTGGAGCTATCTCTAGCCTCCAATCTAGATGGATTCCCAAGTTTCCACTATTAAATCTTCCCGAATTTAGGGATATTCTCTCTCGAGCAATAACCCAAATCTGTAAGATAAGTCAATATTTGCAACCATTGACTATCAATTCAAGCAATGGAGGATTCAATAGATCCAAATAATCGAACAAGAACAAAATATATATATGAATTCAATAACCCAGAAAGTATTATTTCTAATACAAACCCAAAATCTCAATTCAACAAACACACCAAGTAAATAGCAATTAAGAATAAGAATTAAAGAATGGAATCTAAAGATTTTACAATACAAAGCATCCAAATCTTCACTCTTATGGTGGTGTTTATACCTGATAAGTTGCAATTAGCGACGCAAGTGAAGAACTTGATGGAATTTATTGTGTGCCAAAAGGAGAGAGAGCACCTTTGTTGAGAGAAGAAAATGTTTGGAGCCATCTGATTTTTTGAACATTTTAAACTTACCTGAACGACCTAGAAGCATTGCGTTCATGGTGGCCCTATGCGTTCGCGAAGGTTTGATGTTTGACTGGCCATCGCGTTCACCGTCGGTCCACTTATTCGCGAAGGTCTTTCATGACTTGGTCTTCGTATTCGTAGCCTATCCTCCACATTCGCGAAGAAGGCTGGTTGGACCAAATTTTCACTTTTTCTTCAGCCTACTTCCTGTAATGTGCGATGACACATGCGACGGGCATGCTGTGAAGTGAGAAATGCAACATGTTCGCACATGCCGGTGTTTTTGATCAGTCCACTGGTTGCTTGTGCGATGCCATGTGCGACAGGCACTCTTCCAAGTGCAAAAAGCACTTCTTTCAGAGGTATTTTTGGTGCTTCTCAACACTTGGTTCCTCTTTTAATTCCCTTGAGCACCTAAAACATACCAATAATAAACATAAAGTGAAGTAAAGCATAAAAACGATTGGTTGCCTCATATCAAGCACACAATTTAACATCGCGGTACAATGCCAGCTACCTCACCATTGAGATTTCCACTTGGAAGAATTGAACCTTTGACCCAAACATGAATCGAATTTTCGATGGCACTCCCGGGGTGAAGGTTTGAGCATGAGAAGGTCATTCTCTTGATTTTGCATTCCACACTTTTTGGCCTTCAAGTGAGGAAGGACGCATTGACTTCGTTCAATGACAAACTCAAAACTGGATAGACCTTCGTCCACCCTCCTTCCAAGGTCTTCCAAAAGCTTGATTACTTTGACTCTCGTCCATCAAATCAATCTTAAGGTCGAACAAAAGTTGAAGTAGGATTTGGGTGTCTCTACTTTCAAGTTCGCCTCCTTCATAACATCCTCACTTAGAGATGTTATGACATCATGACCCACACATTGGGTAGTTGGTTGCAACACCACCTTCAATTCATGATACTCCCTTGTGTTTTCCTCTTCTTTCGCCCTTGCGTCCACAAAGCATTGCTTTATGGATTGCACAGACTCCTCTTGGGTTTCTAGCCAGGCCAAGAGGGTCTGGAGCTTACCATATATGTCATCTTTGCTTGCGGATTCATGTTCCATGCTAAGGCCAGAAACACCACTAGAAATATTGTTAGCACAAGAAGAGGGAGGGGGACAATCATCATTGGGGCAATCGCTCCAATGTCCATCACGACCACCATACAAATAGCAATTGCGCCCATCATAGGAACAAGAGGGAGAATACCTTCCTCTCCTAGGGCCACTTCTACACCTATGTCTAAGGTGGGGTCCTCCATAATAAACACAATAGTCGGGAATATAAATTAGGATGCAACCATTACCATTTCTAAAATTCAAATAAGCCATGATGCCATCAACAAACTAAAACTAAACAAAAGAAAAACATTTTTTTACAAAATTGAACTAGAGTAAGTAACCTCAAATTCTAAACTAACTCAATACGCCAAATTGTTACCCAGCAACGACGCTATTTTTTGATGAATCGTTAAATTGTGCTCTCCAATTAGGAGGTCACGGCGATCGCGCAGTCAAAACAATATTTATAATTCCCAACGGGTGTTGGGGTCGAACCCAAGAGAACAATGTAGTCGTGATCGTACTAGTAAAGAATAAAAGCAACTTATTGAAGTTCAAATAAACAAAAAGGGAAAAGGATATCTAAAAGGGGGGATTTAACTACAACTAAAAGATAAAGAAAAACAAATAAAAGATAGATTGATCAATGGCTTTCACCTTGCTTTCACCAAGAAAGGATAACAAGGGAGAACTGGAGTGGGAATTCAATTCACAAGATTTGCACTCGGTTGACACCTAGGTAGTCTTGGTCATAGGTGTGGAATGTTATTTCTCGATCAACATCCACATTTTCGAATGATTTCAGTTAGAACATTATTCGGTGCGATAAATAAGCAACCAATTAACTTAGGGAGGTCGTCCTATCTCTAGCTCGGACCCTTAAATGGGAGATTCCGTGATTGGAGCTATCTCTAGCCTCCAATCTAGAGGATTCCCAAGTTCTCACTATTGAACCTTCTCGAATTCGAGAATTTCTCTCTCAAGCAAAAATCCAAAATTTTTGGATCTCACCCGTTATGTACATGGCTAATCTACTAAGCATGCTTCACACTATGAGTTCCCACCAATCATAAAAATAACTATTTAACATCGGGGAACTTACCACAAGTGAAGATTATGGAGGGAAGAACGGACATTGAAGCTTTTTGAAGTCCAACAATGGTGACCCACAAGACCTCCCGAAGAATGACGGCAGCGACGTGGAGAAGTGGTGGAGAAGATTTGGTGAGAAGACAAGAAGGATTTGTGGGAGTTTGGAGAAAATTTTGGTGGAGGATTTTGAGAGTTGTGGAGAAAGATGGTGGAAAAAGAAGAGAGAGATGCGGTTTTTAAAAGAAAAAAAGGAAGAAGAGTTGGCCAGGTCATCTCCGGGTCAGTTTGGTCAATGGGTTAGGTCAATTAAAAATTCAAATTTACCTTCTGTGCACCATGTCATGCGATTCGCACCAGGCAAGGTGCGGACCACATGGCGTATCGCATATGCCCCTTCTTCTCCCTTGGGTTTGCCCAGGCATCTTTTTCCCTGTGTGATGGAGGTGCAATATGCACTTGGGCTTGTGCGGCCCGCACAGCCCAGCGCATGTTACCTCCAATTATTACTTTTACTCCGGACCTTCTATTTTGGTGTGCGTTTGGTAATGCGACACGTACAATTGCTCGTGTGATCCGTAAAGTCCTCCGCACAGCAGGGTTCAACCATACTTAGTTCTCAATTTCATTTTCCACTTCTTGAATCCCCTAAATACACAAAAACAACAAAAACTGAGGAAAATGAAACAAAAGACACTTGGGTTGCCTCCCAAGAAGCGTTTAATTTTATGTCGTGGATCAACGATGGTACCTCAATCCTCAACCATTGTTAGAAGGCATGCTAATCCGGTTACCGTGGTCCCATTCCAACAAGGGAAATTGCTCCATTGACACCTTAGAGATGACATCAAGTTGTTCATCTTGCAATGAATTAACTGCGGGCGCCTTGCACACTTCACACTCTCAAAGGGTATCATCCCTTTTTTCCTCAAATTCTATCACATATATGACTTTCAAATCGTCGAGAGGCTTAGTGGATTGGCAAACATTGAATTCTTGGGAGTGCAAATCTTGTGAATTGAAATTATTGGGAATCTATACGGCTACTGATGGGGTCATTTGGGTGTTGTGGTTGGAATTCTATGTCCAAGAGGAAATTCCACATTGTCATCAATGACTTCTTGGGGAGAGGTCTTGATCTCTTCCTTATCTTTATCACTCCCAACATTTCTCGGCGCACTCGATGCTTCATGCTCTTTCCTTACCTCCAGGGAGTCAATTATATTATCATGCTCCACCTCGTCATCTGTTAGTTTCTTGCATATTTCAACTGTCAGCTCTTTTGGTTGTGCAATCGGTTCCATGATGGGTTCCCTTATCTCACCGGTTGTTCGACCACTTCTAAGAACAATGACCATGATGTGCCCATCAGGCTTAGGATTTGTAGTGGTGTCACTAAAAAGTGGCGTCCTTACCCTTGGAGTCATTTGAACATAAAGATGATCCATTTGGGCCTCAAGTTTCTAGATGGAGGTTTAATGAGAGCTCACGGTTATGTGAAGGGTGGAGACTTTGCTATGGAGCTCATATACCCCGGCGTGTGTTATGTCCACCTTTTTCAGCACCAAGGACAACATGTCCTCTAACTTAGAATGTTCGGGATTTCTTGTGGTTGGTTGGTGGAGGAAATTTGATTTGTTTGGGGTTGCATAAACACTTCGATGATTTTTTCTCTCACCGTACCTGTCCTGATCATCTCGTTTCTAACCTTGGTTCTCTTCCCTTGGGCGATAGTACCTGGGACGAGAACCCTCTAACACAAAACACAACTTCCCGTCAACCACCATCATAAGCTTCTCATCACTGGCTCTTATTTCTGGGGTGTTTACTAAACTCGCCCCCTTTGTACTAATCATATGCTTTGTCAAGGGGTCGATTTGGGCCATCATTTTGGCCATTGTACATCTTGAATTTTGCCTCTCTTTCTAATTTCATCAGCCAAGATAGAGGGAGTTACTCCTGAGGTAGGTACATCTGCCTCTCGGGTATACCAAGCTTGATTAGTTTTCATCATCTGTTCTAAGAAAGCCGAGGCAATAGGGTATGTCATGTCCATGAAAATTCCACCCCCCGAGGCTATTAGCCATTGTTTTGTTCATAGAATTCAATGACCAGTAGAAGAATTGAAGCAAAACATTGTCTGATATCTCATAGTTTGGGCATAAAATAAGCTTCTTCTTGAAGCGCAACCAAACCTCATGTAAGAGCTCGTCCAAAAGTTGCTTGAATTTGGTGATCTCATCTCTTAACTTCATAATTCGAGATAGAGGAAAGAATCTCGAGGTAAATACCTCAAGTAACTCAGACCAAGATGTGATGGATCAATCCGGCAATTCTTCCAACCACGCCATGGATTCCCCCATCAAAGAGAAAGGGAATAGGCTCAATCGGATGGACTCTTGGGATATATTGTGGATCATGTATGGTTGGAAAATCTCCACGAAGTTCTGAATATATCGATTGGCGTCCTCATGGGCAGCTCCACTAAATATCCCCTTCATTTGAATCAAATAGAGAATGGTGCTTCCCATATGGAAAACAACATTTCCGACCATGGGGGATAGGCAGATTGCACCTACACCTCCGTGCATCATTGGCTCAGAAGCGTTGTCGTTGTCAAAGCCGCCAATGCTCATTGTCCTCGGCTTCTTCCATAGCCAACCTGCTCAATCAACACTCAAAAACAACAAAAAGTTAAAGAAAACAAGCACTCTCAAGTTGACTTCACAACAATAATCAAAAACTAGCTAATACTCAAGTCCCCGGCAACGGCGCCATTTTTGATAAATGCTCAAATCTTGCTCTCCAATTAAGGAGGTCACGACGATCGCGTAGTCAAACAAAATTTATAATTCCCAATAAGTGTGGGGGTCGAACCCAAGGGAACAATGTAGTCGCGATCAAGCTAGTAAAGAATAAAAGAAACTTATTGAAGTTCAATAAACAAAAAGGGAAGAGATACCTAAAAAGAGGGGTTTTAGCTACAACTAAAAAATAAAGAAAATCAAATAAAAGATAAATTGATCAATGGCTTTCCTTGCTTTCATCAAGCAAGAACAACAAGGGGGATATGGGCTTGGGAATTCAAATTCACAAGACTTGTACTTGGTTGACACCTAGGTAGTCTTGGCTATAGGTATGCCTAACTATCTCTCGACCAATCAAGCATATATCTCGTGCATTTTCTCTCGAACTAACACGAGTAAGCAATAAACCAGCCAAATAACTTGGGTAGGTCATCCTATCTCTAGCTCAGACCCTTAAATGGGAGATTCCGTGATTGGAGCTATCTCTAGCCTCAAATCTAGATGGATTCCCAAGTTCACACTATTAAATCTTCTCGAATTTAGGGATATTCTCTCTCGAGCAATAACCCAAATCAGTAAGCTAAATCAATGTTTGCAACCATTGACTATAAATTCAAGCAATGGAGGATTCAATAGACCCAAATAATCAAACAAGAATAAAATCTAGATTTAGAATCAAAAACCGACAAAGTATTATCTCTAATACAAACCAAAAATCTCAAGTCAACAAACACACCAAATAATAGCAATTAAGAACAAGAGTTGAAGAATGGAATCTAAAGATTTTACAATACAAAGCATCGAAATCTTCACTCCTATGGTGTTGGTTGATGAACCTTGCTCCCAAGCTTGCTCAAAAGTTGTGAAAATAGCCAAAGATATGTTTCAAGATGGCTTGGAAGTGTTTTATGTGAATTGGGTTTTCCAAAAGGCAAAATTTCCAAATCTGCCCCGCAGCTGCTTTTGACTTGTTTTCATCCAAATTCTTCTCGAACACTTCTAAGACATAGAGACCTGCAAAATAGAAGTAATCTGTGTCATTTACACTATGTTTCCATTTATTCTTAGAAAAAGCATAAGCTTAAAGGCTAAATAAGTAGGTAAAATACTGACTTATAATATATATACTGATTTTATTATTATGGAGCGGGTAGCATGAGCCAATATAGATATGGATATTGATATTAATATTTTAGAGAGGGTACCATGAGCCAGTATGATACATGAAACCTGGTACGTTCTCTGTAGGTCATGACTAGTTGAACAAAAATAGGTGTCTTTAGCATATGTCTACACACATACATTTACTTTTACATTGTTGCTTGATACTGTGAGTTGGAATGGTATGTTGAGAGGAAACTAAGGGTACTGAGTTACATAGGTGAAAGTGAGGTGCACATAGATCCATGTGAGATAGGACTATCGAGATTATAAGTTCTTGATTTATGTGATGATATTTGGTGGTTCTTATAATGTGTTACAGATCTTGTTTGACTTAACTACGAAATGATTGTGTTGTTGATTGTTCCTCGATTATCTCGATTGCTAGTTCCTTGTGATTAATATTTTACCTGAGTTGTGTGGATGAATTCCAGTGGTGTCATGACCCAACTGCCGTGAGTGACACCTACACTAATCCTCTGGTAAGAGGATCAACCAACACAAAGCTTAACCTTATACTTAGCCAATTTTTGAAGAAATAGAATAAAACCCACTCATAATTAAACTATAATGAAAGTCAAACTACTATAAATAAAATTTGGGAAAATAACTCAAATGTAGAACATCCCCTCAAGAACTGAAGTCATCGTACAGGAACTCTAATCCACACAATGTTTAAGATATCCAAAACAACCAAAATAAATAATAAAAAATAAGAGTTCCATTGCCCGAAAAAGGGACAACAACTCAAAGAGGATCCATGGTAGACTGAGAAGTATTGCTCACCCTTGGATATGTGGGCAATCACCTAATCTAGCCGAGGTCGCGTCTCAGGCTCTAGAACATGGTTTGCACTTAATAAAAAAAGAGTATAGGGTAGTATCAGTATAAAATATTATGTACTGGTAGGTATCATAGTGTAACACCCCGAGATTTAAACCGGCCAAGAAAAACTCAGAACCCAGCAAGTTGCTTCACTGGATGACCACCACGGGCAGCGCCACAGGCGTCGCAGCTGCGATAGGCCATGGCTTGCACCATGGGCACGCCCAGTGGGTCAAACAAAGTTCCTCCCTAGCCAACGGTGTTCATGATGGGCGTCGTAGGTACGATGGCCCATGGGAACCCATCGTCAGAAACCTCCAGAACCCCTCCCTTCCCAGCTAAGCTTGACTGACGGGCTATGCCATGGGCGTCGCTGCTGCAACGGCCCGTGGGAGTCAGTCGTCCAGACCCTTCGTCCAAACCCTCCAGCAGTCCACTCCTCAGGCAAGTTTGCACAATGCCTTGGCCAATGGGCCATCATGGGTACGATGCCCATTGGGTAGCCCGTGAGGCGGCCTCTTTTCTTGCAGTTTCTTATTTAAGTCCCAGGGGCATTTTAGTCATTACCCACCCTCTTAACTCCTAAGTGAGGTTGTTTTGGGAATTTCAGGAAGGGTTTTCACCCTTATTAGACTAAGTCTCTTCTCATTACCTCATTCACCTCCCAAAAAGGGAAAGAACTCTCTCAAGCTCAAGGTCTCAAGGTCTCAAGCTCCAAGTTCAAGTCTCCTAGTCTTTTCAATTTCATGTGGGTTAGCTTCAATCAAGGTATGTGGGTATTCAACAATGAGTTCCTTTCACTCTTGTGCCCAAAACCCCAATTCTTATATTGAATTATGAAGTTGTGAAACTAGGGTTTTGATCTAAATTGGGGGAAGTTATGAAATCAGATTCTGTCATGACCAAAAATTGGGCCATGATGGCGTCTACATAACCCCCCAGTAGACAAGCCTAACCCAAACATGTGGGAAGCAGTAAATAATTTAACTAAAGAGAAGCGAAAGATATAAACAAGGGATAGAGCAAAAAGCATATATACATACCAGCGTACAAAATATACAAAAGATGGCCCTAAAGTGACCGAAAGACAAAACGACCCGAACACCAACCCGAACTTGGTGTCACTAGTACAAGAGCGACTAAGAAAGGATTAGCTATACAACAACCTCTGTCTATCAAAAATACAAAATATAGACAAGATATACAAGATGGAAAGCAAGTAAAGTCTCCAAAAGCGCCGGGAGCTCATCGTAATCCAAACCGCAATGGGCCTCGAACGATAGGAGATCAACGAGGGTGGCTCGTACTAGGTGCTACATAAGAAAAAGAGATGCAGAGTGTAGTATGAGTACCAAGACAATGGGTACTCAGTAGGCATCATAGGCCGACCAAGCTCAGAAAGATAATATACAGATATAGAATATAGGAAAGCAGCTAACTATATAGGGATCCACCTAAAGCTAGTTATAAAATCGAAGACAAGCCGATAAATCAAAAGATAAAGGAAAACAACAACAAGCCACACCAGAGTCAATCCACGTGCCAAGGCAAATGTAATGCGATACACGATGATGCATATATATATGCAATATAATATAAATCTGGAATACCTCATTGGACTATGCATATATATGAGATAATAAAATACCCTGAATAACGCATCGGGGGTCTAGAATACTGCATCAGACTAATATGTATATAAATGAGAGAGTAAAATACCCGGAATAACGTATCGGAGGTCCGGAATACCGCATCGGACTATAAATTTATATATAGAAAATAGTAGTTCCTCTTTTTCTCTCCAACACCAAGGTAATACTCAAAATATCTTGATTTATTCCAAAATTCATCACAACAGTAGAAAAACCTCTTTTTAAACCCAAAAGCCTTTGAAAAACCATTTCCATACCGTACCAATGATATGCCATGCGATATGAGTATGAATGCTCACAAGCAGAGTAATAATCACACCATCAGATCAAATAGAGCAAAGTACCCTTCAAACCAAGAGAAACTGACCTGGAATCCGTCCAAATCCTAGCCATGGCCTCGAGCCCACAGTTATACACAATTATAAAATAAAGCGGTAAAGTGGGAAAATAAAAGCAGAAAATGACGGGCAAGCTCTATTCTACCTCTAAAGCCTCCTAAAAGCATGCTAAGGATCTTAGATTAGTCACACAGAAGAAACAAGCTCCTAGGCTAAGGATAACATCCAATCCTAGACTAAAAACTAGAAATGGCCAATTAACATGATAAACAGGATTAAAGCCTAAAGTCTATCTAAAATCCAACCTAGCATTCCGGTAACATATAAATATATATAACCTAACTAACTCAGTCTAAAAGGTAAACCGTAACCTACCTCAGGGCTGAACTACAAGCACGAACCATCACTCGTGTGCCTTTCCCTTCCAAACAGCCTCAGAAAGTTGCCACGCTATCAAGAACATAACCCAGGTGTCAAGATGATAAGAATGACACCCGTATTGATATACGGAAAATCGAGCCAAAAATCGGGTCAGAAAAATGGCCCTCGGGGCCTGCACGATGAAACAGAAAACAAAATTCACAATTATGCTCGCGGTGGGTTAAGGAACCCAAGGCCAAAGTTTGGGCACAAACGGAGCTCGATTCAGGGCCCAAAACAGCCTTGAAATGCTACTAATTCACGGGATTTAAGTCGGAAAAGTCTGAATCTAAAAATGGAAACCAACCTCGATAAGGAGAACACGCTACAGAGCTAGTTGCACGAGTTTGGGAGTACGTAGTCCCCAAATGATCAGATTCCACAAGAGTTTTTCCCCAACTCTAAGAATTTAGTAACAAAGGAATTTAGCGGAAGAAATACGGAAATTGACATGGAAAAGGGAGAGGGGTGACGAGGGAACTTACCGGGTGAAGGAAAATATGCAGGGAAGCTGGGAATGTTGAGCTTGGGAGTCTACAAATGTAGTTCTTTGGTTTTGTGGAGAAGAAAATGAAGTTGGGACTTAATATAACTGCTAGGGGTCCTTCATCATGATCCCGATAGGACCTCTGCATTCGCGGAGAAGAGACTCCCCAACCATCGCGAACGCGATGGCCCAGGCCGCATTTGCAAAGAGGAAGCCAAGTTGGGTCCCAGTCGGCTACATAGTGAACGCGATGGACCCATCACGAATGCGATGGTTAGTAAACAAGGCCATCACGAACGCGATAAGACCCTCGCGATTGCGAAGAGAAACAAAGGTGTGCAACTTAGTGCAGCAACCAGCAAATTCCAAGTCCAAAAAATCTTCCGATGGACCCTCGGGATTTATCTGAAACCCCATGAACACAAACCAACCATAATACCCTACCCGAAATGGCATTCCAGACTCAATGTAATCAACAAAACTACCAACGGAGATCGTTTTAATGAAAAGTGGGCCCCACACCCAAAACCAATTTAAAACTCAAAACCCAAAAATGAGTCCAGAAGCCTCGGGACCCAAACCATAAGTCCCCCTAGCCCAAAGTCAACATTCCAGAGCTAACGATGCTGACGGAATTCCCATCTGACGGCGATGCTGACGGAATTCTCATCTGAGGCCGTCTTCCCCAACTGTTGACCAAAGTCAACCCTACCAGCCAAACTGACTCCAAAACACACAAAGCCACACAAAACCAAACCGAAAGTACTCAGACCCAAACCAGTGGTTCCACTAGACTAAAATACCCATTCTAGAGCTAATAGAATTGTCAGAATTAGATTCTGAGCGCATTAACCAAGAAAGTTGATCGAAGTCAAAGATTTACCAACTTTAAAAGCTAAAACAGGGAAATGGTGATAACGACATAACGAATTCGGCCTGGGTATTGAACCGTCAGTCTCGACAAGTCATAAATGACCTGGAGCCACTGAGGGAAAGCTTGAAATGCAGAAAACGCATAGAAAACAGAAAATGGCCTGGAGGGTTATTAGAATAAGGATAGTACCTGAAGACTCGAAAAGACGAGGATAACGGGTCCGCATGTCGGTCTCGATCTCCCAAGTAGCCTCCTTGATAGAACCTTAACTGACAGAATCTCCTAGGACCTCAACTTCCTAACCTGCTGGTCCAAAATAACAACAGGCTCCTCCTCAAAGGCTAAGGACTCATCCAACTGTACTGACTCCCACTGAAGTACATGAGACTCATTTGGAATGTACTGCCGCAGCAAAGAAATATAAAACACCGGATGAACAATAGAAAGAGCAGGAGGCAAGGCCAACTCATAAGCAACCTCTCTAATACGGAAAAGGATCTCGAATGGACCAATGAACCTCGAACTGAGCTTACCCTTCCTCCCAAACCGCATCATACCCTTCATGGGTGATACCCGAAGGAATACACTGTCACCAACCATAAACTCGAGATCTCAAACTCTCTGGTCAGCATAACTCTTCTGCCTACTCTGGGAAGTATGAAGCCTCTCCTGAATAACCCAAACTCTATCCATAGAATCACAAAGCAAATCAGTACCCCACGGCCTAACCTCTAAAGCATCAAACTAACCCACCGGAGATCTGCACCGCCTACCATACAAAGCCTCAAATGGAGCCATCTGGATGCTGGAATGGTAACTATTATTATATGCAAACTCTGCCAAGGCCAAACACTGGTCCCACTGACCCTCAAAATCAATAACACAGGCTCGTAACATATCCTCCAGAACCTGAATGGTACGCTCTGATTGTCCGTCTGTCTGTGGATGAAAGGCAGTGCTAATCTCAACTCTAGTATCCAACTCTTTCTGAATAGACTGCAAAAAGTGCGAAGTGAACTAAGTGCCTCAATCGGAAATGATAGAAACTGACACCCCATGCAAATAGACAATCTCTTGAATATAGATCTGGGCCAACGTCTCAGAGCTGTAAGAAGTCTGAAGAGGCAGAAAGTGAATAGAGTTTGTGAACCTATCCATGATAACCCAAATAGCATCAAACCTTCACAAGGTACGTGGCAATCCGACTACAAAGTCCATGGATATATGCTCCTACTTCCACTCCAGAATGGGTAGCCTCTGTAATAAACCACCTGGCCTGTAGTGCTTGAACTTCACCTGCTGACAGTTCAAGCACCTATATACAAAAGCCAAAATATCCCTCTTCATCCCACACCATCAATAGTGCTACCTCAAGTCACGATACATCTTAGCTGCCTCGGGATGAATGGAATATCTAGAACAATGGGTCTCCTCCAATATCAATCTGACCAAGTCACCAACTCTAGGAATGCAAATACGACCCTCGATCCTCAGAACACCCTCTGAATCTAATGTATCCTTCCTAGCCTCACCACTCGACACCTTGTCACGAATGATACTCAATCTTGCATCATCAAACAACTGTGCTCGAATCTGCTCCAACAAGGAAGACCTAGCATCAACACAAGTAAGAATATGGCCTGGCTCAGAAATGTCAAGTCGAACCAACCTATTAGCCAAGGACTGGATGTCCCAAGCTAAAGGTCGCTCCTCCATAGCTAAGAAAGCCAAGCTACCCATACTCACCGCCTTCCTGCTCAAGGCATCCCCTACCACGTTTGCCTTTCCCGGATGATAGAGAATAGAAATGTCATAGTCCTTCAGTAACTCAAGCCACCTACGCTACCTCAAATTTAGATCCTTCTAGCTAAAAATATACTGAAGACTATGATGGTCAGTAAAGATCTCACAATGCATGCCATACAAATAATGCCTCCAGATCTTCAACGCGAAGACTATCGCTGCTAACTCTAAGTCATGTGTGGGGTAGTTCCTCTCGTGAACCTTTAACTGTCTGGAAGCATATGCAATAACCTGGCCCTGCTGAATCAACACACAATCCAAACCAATACCTGACGCATCACAATATACAATGAAACCCTAACCCTGGACCGAAAGAGTAAGAATCGGAGTTGAAGTCAATAAGGCCTTGAGCTTCAGAAAGCTCGCCTCGCACTCATCTGACCATTGGAAAGTAATATTCTTCTGAGTCAATCTAGTTAGAGAAGATGCTATTGAAGAAAATCCCTCTACAAACCGTCTATAATAACCTGCTAACTCAACGAAACTACGAACTTCAGTAGGAGAAGTAGGCCTAGCCCAATCACGAACTGTTGCAATCTTCGTCGGATCTACCATAATCCCATCCTTGGACACCACATGCCCAAATAATGCTACAGACTCAAGCCAAAATTTACACTTAGTGAACTTGGCATACAACTGATGCTCTCTCAAGGCCTGAAGTACCAATCTAAGATGCTGCTCATGCTCCTCTCTACTCCTCGAATAAATCAGAATGTCGTTGATGAACACAATCACAAACAAATCCAGGTAAGCATTAAATACACGGTTCATCAACTCTATAAATGCTGCTGGGATTTTAGTCAACCCAAAAGACATGACTAGGAACTCATAATGGCCATATCGAGTCCTAAATGCAGTCTTTGGGATGTACTCAGCCCTAATCCTCAACTGGTGATAACCGAACCTCAAATCTATCTTAGAAAACATGGTTGCACCCTGTAGCTGGTCAAACAAGTCATTAATACGTGACATCAGATATCTTTTTTTAACTGTCACCTTATTCAACTGCCTGTAGTCGATACACATATGCATAGTCCCATCCTTCTTCTTCACAAACAGAACTGGAGAACCCCACGGAGACACACTAGGCCGGATAAACCCTCTGCTTAATAGATCCTGGAGATGATCCTTAAGCTCCCTCAACTCAGCAGGTGCCATCCAATATGGCAGAATAGAAATGGGCTTGGTGCCCGGCTCAACATGGATACCAAAGTCAATGTCACGATCAGGAGGAAGATCTAGAAGATCGAAAGGAAACACATCCGAATACTCACAAATCACAGGAACTGACTCAAGAGAAGGTGTGGTTGCACTAGTATCACAGACGTAGGAAAGATAAGCTAAGCACCCCTTCCCAACCAACCGGCACTTAAGAAAGATATAACTCCCCTCGGCATGTGGCTATCGGCCCCCTTCTAAATGATAGGAGGGATACCAGGCATCCGAAGAGTAACAGTCTTGGTGAATCAATCCAAGACCTCATGGTAAGGAGACAACTAATCCATGCCCAAGATCACATTAAAATCGACCATATCAAGGACAACTAAGTTTACCCACGTGTCATACCAAGATAGTCACCAGAAAAGCCCGGTACACCTGATCCACTACTAAAGAATCACCTACGGGAGTAGATACATGTATAGGAACAGGCAAGGACTCACAAACAGACCCCAGACAAGTAGCATAATACGGAGATACATACGAGAATATAGACCCATATTCAAACAAAACAGAAGCAGGCTGATGGAAAATGGAGATCGTACCTGTGATCACAGCATATGAAGCCTCGACCTCTGTCCGGCCCAGAACTACATACAAGTGGCCCTGACCTCCACGACCACCTGACCTACCAGACTGAGGACCATCTCGAGAAACCTGGGGACCACCCCCACTACCCTGTGAACCGCCTCTAACTTAAGGTGCTAGAGCCCTGGGGGCCTGAACCAACTGATCTTGTCGCCTATGATGTTGTACCGACGGGCACTCCCTAGTAAAGTGGCCTATCTTAACACACTCATAACAACACCGACCATATGTACTTTGATGTGAAGACCCGGCCGAATCAGAACGACCATCATGACCTGTGGACCCTGAATGACTACCTTGTGGAGTAGGAATAATGCTCTGGCTACTCTGACCCTCCGTAGTCGATAATGCCGCCTGAACAGGCCGGCTCGACTGAAAATGCTGTCGGTGCTGACCTCTACCATAGTGGCCCCTACCACGGCCCTTTGAACCGCTGAAACTCCCCTGATGGCGGGGCCTCTTATCGCTGCCTCCTTGGGCCTCGCGAACTATACCCTCAATAGTATGGTCATGATCAACCACCTCCAGAAAGGACTGACCCTATTCTACCATACCCTCCGTAGCTAAGCGAAGATGCAGAGTCAAACCCCGAACAAACCTGTGTACTCTCTCGTGCTCAGTGGGCAGAATCATAGTGGCGTGTTTGGATAGCTAGTGGAAATGAAACTCATACTCAGACACAGTCATGGAGCCCTTCTCCAACCCAACAAACTGATCCATCAGACGCTCCCTCATGCTACGTGGTACATACTTCTTCGAAAATACAGCGAAAAATTGATCCCAAGTAATCAGAGGCGACCCGGCTGGTCTACCAATAATATATGACCTCCACCTTCTGTTTCGCTGGACCATCCAGCTGAAACGCGATGTAATCGACTTCGTGAGACTCAACTAACCCCAAATTATATAACCTCTCATGGCAGCTAGTCAGAAACTCATGCACATCCTCCTGAGAAGCACCGGAAATCTCGAAGGACCCAATCTCAAGAACCTACCTAGCATCTTCTGCTCCTCAAAACACATAACTGGCATGGCTGGAGGAGGGGGAGCAACTGCAGGGATCGATAGTACCCCAAATCTGGGAGCCGCAGTAACAGGTCGTGCTCCTGAACTCTGTGTTGCCACCTGAGCTAGAGTCTGAGCCTCACCTCAAACTTGAGAGCCAATCAGAGTGCTCGGCGAAGCGGCTGGTGGAGTCATACCCTCAAGAAACCCCAATAATCGGACCAAGGTGTCCTGCAATACTGGAGTAGCTACAAAACCTGTCGGATGTTGGGCTAGCCCCACATGCTCCAGCTCATACTGAACCTCGTCCGCTCTATCCTCAGGCTCAGGTGATGGTGGTCTAGCTCGGGCCCGAGCCAGTGCCACAGTCCGTGCCCTATCTCGACCTCTGGGTCGACCACTACCCCATCCCCTGGCTGGGGCACTAACTGCAGGGGCAGGGGCCTCGTCCTCACCCGCTGAAGATCTCATCTGAACCATTAGAGAAGGAGTTGATCAAGTTAAGTAAGCACGATAAAGAATCAAACAAAACAAAGTCTTTTCTAAAGAATGTCCAATAGCCCCTCAAAGATAGGATATGGACATCATCGTACCTTATCCACGAGTCTCTACTAGACACTTGCTCTTTTACCGGTGAGACCGGTGAACCTAAAGCTCTGATACCACTCTTTCACGACCTGAAATTGGGCCATGATGACGTCTACATAACCCCTCAGTAGACAAGCCTAACCCAAACATGTGGAAAGCAGTAAATAATAATTTAACTAAAGAGAAGCGGAAGATATAAACAAGGGATAGGGCCAAAAGCATATATACATACCAGCATACAAAATATACAAAAGATGGCCCTAAAGTGACTGAAAGACAAAATGACCCAAACACCAACCCGGACTTGGTGTCACTAGTACAAGAGTGACTAAGCAAGGAGTAGCTATACAACAACCTCTATCTATCCAAAATACAAAATATAGACAGGATATACAAGATTGAAAGCAAGTAAAGTCTCCAAAAGCATCGGGAGCTCACCGCAATCTGAACATCAATGGGGCTAGAACGACAGGAGATCAGCGAGGGTGGTTCGTACTAGGTGCTGCATCAGAAAAAGAGATGCAAAGTGTAGTATGAGTACCAAGACAACGAGTACTCAGTAGGCATCATAGGCCTACCAAGCTCAGAAAGATAATATATAGATATAGATTACAGGAAAACAGCTAACTATACAGGGATCCACCTAAATCTTTGTATAAAACCGAAGAAAAGCCGATAAATCAAAAGATAAAGGAAAACAACAACAAGCCACACCAGAGTCAATTCACGTGCCAAGGCAAATGTAATGTGATGCACGATGATGCATATATGTATTCAATATAATATAAACCTGGAATACCGCATCGGGCATCTGGAATATCTTATTGGACTATGCATATATATGAGATAATAAAATATCTAGAATAATGCATCGGGGGTCCGGAATACCGCATCGGACTAATATCTATATGAATGAGAGAGTAAAATACTTGGAATAATGCATCGGGGGTCCGGAATACCACATCAGACTATAAATTTATCTATAGAAAATAGTAGTTCCTCTTTGCCTCTCAAAAACCAAGGTGATACTCAAATTGCTCGATTTAGTCAAAAATTCATCACAACAGTAGAAAAACCTCTTTTCAAACCCAAAAACCTTTTAAAAACTATTTCCATATCGTACCAATGATATGCCATGCGATATGAGTATGAATGCTCACAAGCAGAGGAATAATCACATCATCAGATCAAACAAAGCAAAGTACCCTTCAAATCAAAAGAAACTGACCTGGAATCCGTCCAAATCCTAGCCATGGCCTCGGGCCCACAGTTACACACAATTATAAAATAAAGCGGTAAAGCGAGAAAATAAAAGTGGAAAACGATGGGCAAGATCTATTCTACCTCTAAAGCCTCCTAAAATTATCCTAAGGATCTTAGACTAGTCAGACAGAAGAAATAAGCTCCTAGGCTAAGGATAACATGCAATCCAAGACTAAAAACCTGAAATGGCCAATTAACATGATAAACAGGATTAAAGTCTAAAGTCTATGTAAAATCCAACCTAGCATTCTGGTAACATATAAATATATATAACCTAACTAACTAAGTCTAAAAGGGAACCCGTAACCTACCTCGGGGTCAAATTGCAAGCACGAACCATCACTCGTGTGCCTTCCTCTTACGAACAGCCTCAGAAAGCTTCCACGATGTCAAGAACATAACCCACGTGTCAAGACAAGAAGAATAACACCCATATTGATATACGGAAAATTGGGTCAAAAATCGGGTCAGAAAAATAACCCTCGGGGCTCGCACGAAGAAATAGAAAACAAAATTCACAATTATGCTCACGGTGGGTTAAATAACCCATGCCCAAAGTTAGGGCTCAAATGGAGCTCAATTCAGGGCCCAAAATAGCCCCGAAGTGCTACTAATTCACGGGATTTAAGGCGGAAAAGTCTGGAATCTAAAAACAGAAACCAACCTCGACAAGGAGAACATGCTACGGAGCTGAGTTGCACGAGTTTGGGAGTACGCAGTCCCCAAATGATCAGATTCCACAAGATTTTTTCCCCAACTCTAAGAATTTAGCAACAAAGGAATTTAGCGGAAGAAATACAGAAATTGACACTTAAAAGGGAGAGGGGTGACTAAGGAACATACCGGGTGAAGGAAAATATGCAGGCAAGCTGGGAATGTTGAGCTTGGGAGTCTACAAATGGAGTTCTTCAATTTTGTGGAGAAGAAAACAAAGTTGGGACTTAATATAACTACCAGGGGTCCTTCATCGCGATCACGACAGGACCCTCGCGTTCGCGGAGAAGAGCCGGCCCAACCATCGCGAACGCGATGGCCCAGGACGCATTTGCGAAGAAGAACCCAATTCGGGTCCTCGCTGGCCACATCACGAATCTGATGGACCCATCGGGAACATAATGGTCAGAAAACCAAACCATCGCGAATGCGATGAGTTCCTTGCGATCGCAAAGAGCAACAGAGGTCTGTAACTTAATGCAGCAACCAATAAATTCCAAGTCCAAAAAATCTTTCGACGGACCCTCGCGATTCATCTGAAACCCCGTGAACACAAACCAACCATGCTACCCTACCAGAAACGGCATACCAAAATCAATAGAATCGACATAACTCCCAACAGAGATCATTTTAATGAAAAGTAGGCCCCACGCCTAAAACCAACTCGAAACTCAAAACCCAAAAACGAGTTCGGAAGCCTCGAGACCAAAACCAAAGGTCCTCCTAGCCCAAAGTCGACATTCCGGAGCTAATGGCTCTGACGGAATTACCATCCGAGGCCGTCTTCCCCGAATGTTGACCAAAGTCAACCCTACCAGCCAAACTAACTCCAAACCACACAAAGCCTCACAAAACCAAACCGAAAGCACTCAAAACCAAACCAATGGTTCCACTAGACCAAAATCCCCGTTCTAGAGCTAATGGAACTGTCGGAATTCGATTCTGAGTGCATTAACCAAGAATTTTGACCAATGTTAAAGATTTACCAACTTTAAAAGCTAAAACAGGGAAATGGTCATAACGACCTAACAAATGGCCCAGGCACCAAACCGTCAGTCCTGGCAAGTCATAAATGATCTGGAGCCGCTGAGGAAAAGCTTGAAATGCAGAAAACGTATAGAAAATTGAAAATTACCTGGAGGGTCATTAAAGATTCTATGCATCAATTCATAGTTTCTTATGGTTTATTTATGATTTTATTAAGATTCCTTATTTGGTTTCAAAAACCCATGCATTAAGGTTGTTTTTAGCATAATTTCATTAAATTGCATGATTTCAAGTATAAATTGATTTGTTTAGATAACATGGTCTCATGATTTATGAAATTGCATGCTTAATTCTTCTAGTCATGATTTTAGAAAGGAAAGTGTATCTTGAATTATGAACATGCACAACTTTACAGACTTATGACATGAATTTGCATGACATTAGATATGTCTCTATGCTTCGTGAACATAATTGACATTAGATATGTCCCTATATTTTAATGAAAGGTTTGGCATCAAGATGTGTCTACCTAAATTATGAACAGTTTTGACATCAGATATGTCACATTATTATGAGCTATATGTATATGATTTTGGGAGTAGTAATAGCACCGAGTTGAACAGGGTAAGAGTACCCCTAGTCCCAGAACTATGTTCCCCCATAGGTTCTAAGTCCCTTTAGTTGGGCATCAGATTTAGTGATCATGCCACAGTCATGCCTCTATACCCTGGCAAGGTATATTGGGTCCTTTCGATGGGGCGTATACATCAGATTCCATGTAGCTCACATGGTCTATGTCGGTTAGAGAACCTCCCATAGAAACAGTATCAGGTTTTGAAATGCATTGACTCTTTGCCTTCAGACTTCAGAATTATTACAATTACTTATGATATTTTGCATATCTTGTTTTGGCATTGCATTGAGTCTCTTGCATTTCAGTTTTACACTTATAGCATGATTTTAGCCTTACCAATTTATTTAGCATGCTTATCTCAGATTCCTATTTATCCCACATACTCAGTATATCCTATAGTACCAACGCATATTTTGCGTTGTATCCTCTTGATGATGCAGATTCAGGCTCCTTCTCTCAAACACGTGGCTAGAGATTTTAGGCAATTCCCAGTCTGTTGTTGGTGAGTCCTTATGGTTCGAGGGCTAGTTATGATCTTAGTTAGTTTATGGTTATTGACTCCCGCATTTTGAGTTAGCTAGGGTCTTGTCCTAGCAACTCCTTATGTTATGGATAGAGGCTTTCCATACATAAACAGTATCTGAGTTTCTTCCTTGGCGTTGTATGTCTTTTGACTCGGTTGTCTATATGTTTGTTTTCGAATCTCCTTACTATGCTTCCTCTTATCTATTATTTTGCTTGAGTATGCTATGACCAAGGGTTAATTTAGGACACTTGTGCTCTGGATCTCGTGTTACGTCTAGGGGGTAGCCTCGGGGAGTGACATATAGGCCTACTCAGTTAGAATAAATATTCAATCAAATCAAGTAACAAGTAAAAGGATTCCCAACACTTAGCAGATAATTTAATTACCAGATATCTTTCTCAAGTCAAATCAACAACAAGAATATAAAATTTACATAAGTCACTGAATACCACCACAAAAATGTAAAAGAGTTCCCTTTTAATAATCTCAACACATGGAACCTATGTCCATCTATCTCTTATTAATGCAACTCGTACCACTAGTGTCAACTTATTTCACAATACTATCTTACCATGACTGACCATGAAACAATGCAATGATAGTGAATGAGTGTAGGCATATGCTAAGGATCTTATTTCTGCCCATTAGCTATAACCTGTAGGGGATACACCAGGGTGCATGTACCCGCTGAAATTATTTCCCATTGGTGCAATATCAATCTGTACCGGTATGGTATCCGATCCCATAAAAATATGACTATGTCAACCTATACTGGCGTGGTACCCAATCCCATAATAAATGATAATATTAACCTGTACTAGTGTGGTACCCGATCCCATAATGAATGAAAATGTCAATGCATCTAAGGTTCTTAGACCTATCCTTCATGATATACATAGTGCACTTAAAGTCATACTTACATTTATTCACCTCAGTTCCCTTACCAATCTATGTAAATCTAGCTTATTTATTCAAGTATAACAGAAAAACACATATAATTCAAACATGTCCGAAGACTAATCACCGGTTAAATAATTCAATCACATACATGTAATAAAATGATTCTTAACTCCAATTTAAAATCATAACCTACCTCGAGGGAAGAATTACCACCCACAAGCTGCTTCACAATTGTCTTGCCTTTCTTAACACTTCAAATTGCTCAAGGTCTATAAGCAATAATTATACAAGAGTAATTAATCATTTACTCTCTATTTCAAGCCTTGAGAATTTAACCCACTAATTCTACCCTTATCTGAGGTCTATAGCATTCCTCAAGGGATAATAATCAATAACTAGTTTTATAGTATTCATAGAATCAACACCCAAGTTAATCCCTTTTTATCCATTTTTATGCCTAAAGGTCTCATATTTATGGAACCCAAGGTTATTCGTTAGTCTTAGTCATGTTAAGAACTATAAATTTCATGCTTTTAAGGCTCAAATTCAAGAATTCCACCATTAATACTCAATCTAAAGGTCTTAAAATTATTAATGATCAATACACAAAGAGGTATTGTAGAGTACTTACCACAAACAAAAGAGAATGCCCTAGTTTTTTAAGAAAATCGCTTCTTAAAACTCTAGAATGAAATAGGAGTTGTGGGGAAATAACCTAGAAAAACTAAAAAAGTGCAGGTAAACTGCCTGCATTTTCATCATGGTGACCCAAGTCTCATCATGATGAGTCATCACAACAAGGATTACTCATCATGATGGCCGATTGAAATAAGAATTCTCTCCATCGCGAAAAATTTCAATTTCTAGAACATTGCAATCTCACCCTAAACCCCTCATTTCACAATACACTTAACTTTCTAGATATCACGGAATAATCCTGATGCAATAACGCCCATAATTGAAGTTCTATGAATCTAATTTCCATCCTAAAACTTCCTACAAGCTCCTATCATAGTCAACTATCCATATATAGACTCCAAACTAACATTATACAAACCATGAGATCCCAGCCATCTCTAAGGCACAAAATACTATATTTTTATGTAAACTCACCCTAGCCTGATATTTTATCAACTATAACCTTAGGGATTTTTCTAACCTAGTACTTATGTCCTTACATTACTATAATGACAGAATAGATTGTTACAAGTGGTCGAGTGAATCCTTAATTACTTTTTATTCTAAAAAAATAAGCTATGTGAATTATAGTGTCTTATTGCTAGGCGAACTTGGGATATGGGTGAGAATCTATAATTAATGGTAATTGATTAGAATTTATGAATGGCTAATGTTACATGTGAGTTTGGATGATAATGTATGCAATATTGGGTACCTTTGAAAATAGTAACAAAAGATCTGGAGCCAATCATTGATGTTAAATTGGAATTTAGAAGGTTAAATGTAATCTCATGGGCCTATAGTAGAGTAAGTATATGGTGGAAATTAATTTAGAAGAAAGAGTGAGGGTGGTGTTATATATGTTCTTGAAGTAGAATTCTCTATTAAGTGATGTTATTGAGATTATTTGTCGTTCATTGATTTTTAAATGTGTATAACATGATCTAAACTTAGTCGACTAATGATACCTACCAGTTCATATAGTGTACTGATATTACTCTTGCTAGATCCTTTTGGGTGGAGGTATGTGACAGGTTGACTAAAGTTCCTTTTCTTAAATTGGCGAGTCTCCATCATCAACTTTCATGTTCTCTTCTCCTCAGATGAAAGTTGTGTCATATTTCTCTTGCCATGTTCTTCATTAGAAGCTCTTATACATGTCTAGATTGGGTCTTTGACAAAGGTTGTATTTACTATTTTCAAATGATTGTATGTTTTCAAACTTTAGTAAATTATGATCATGAGTTTTCATTTGGATTTTTGCATATTAATTGTTTAAAAGACTTCCACTAAACAATGATGATGTTGGGTAATTAAGTGTAACGATCGAGTTCATCAATATGGGTAAACTTTTCGTGCCAAGTTTTGAGTCAGAAAACTTCTAGAATTAGGAGTTGAAAATTCTAGGCTAGGCTAGTCTCGACCAGTTTTAGAGTGAGGTATGGTCTAGGGCTATCCGGATAAATATTGGGTAACATGTAAAGTTTTGAGCTAGTTTTCCATTTAGCTAAGACATAAAGGAGTCCGGGGGACTTTTCAGAATTGAATTCAGGTAAGTAGAACTCCTGGTATCAAAGTTAACGTGGGGGACTTTACGACTTTCTATCCCGTGTCAACTGCCGTAGTGGTTGAAACACTGCCATAGCAACCTCTGTCATAGTGGAGAAAATATTGCTATAGCAGAAATTAGCATCGATCAGCATCGCCATGGTTCCACTACGGCAGAACCACTATAGCAGAGCGTGGACTGCTATGCCAGAGCGTGATGGTATTTAATGCAAAAATTTCCCCAGAACAGTTATTTTTTCATCAAAGAAATTTTGGGAGAAGGGCAAAGCAATTTTGGGCGATTTTCATCAGTTTTCCACCAATTTTCATCCTAAAGGTAAGAATTCTACTCCCCAAACTCTGTACTATTTTTCCTACACTATATAACTGCTAGGGTGGACTTGGGGAAAGGTTTGAAATGACCTAGGATGGTAGAATCTAGGGGAAAAGGGATTCTAGGGTGTAGAAGTTCTTGGGTGTTATTAATTTCATTAGATTATGATCATGTGACCTTAATTCCCTAAATGCATCCATAAGAATGGTAGGAATAGGTGAATTAATGGTGGGAAAGCCCGGGAAAAGGGTGGAATAATCATGGTCGGCCTAGGGTTTGATATTTTTGCATAATCCAGGTAACTAGTAGGCCATAAGGATTGATTTTTGGTTATTGTGTGTTGTTTTAGACCAAGAACCGACAAGAACTTTGGAAAATATGAAAGCTCCGGTTGAGTAGAGTTTGAAATATTTCAAGGTAGGTGATGGTTATTGATTTCTAATATGCATTATGTGTTCACGTACTATTCCGTAGTAGTGTATGAGTTGAATGTTTATGAAATGAATTGTGATTGTCTAGTTGTTTGATAATCAGTCTTGTAAAATGAACTTCTTTTGTTTGCTTGTTAGTTTTACAAGTATGTTTGTTCATTGGTTGTGATTGATTGGACTTGCTGATATTTGGTTGGCTCGGGTACCACGCTTGGTATTGGAATTACTAATTGTTGGCTTGGGTACCATGCCTGGTACAAGTATACTAATAGTTGGCTCGGGTACCATGCCTAGTACAGGAATTTCTAAGGGTTGGCTCGGGTACCACGCTTGGTATGAGTTGTTTTAATTGCATTATTTTATTCTGTCGATGGTTCCATAAGTGAACCGGGTTGTATTATTGAACTGCATATTGTCCATGAGAGGCCGAGTGATTTTATATAAATATGAGTTTGATCTTAGTGTAGAACGGGATTGCATGTCTTACAATTAGGTGATTTTAGAGGGATCCTTGGTGGGTCCGGGTTATGTGAAAAAGGGTATATGTTGTTGTTTTTGGGTATGGTCAATGGTTGATTTTTGGTTCATGTGTTTAATGAGCTAAGGGAGGGGCTTAATATTTGGGTGTTTATTGACTTGTTACATGTTTCTTATACCTTACTATGTTATGGTTTACTTTTTATATTAGTTTATTGGAGCTGGCCGATGATCCTACCAGTACACAGTGTTTGTGTACTGACTCTGCACTTGATTTTCTTTTTCTGAGTACAGGCAATCTTTCGGCGGCTGACACATCAACTCACCTGTAGTCCCAGCGCTTTCAGACATCAAGGGTGAGCTGCTTCGATCGAGATACCTTGTTTTCTTCCTGTAAGTTGTAGCCCACTTGTTTTGGGCTTAAACCATGCTTATTTTGGGGTTGCATACCCGTATTTTCTAGACAATTTGGTATCATGTTTTGGTATGATGACTTTCAGGTTCTACGGAGGATGTTTTCGCAGTTTATGATATGGTGTTTTGGGATTTTATTGCTAGTTTATTTTATGCATTGGTTTTAAGCTACTAGAATGGTTAAGTATTGGGTCGGTATTGGTTTGGTCACCCATGGGTATTGGGTGGGTGCCACTCACGATGGCCTGGGTCCTGACAAAGATGGTATCAGAGCCCTAGGTTCGTTGATCTAGTCATACAAAAACAGTTCTAGTAGAGTCTTGAGGAATGGTATGGAGATGTCTGTACTTTTCTTTGAGAGGCTATAGGATTTTAGGAAAACTATCTCTACTTTCTTCCTTCGTGCTATAATTGATTCCAATTGGTATCTGGTGATACAAATTGGTATCGGACTTCGTTCACTCATCTGTTCGCAAATGGTTAACACAAAAAACAATAGAGCAAGAGCAGTAGTCCCAGCAGCGGGCCCATCTGCCAGAAGAAGAGGAAGGGGCAGGGAAAAGGGAAGGTGCTGAGGTAGAGCAACACCCGCTAGGGGTGGAGCTCGAGCGGATACAAAAGCATGTGAGGCGACCCCTCCACCACCCAAGGATCAGGTTTAAGAGAAAGTCAAGGTTGTTGTTGAATAGGATGTAGAGCAGGCAGAGGCAGCACCGGCTGGCGGTGCAGGCCTTTCCCCTATCACACCCAAAGCATTTTAGCAAGTTTGATCCTTCCTGAGTGGGCTGGTTGGTGTTAGAGCCAACCCCACAGGGATTGCAGATTAGGTTCTGGGTACTCACCCAGTGGCTACTACATCTCCTAGAATGGATGCGGCATCGAGCAAAGATGACTTCTTTAGACCAATGCTAGGTCCGGTCATGGCTGGGAATGAGCACGAGATACTGACCAAGTTCCTTAAACTGAAACCTCCTATGTTTCAGGGTACTAAAAAGGAAGATACTTATGAGTTCATATTGAACTTTTATGAGAGGCTGCACAAGTTGGGCATTGTGCAACATCATGGGGTTGAGTTTGTCACTTTTCAGCTGCAGGGTGATGCTAAGCAGTGGTGGAGGTCTCATGTGGAATGTCGATAATATGTTTTGCCCCTACTAACTTGGGAGCAGTTTCATGCTCTCTTCTTAGAGAAGTAAATGCCTCGTACTTTGAGAGATCGCAAAAAGGATGAGTTCTTGTCTCTAGGGAAGGGTAACATGTCGGTCTCTGCTTATGAGGATAAGTATCATGCCTTGTCTCATTTAGCTACACAGTTATTGGGTTTTGAGGAGGAGCAGATTCGGTTAATTGTGAAGGGCTTGAATATGGATTTACATGTGTTATCGGTGCACATGACTTCAGCATGGAAGGGCTTTAATGAGGTAACAGATTATGTTTAGAAGTTAGAAGGGGTCAAGCAGGTTGGGTGTGCTAAAGTGTTAGCCAAGAGGCCCCGGAATGATGGAAACTTCAATGGCTTGCACTCTATGGGTCACAATCAGCAGGTGTACTCTATCCGTCCTATTCAATCAGATTTGCTAGCTACTACAAGTGGTCATTCGGGAGCTAATCAGTAGATTTTAGCTCCTCAGGGCTAGGGAGCTTCTTACACATCTACCAACAGGACTTCACTTGATCGTGGTTATTTCTATTGTGGTGATCCGCACCACTTTAAGAGAGAGTGCCCTCACAGACAGACTGGTAATTAGGCTCAGCAGTAGTCTAAGGATGTGGTCCTGGCAGGTAAAGGTGGTCATGCTAGAGGTCATCCACAGGGTGGGCGAGGTAACTTTTAAGGAGGCCAGGGAGATAAGGGGAATGACAGCGCGGGCAGGGGTATGGCGCAGCCAGCCAAGGAAGTAGAGCTCAGATTGATGACCTGGCTCAGTGTTATACTTTTCCAGGGAGGTCTGAGGTAGAGGCATCAGATGCAGTGATCACAGGTATAATTCTTATCTATGATAGGATGGCTTCGGTACTTTTTGACCCAAGTTCTACCTACTCCTATGTGTCTGTGTATTTTGCTTTGGGTCTGGACTTGATTTGTGATGTACTTGATTCCCCTATCCATGTTTCTACCCCAGTTGGAGAGTCTGTAATTGTGACTCATGTTTATAGTGCTTGTGCTGTAATTTTTACAGGGTTGCACACTTGGGTAGACTTGGTAATTCTTGATATGGTAGACTTTGATTTCATTTTAGGCATGACCTAGTTATCCCCTTATCATGATGTATTGAATTGTAACACCAAAATTGTGGCTCTAGAGATTCTGGGTAAGGATAGGCTAGAGTGGGAAGGTGTGTACAGGCCTAAGCCAGCCAAGATAATATCGTTCGTTCGGGCTAGGAAGCTTCTGGGGAGAGGGTGTTTAGCCTTTCCAGATTATCTCTGGAATGATAGTATGGAGTACCCCTCTATTGGGTCAGTTCTGGTTGTTTCAGAGTTTCAGGAGGTGTTTCCGGTGGATTTTCTTGGTATGCCTCCGGACAGGGATATTGATTTATGTATTGACTTGGAGCTGGGCACTCGCCCAATTTTCATATCGTATGGCTCCGGAAGAGTTAAGGGAACTTAAGACTCAGCTTCAGGAACTCCTAGATAAGGGATTCATCCATCCCAGTGCTTCACCTTGAGGTGCTTTGGTCTTATTTATGAAGAAAAAGGATGGTAGTATGCAGATGTGCATAGATTACAGACAGTTGAATAAGGTGACCATCCAAAATAAGTACCCTTTACCCCATATAGATGATCTGTTTGACCTATTACAGGGTGCATCTGTGTTCTCAAAAATTGACTTGAAGTCAGGGTATCATCAGTTGAAGATTAGGCTCGAGGACATTCCTAAGACTGCTCTTTGGACTCGGTATGGGCATTACAAGTTCTTAGTGATGTCGTTTGGGTTGACTAATGTGCCGGCGACATTCATGAGTTTGATGAATGGGGTGTTTAAATCTTATTTAGATTTGTTCATTATCATTTTTATTGATGATATTTTGATCTACTCCAAGAGTAGGGAGGAGCATGTTGAACATCTCCGTATTGTGTTGGAAATATTGAGGCACCAAAAGCTTTATACAAAGTTCTCCAAGTTCAAATTTTGGTTGACTTTAGTCGCGTTCTTCAGGTATGTAGTGTCAGAAAAGGGAGTGATGGTGGATCCTCAGAAGATTGAGGTAGTCAAGAATTGGGCCCGACCTAGCTCTGTGACTGATGTAAGGAGTTTTATGGGCCTTGAAGGTTACTACCATAGATTTTTCAAGGACTTTGCATCTATCGCTACAACTTGACAAGGTTGACTCAGAAGGAGGTACCATTTGTGTGGCCAAATAAGTGTGAGGAGAGATTCCAAAAGCTCAAGACACTCTTCACCACGGCTTCTATCCATTCATTGCTGGTGAAAGGTGTGAATTTTATTATTTATTATGATGCTTCACATTCGGATTTGGGTGTTGTGTTGATGCAGGATAGGAATGTGAAAGCCTATGCATCTAGGCAGTTAAAGGTACATGAGAGGAATTACCCAACCCATGACTTAGAGTTGGAAGCGGTGGTATTTTCACTCAAGATTTGGATACACTATCTCTATGGTGCCAAGTGTGAGGTGTTCACTAATCATCGCAGTATGCAATATGTTTTTACTTAGAAGGACTTGAATCTAAGGCAGAGAAGGTGGATAGAGTTGTTAAAGAACTGTGATGTGACCATTAAGTACCATCTGGGTAAGGCTAATGTGGTGGCAGACGCATTGAGCCGGAAGACAGTCAGCATGGGTAGTTTGACTTATTTGGGGGTGTCCAAACGACCTTTGGCAAGGGAGATTCAGGCTTTGGAATCTAAATTCATGCAACTGGGTATCTCAGAACGGGGTGAAGTGTTGGCTAATATTGAGGTCAAATCCACATTCATAGAAGAGATAAAGGCCAAACAGTTTCAGGATTCGCAGTTGAGCAGGTTCGAAGTAAGGTTATATCCACAGAGTCTAGGGATGCCACGTTGGACTCTGGTAGAGTGTTGAGTTCAAAGGGAGGATCTGTGTCCCTCGGGTTGATAAAATCATTTAGAAAGTGTTGGTAGAGGCTCATGGCTCACGGTATTCAATTCATCTTGGTGTAACCAAGATGTACAGGGATTTGAGGTAGCTTTAATAGTGGCCTGGGATGAAAAAGGACATAGCTGATTTGGTGTCCAAATATCAAAATTGCCAGGACATAAAGTATGAGCACCAAAGACTTGCAAGACTACTTCAGAGAATGCCCATTCCAGAGTGAAAGTGGGAAAGGATAGCCATGGACTTTGTGGTGGGTCTTCCCAAGACTTTGGGGAAGTATGACTCTATTTGGGTCATTGTGGACATGCTGACCAAGTCAACTCATTTTATTCCAGTTAGGGTGGACTATAATTCACAGCAATTGGCCAAGATCTATATGAAGGAGATCGTGAGATTGCGCGGGGTACCCCTGTCCATCACTTCAGACAGGGGTACGCAGTTTACCTCTATGTTTTGGGGTAAGTTACATGAAGAGTTAGGCACTCAACTCACCTTCAGCACAGCCTTTCATCCTCATATTGATGGTCAGTCGGAGAGGACGATCCAAGTATTAGAGGATATGTTGAGAGCATGTGTGATTGACTTTGGGGGTCATTGGGACCAGTTTCTACCGTTGTGTGAGTTCTCCTACAATAATAGCCACTACTCTAGCATCGATATGGCACCATTTGAAGTGTTGTATGGAAGGGGTTGTAGGTCACCTATAGTGTGATTTGAGGAAGGCGATGTAAAGCCTTTGGGCGTGGACTTCGTAATGGAGGCACAAGAAAAGGTAAGAGGCATTCAGACCAAGTTGCTAGCGGCCCAAAGTAGGCAGAAGGAATATGTGGATCACAAGGTAAGGGACATGGATTTTCATATTGGTGAACAAGTTCTATTGAAAGTGTCACCAATGAAGGGAGTTATGCATTTCGGTAAGAAGGTCAAGCTCAGCCCTCATTTCATCGGACCGTTTGAAGTTCTTGAGATTGTAGGACCAGTGGCTTACAGGTTAGCACTGCAACCCAGTTTGTCAGGTGTCCATCCAGTATTCCATGTATCCATGCAAAAGTGATACCATGGGGATGGGGACTACATCATCAAGTCGGATGAGGTGTTATTTGATAAGGATCTGCGCTATGAAGAGGAACCGATTGTGATTATTGATTAGGATATCCGGAAATTAAGGACAAAGGTGATCAGCATGGTAAAGGTTCAATAGAAGCATCATCCAATTGAGGAAGCCACTTCGGAAACCGAGAAGGACATGCGGGATAAGTACCCTCACTTGATTGAGGATTCAGGTACTACACTTTCCTTTCTGTATTTCCATAATTTTGAGTTTGATCATTAGGGGGAAAATGATGTGTAAATTGGTTTCTGTTGTAATAAATGGGTTCATTATTATGGGTAAACTTTTCGTGCCAAGTTTCGAGTCAGAAAACTTCCCGAATTGGGAATTGAAAATTCTAGGCTAGGCTAGTTTCGGTCAGTTTTGGAGTGAGGTATGGTCTAGATCAATCTAAGTAAGGATTGGGTAACATGTCTAGTTTTGAGCTAATTTTTCATTTAGCTAATACATAAAGGAGTCCGGGGGATTTTTAGAAATCAAATTTGGGTAAGTAGAACTCCCGATATCAAAGTTGATGTGAAGGGATCATTCTGGAACATCAAGAAATTGAGTGTGTTGTAAAATGAACCAATTTGGATGACTTTACAACTTTTTGTCCTACGTCAACCGCCGTAGCATTTGACACACCACCATAGCTACCTGCATCATAGCAGAGAAAATACCGCTATTGTGGAAGTCAGCATCGGTCAGCATCACTATGGCAGATTGTTCTGCTATGGCGGAATTGCTATAGTGGAGCGTGGACTGCTATAGTAGAGCATGATGGGATTTAATGCAGAAACTTCCCTAAAATAGTCAGTTTTTCATCAAAGACATTTTGGAAGAAGGGCAAGGCGATTTTGGGCGATTTTCATCAGTTTTCCACCAATTTTCATCCTAAAGGTAAGAATTCTACTCCCCAAACTCCGTATTATCTTTCTTATGCTATAGAACTGCTAGGGGTGGACTTAGGTAAAGGTTTGGAATGACCTAGGATGATAGAATTCAATAGGAAAAGAGATTCTAGGGTGTAGAAGTTCTTGGGTATTGTTAATATCATTAGATTATGGTCATGTGACCTTAATTCCCTAAATGCATCCATTAAAATGGTAGGAATAGGTGAATTAATGGTGGAAAATCCCGGGAAAAGGATGGAATGATCATGGTCGGCCTGGGGTTTGGTATTTTTGCATAATCAAGGTAACTAGTAGGCCATAAGGATTGATTTTTGGTTATTGTGTGTTGTTTTAGATCAAGAACTGGCAAGAACTTTGAGAAAGGGGAAAGCTCTGATTCAGTAGAGCTTGGAATATTTCAAGGTAGGTGATGGTTATTGATTTATAATATGCATTATGTGTTCACGTTCTATTCCATAGTAGTGTATGAGTTGCATATTTATGAAATGAATTGTGAATGTCTAGTTGTCCGATAATCAGTGTTGTGAAATGAACTTCTTTTGTTTGCTTGTTGGTTTTACAAGTATGTTTGTTTATTGGTTGTGATTGATTGGACTTGTTGACATTCGGTTTGCTCGAGTACCATGACTGGTATGGGAATTACTAACAGTTGGCTCGGGTATCACACCTGGTACGGGAATTTCTAATGGTTGGATCACGTACCACCCCTGGTATGGTTTGTTTTAATTCCATTATTGTATTCTCTCGATGGTTCCATGAGTGGATCAGGTTGTATTCTCGAATTGTGAATTCTGCATATGGTCCATGAGAGGCCGGGTGATTTTATATAAATGTGAGTTTGGTCTTAGTGTAGACTGGGATTGCATGTCTAACACTTAGGTGATGTTAGGGGGATCCTTGGTGGGTTCGGATTATGTAAAAAAGGGTATATGTTGTTGTTTTTGGGTGTGGTCAATCGTTGCTTTTTGGTTCATGTGTTTAATGAGCTAAGGGAGGGGCTTAATATTTGGTTGTTTGTTGACTTATTACATATTTCATGTACCTTACTATGTTATGGTTTACTGTTCATATTATGTTTATTGGAGTTGACCGATGATCCTACCAGTGCACAGTATTTTTGTACTGACTCTGCACTTGCTTTTCTTTTAGTGAGTACAGGCAATCTTTCGGCGGCTGACACACAACCTCACCTGTAGTCCCAGCGCTTTCAGACATCTAGGATGAGTTGCTTTGATCGAGCTACCTTGGTTTCTTCCTGTTAGTTGTAGCCCACTCGTTTCGGCCTTAGACCTTGCTTATTTAGGGGTTGCATCCCCGTATTTTCTAGAAAATTTTGTAGCATGTATTGGTACGATGACTTTCAGGTTCTACGGAGGATGTTTTCGCAGTTTATGATATGGTGTTTTGGGATTTTATTGCTAGTTTATTTTATGCATTGGTTTTAAGTTGCTAGAATGGTTAAGTATTGGGTCGGTATTAGTTCGCTTACCTGGGGGTATTAGGTGGGTGCCACTCACGGCGGCCTGGGTCGTGACATTTAGGGTTTCTCTTATTGTGTTAGAATCGAGTAGGTGCCCGCATGACCTACCGTAATTTGGATCGTGACACCTCCAAACTAAGTAACATATCTAATTAGGCCTTAATCCATGCATACTTTGTGTTACTTTGACTTTTCATAGCCTGCACGGGTTTGACGTTGCTAGATAACTTAACGATCTTCTATTGATGCTCCAAACTCAAAAAGGCACGACCAACACCCAGTGCGTCAATTGACTGAGTTAACCAACTAAAACCATACCAATAAAACTTCACAACACATACAGGCCATCAAGGCTAATCCAAAAAAAATTGCACAACTTGTAATATATATGCATATAGAAGTCCATCCAGGCCACTGACGGAAACCTTCAGATAACAACACGGCCGACTAGGCCACACCTGACTTACTAAATATACAACACCCATCTACAAGCCTCTAGGAACATAACTACTAGCACATGGTCGGGGCAGGTCTCCAACCTACCCATCAAATATACACATCAAATAGGACCTCTGACTTACGAACCTCTGGAAGAATAGAGCTTGCAAATTATATGTTGAACTCAACGAGGATTCCTATCTACCTGTCTGTCCAAAACTTGCATGGCATGAACGCAACACCCCTAGGCAATAGGGACATCAGTACAAAATAATATATCGAGTATGTAAGATAATAGAAATAATTTAAACTGCATAACTAAAATTGAAGCCATAATATATTGGACTTAATCTACACAAAATAAATAGTAATCTAAAACAATTTTACTTGTCTTTGCCTTAAACCACACAACAGTAGTAAACATACCCACACCTAGCCTCGAAGGCTCTATACACAACTGTAATGAACATATTACTACGATAACAAGTAAATAACAATGAATGCAATGCAATGCATTGCCCCATAGGAAACTCTCATAGCTCAAAGGCATCTCGCATAACCCCAAAGGCAATAATCATAGACCATAGGCATCTCACATAGCCCCAAAGGGAACAATTATAACCCTTTGGCATCTCACATAGCCTCGAGACAACAATTGTGGCCAGTAGGCATCTCACATATCTCTAAGGACAACTAGATCTATAAATACAACACTCATGACCCTCATGACCCAGAGGCATCTCACATAGCCCTAAAGGAAACTAGATCTATAAATTCAACCTTATAGCCCAAAGGCATCTCACATAGCCCTCAAGGAAACTAGATCTATAAATGCAATACTCATAGCCCAAAGGCATCTCGCGTAGCCCTGAAGGCAAAATAGTAAGACACAATCCACATGTATATGTATATATATTCATAGTAATAAAATAACAAACAACATGTATAGATATATATGCAATCCTACACTTCACAACTAGACACAAAATCGATATTACTGAATACGAGTTCTTGACAAGGTATAACACCAAAATCGATATGAGACCTCTACAAGTGACTCTTCGATAATGTGTTAGACTCAAAACCTCAAAACTTATGGAATCATGCCAAAAAAAGAATATTATTCACATGCCTTATGCGGTATTGGATACTTGTTTAACTTCGTGTAATTAATACACATCCACATAAAACCATCCTTCTTCTTCAGAAATAGCACTGGAGCACCTTAAGGAGAAACATTAGATCTAATAAATCCTTTTACTCAATATATCCAGCAATTGTTCATTCAACTTTGTCAGTGCCATCCTATATGGAGAGATAGAAATCGTTGAGTATCTAACTATAAATCAATATCAAAATCGATATTACGATAAGAGGGGACACATGGAAAGTCTGTTAGACTTGGAAAACTCTCTCACTACCAGCACTGACTTCCAAGAGGGAGTACTAACTCCAAAAAGGGAGTATCAGTACTGTTATAACAAATGTAACCCAAACACGAGATACAAACCTTCTTAACTAACCATTGAGCCTTCAAAAATAAAAGCACCTTCTTTAAACTATGACACTGAGTACCCTTCTAGGGATACTTGACATAGCTAAGGTGATCATCTTGGCATGATAGTAAAGAATTTCAAGATACAGGGAGAGTTAATCCATGCCAAAAAAATTATCAAAATCTACCATATTTAGAATAATCAAGTCCACCTATGTGTCATATCTCACCAAAGTATTAACACATGATCAGTACACCTGATCAACTACTTAGGAATCACCCGTAGGAGTAGGAAAATGAATAGGCATAGAAAGAGAATCACATATCATATCAAGAACCAACACTAAGTATACAAACACATAGGAAAAAGTACAGATATGATCAAATAAAATTGTAGTAGGTCGATGGCATACTGAAATAATACTTGCGATAATCACATTGGAGGTCTTTGCCTCTGATCTACCTGAGAACGCATAGCAATATGCACAATCATTCTCAGTCTGGGTAACACCTCTACCACTTACTTGGCTCATAGCCACCTATGCTACTGCCCTGGATGGAGCCTGAGAACTCTGGTGCTGGCCTCCAGCTCTAAGTCTAGGGCAGTCTCTCCAAAGATGTCCTAGATCACTACACTCCTAGAATGATCTAGTAACTACCATATGTTGAGTCAATCAAGAGCGGTTTGAATACCCTTCATGAGCTAAAGACTCTTGGAATAATTGTGGGAACCCTGTCTTGAACTGAAGGAATCTTGTTAAAAATGACCTCCAACTGATGCCTGAATAGTTGCATGAACTATTCTACTAGAATAAGGACACAAATACCTCCAAAAGAATCCCCTACCGCTAGATTAGCTGCCACTATAAGTATTAGAAGTACGTGACCTCTTTTCCCTAGAATCACCAAGCTCTTAATTTCTCATAAGCTTGGCCTCTTTAGCCATGTTAATCACTTCCGGGAGTGTACCCCAAATAGCTACCAACTGATATGCTAGTATGTGAATAGGAAAGATCAAACCCATCAAAAACTAATGAATACTCTCGATCTCATTGGGAAAGATCACCAAAGAATGACAAGACAATATATAAAACCTTATCTCATACTCCAATGTTGAGATACCATTCTGAATCAACTTCTCAAACGGGTTCCTCTTCTCTTTCTGTATGCTACGGGAAACAAACTTCTCTAAAAAGGTCTAAGTAAATAATTTCCAAGTCAAATAAGGAGACCTTATGATATGGTCTCAATATAGGCCCTCAACCACTGCTTGGCTAAATCAATCATCCAAAATACTATGTAATCAACTCCATGGGACTTTACCAATCCCAAATTATCTAACCTCTCATGGCAACTTATGAGAAACTCATAAGCATCCTCTCTTTGACCATCCTTGAACTTAGGAGGATCCATCCTCTAAAAGCGGTCGAACATCTTTTTCTAATCAATATTTATAGTTGGAATATGAACTAGAGGTGCAAGGACGACCTACAAATGCATGCCTACAAATCTTGGAGCTACTATTGTGGCTATCTAACCCCTTAGAACCTAAAAACATAGATCTTTTTGTTGATCAGGAGTTTTTCCTCCTATCCTGGTCTCAGAATGATCTAGCGTGCTAGGAAAAATGTCAGTTAGAGTCATGCCCTCTAAAATCTAATCATATGGATAAGGGTGTTTTAGAGTAAAAAAGTAGCAACAACGTCAAGTGGTGCCTGATTTGGGCCCACCCCCTCAACATGAACCTGTTTATCCTCAATAATATAATCACCCTCGGGAGACTCTGCTCTAATATGAACCTGTGAAACTTCATATAATCTAGGTCTTGTATATTGTCCTTTGCTCATACTACATGCCAAGACCCTGGTAGCAGGTGCGAGCTTCTGGTCAGTGACCATCATAGCACGAGTCCTTACCATCTGTGTGAGATGCAATAAAAAACTTAGAAACTGATAAGATCAAGTACGCATGATAAGAAAAGAAAGAATATAATTTTCCCAATGTCCTATAGCATCTCAAAGACAAGTAACATACGTTTCTACACTGATATGTAAGACTTTATGAGACACTACTCTCGTTCTCATGGAACATATGAAACATGCTTTGATACTAAATTGTCACAATCTAAAATTCTATTTAGCCGTGAGAGCACCCACCATTCCTCATAGGTGAACCCCATTCACTTATAAGTCATTTATGATGAGTAGAAAGAAAAAATAAGCAAAAGTTCAATTGAACATTATTAGAATAAAAACTCATATCCCAAGTCATAACAAAAACATAAATGAAAGAAACCTCCAATATTGATGACACAAGTACAAGAGCATATAAGATCCAAAATATATAAGTTTGAGAGTCAATAAAGCTGTCTAGATAGAAGAGACAGTAAAAGTAAATAGATACATAGTCTAGTGTTGTGAAACAACCAAGAAACTTACCCTGGACTCTAGCATGTATCCTTAGGTGATGTGATGACTCAATATCCACTAGTACTTGAAACTAAACCTGCACGCAAAGGTGCAAAAAAGCAAGGATGAGTAAGGAAAATACATCTACTCAGCAGCAACATCGATCAACTCTTATGTGAAGCGATGGAGTGTTGGTCCTATATTTCCCTTCTCAACATTGTATCATAAATATTAGAATTACTATTTCAACTAAATGGCAATTTAACAGCCAATAAAAACAATAATCAAGGTAAGAGTAATATTTGAAATTAGGTAATATCAGAAAAGTTCATAATATATCTCAACCATAGCTCCGAGTTATCTCAACAATTTCAACAAAGAAGGGAAAAAAATAAATCACTTTCATAATCACTTATCGTTTCACCACACAAAATCAATATGTAATAAGGATGAAATAAAATGCATATGCATATGCTATGTATACGTCCATTTCCTCTCTCAAATACTCGGGACCTACGGAAGATTCGCGATATTCATATACTACGCAGGTGTGCAACTCCAATTCATATGTAATATTATACATACATGCAACTTCGATGCATAATATTATAATATGTAGGCATGGAACTTCTTTCACAATGAAATGTTTTGCAAGTATATAATTTTGATCCTAAATAATTATACAACAGGTATAATATGCAGGATGCCACTCTGATCTCAAATAAAGAATGTGTCACATGCTGATAAGAATATCACTTTTATTATATGATAAGCACATTTCATATAGGTAATTCGATCAATATCAGATTGGCCTTACTTTCAAGTTTTCATTTCATGCAAGTATCATATAAAATTCAATGCACAATCAACACACCAAATAACAAGAAAGACAACCATAATTTGGCACTGAATCGCTAAAGGAGAGTAAAATATAAATATCACCAATGAACAAAATAAGTCACAATTCAACCAATCCAAATCTATATCTATCTATAAATAAAAGCATTGGTACAAGCACCAAAATATTCCAAGTGGCATAAGTAAATTAAGACATGTGCTTAATTTTAGGACAAAATCCAAATAATTTAGGAAATAACTAATTTTGTCCAAGTGGCACAAAATAAAAATAGAACATTCAAAAAATGGAAAAATGGGCTATTTTAAATATTATTTATGGACAGTGTTTTGTCCAAATGTGTATCAAACCACAAACATATAGGAAGACTTTAGAAACCACCAGTTGATCCTACTCCCTCCATTCCTCCTCTTGACAATTAGTTTTTATAACTAACTGAATTTTTGTGTAACATATAAGAGATTTTAGAAAGTATTATAAGAAACAAAAAGAAGTATTGAGGAAGTATAAATGTATATAATATTCAGTCCTCAATGCCTTAATTTCTTATCATTGTTGCATATGCAAGTGGTGCTCCTTCATGTTCATGTTTTGTACTGTTTGTTTGATAATTTATCAACTTTTTGCCTTTATTATTTGTATATGATCTACAAAGAAGTGAGAAAAAAAAATTATGGCATATACCTGTATTACAACTAGATTAGCGGTTTCATTATTTTGTTTGGGTAAGTAGATTAGAGTTTTCAATAATGTGTTGTGATTTGTGAATGAGCTATTAAGATTTAGTGGGTAATTTTCATGTCAATGATGACACAATATTTTTTGGCTTCTAGTGGACCTTGGACCAATAATTACATTAGATCTTTTTATGTTAAAATCATGTATCCTGAGGATCTTCTAACTGTATGAGATTGATATAGTCATTTTTGAAGTCAGTCAAAAACTAATTGGTATATCTTTGAGTACTCTATCTTTCCATATGCAGACTTCTGTAAATTTTTATGTCCCTAAAAGTATCTGCTGAACATATAGTTTTCAATTTGTTAGCATGAAGTTGCGATTGAAAATCCCTTTAGAGCAAATTTTCGTGATCACAATGGCATAATCAGAGTTCAGTCTCGATAGTTACAGGTTTCAATCATATGAACTATCAACATTTCTCTGTTCTTCAAGTTTTCATTTTTAATGCGAATTGATTATTTTTTGTTTTTGTTGCATATATGCAGTAGAAGCTGGTGCAAATGGGGGCTAAAATAATTGAAAATAATGGTTAATTGTATAAGCTGGATAATTATTGTATGTTTTAATTGTTATTTATGAGATACAATCTGTACTTAATATATAAGAACAGAAACAAGAAGTTCAAACTATTTTAGAAAATAGTGAAACAAAAGAGATGAAGGAGAAAATCAAACCCACTGAATAAACAGTGTGTCTTTAAGAAAATAATTCTCCTCAAGCACCCTAGGTTGATGGATTATATCCTCCCAGGATAGAACAGTTTAACTTCAACAGAATAGTGGTACCTTAAATTCTGTCGAACTACGAACCACTCAACTGTAGTAAATCACACTTGAATTTATTAAGAAGAAATGTAGAAGTATAAGAAATTTGGTACTCAAATCATACTTTATTTCATGGTCAATATCTGAGGAAGAATCGGATATTTATAGACAAAAATAGTGTTTTAGAAAAGAAGCAAAGGTTCAGAAAAGTTGCACTACTTTAGAACTGTCAGGATACCTGCATTAGGACATGCATTTTGCAGGTGGAGACTTGCGGCTCGCACATCTAATTCATGTCCATCCCAGTGACTCTGTCAAAATTAGCAGGCACCTGCTTAGGACATGCATTTTGCAAGTGCCGACTTGCGGCATGCTTGTCTTAGCGCAGGTCCAAACTAGTGAATCGAAAGGACGCATCCTTTCAATATGCATTTCATCCGTATTTTGCAGATGCCGACTTGCAGCTCACAAATAGAGAAAAAAATTGGGTTAAAATTTTGGCTTAAATAATTATATTTAAATAAATTTAGTTTAAAAAGATAATCTCTCTATCTTTGACAAATCCAAATCCAAAGCCAAAGTTGAAGTCGAGCGAGCAACAATGATGAAGACACAAGGCTTCTCTTCTTGTCAACCTTTTTAAGATACTGAGAAAGTTTTTCTTAATATAAACACATGAAAGTTCTTTTCCACCACCAATGTGGTACAAATGCTTCTTCCAAAAAGTAAAAGGAAGATTTCATTTTTCCTCTAATTTTATTCCCTCCATTTTTCATTCACTTTCTATAATTAACCGTAATAATTTTCCACATGAATGAGGAATGGCTATAAGAAAAAATAATATACGAACAAGTGTGTGATCTACAAGCAAAGATTAATTGCATCTAGATAAGAAAGTTTCCCTTTGAACTTTTTATAGTGAACTTATATTGGATGCACTTGATCAATCAGTAGATGGGATATCTTTGAACCGTAAAACTTTATTGTACATCTAAAAAATATAAGTCACACAACTAACCTTTCACCATTTATGGTTCTCACAATTTTATTTGCTTCATCCACGAACACTGGCTGATTTACTAAGCGTATAGAGAATCAGCCTTTACCATAATTCTTCTTGTAGCGGCTTACACTTCACACTCACATAGGTGTTCTCTAAATATTTAATCCTATAGATAAACAATTTAGTAATATCTACCAAACTTAGAAACCATTAAGAAGCTTTAAACCTTGAAAGCTTTATCCTTTATTCTTGTACATTGTCTTCATTAAGAGAATGGATTGAGATATATGACAATGTTGAACCATCAATCATAACTTTGTTTTATCTCCTTGAACCTAGCTCTTGGAATCTCCAGTCTACTAGGTAGAGTTACTGTCATAATGACTTGTCTTAGATTTTAAACTCATTCCCCTTGATAATCTTTCAACTACCTCTCTAGTTAGGACTTTTGTAAGCGGTTCCGACACATTATCTTTTGACTTTATATAGTCAATCGTAACAATTCTACTAGAGAGTAGTTGTCCAATGGTATTATATCTTCGTCGTATGTGATGACATTTCCCTATACATAGTGCTCTCTAACCTACCTATTATCGCTTGAATATCACAGTGTATGCATATAGGTGCCAATTGTTTGGGCCAGAAGGGAATATCTTCCAAGAAATTTTGGAGCCACTCAAATTCTTCACCGACTTTATCTAAAGCTATAAATTCAGATTCCATTGTAGAGCGAACGATACATGTTTGTTTGGATGAATTCTAAGAAACTGCTCCTCCACCAAGAGTAAATACATACCTACTTGTGGATTTAACTTCAGATGATCCGGTGATCCAGTTTGCATCACTATATCTTTCAAGTACTGCAGTATATTTGTCATAATGCAAACCATAGTTTTGAGTATGTTTTAAATACCACAAAACTAGTTTTATTATCATCTAATGAGTTTCATTGGCATTACTTGTGAACCGACTAAGCTTACTAGTAGCAGATGTTATATTTGGTCGTGTACAATTCATAATATACATTAAACTTATCAATACTCGTGCATATTTCAATTGTGAATCACTTTCACCTTCATTCTTTTGATGTACAAAACTCACATCAATTAGTGTCTTAGCAACACTGAAATCCAAATACTTGAATTTGTCAAGTACTTTTTCAATGTAGTGAGACTGTGATAAGGCTAGACCTTGAGGATTTTTATGAATTCTGATCCCTAAGATCATGTCAGCAACTCCTAAGACTTTCATTTCAAATTTTGTAGCCAGCATACGTTTGGTAGCATTTATGTCAGAAACGTTTCTACTAATTGTAATGACCCTTCCGGTCATTTTTGTATTTTTGCCTTCTTTATACTATTAGAGCTTTCCTGTAGCATCCCCAAGTCATTTATGACTTGTTGGGACCGGTGGTTCAGTGCATGGGACATTTATTTGGTCTTTATAGTCATTTCCCTGTTTAGAGCTTTAACTTAAGAAATCATTGACTTTAGTCAATATTCTTAGCAAACGAGCTCAGAATAGGATTCTGACAATTCCGTTAGTTTTGGAGCATGGATTTTGGAATAGTTAGACCCTTGATCGGGGAAATATATACCATAAATCCCTCAGTACCCTTGGGTAAAGTCAAATTAGGAGCAAAAGTCAAATGATCCTTCAGTTTCTCAAAATTTCCCTTACAAGCGTTGGACCATAGGAACTTAATCTTTTTCTGTGGTAGCTTTGTTAATGGGGAAGCTATAGAGGAAAACTCTCCACAAACCTCCTATAATATCTCGCCAAACCCAAGAAGCTCCTAATGTTAGTTAGAGTCATAGGTCTTGCCATTTCTCCACCGCCTCAACCTTTTGAGCATCCACCTTAATTCATTCACTAGAAACAATATGACAGAGAAAGGCCACAAAACATAGCGAGAATTCACACTTGGATAATTTGGCATATAATTCCCACTCCTTGAGAGTCTAAAGCACAATTCGAAGGTGATTGGCACGATCCTCCTCACTGCGAGAGTAAATCATGATGTCATCAATAAAAACCATTACGAACATATCTAAATAGTGCTTAAACACCCTGTTCATAAGATCCATGAAAGGTGCAGGAGCATTGTTTAAACCAACGAACATAACCAAAAATTCAAAGTGTCCATACATGGTTCGAAAAGTAGTCTTAGCAATATATGTTTCCCTAACATTCAACTGATGGTAACCTGAACGGAGATCTATTTCAGAGAAACACTTAGCACCTTGAAGTTGGTCAAAAAGATCATCAATTCAGGGAAGAGGGTACTTGTTTTTCACTATGACTTTATTCTACTGGCGATAATCTATGCACATACGAAGAGACCTATCTTTCTTGCGCACAAAAAGTACAGGGGCACCCTAAAGAGAGACACTAGGGAGGTTAAAGCCCTTATCAAGAAGGTCTTTCAACTGTTCTTTTAACTCTTTCAACTCTGCAAGAGCCATACTCGAGGGTAATAGGTCTATCCCAAATTCTATCTCCCTATTTGGAGGAACCCCATGAACGTCTTTAAGAAAAACTTTAGGAAATTCATTAACCATAGGAACGGACTGGAGTGGGGGACTTTCAGCACTAGAATCCCTGACCTAGACAAAAAGGTACAACTACCTTTTGGATATCATCTTTTGGACCCTAAGATAAGAGATGAATCTTCCCTTAGGCACTACGGGACTACCCTCCCATTCGAGGACTGGTTCATTAGGAAAACAAAATGTAACTTTTCTGGACCTACAGTCCATAGTAGCATAACAAGAGTGAAGCTAATTCATTCCCAGAATTACATCAAAATCCACCATATCTAGCTCTACCAATTTCACCGTAGTATAACTATGAATAATAGTCAAAACAAAATTTTTACTCTTCTAGCAATGATTTACTCATTAACAGGGGTAGAAACTGAGAAGGGTTCAGAAATATCTTCATGACCAAAACCAAAATTTACAGCCATATATGAAGACACAAAAGACAAAGTTGAACTAGGATCAAGTAATAAATACATATCATGAGAGAAAATTTGTAACATACCCGTGACAACATCTGGCGAGGCCTCTGAATCCTAGTGAGTAAATAGATCATATAGATGGTTTTGTCTCCCGCTTATACCAGAAGTAGCCCTCTTTACAGTTGGGGCCGGAGAAGTAGAAGTTGGGGCCTTGCTGCCCCCGAATGTCCCTTTTGCATGAGAACACTCCTTGTGAATATGACCAGGCTGTCCACAACCATAACATATACCCTTGCCCATAAGACATCGAGAATGGTGAACTTTACCACAGGTGGGACAAGGAGCATAGGACAGAGTTGATTGATCCATATTACTGTAAGACTAAGTACCCTGCATCCTGGGCCATTATTAGGTTGGAATCACTGATCACCCAAAGGTTTAGGGGCAGGTGCACTAGGTGATAAATGAGCATGTGATAACGCTCAAATCGTGCTCCCCAAGTTGGAGGTCATGACGATCGTCAGATCAAAAAATATTTATATTCCCAATGGATGTCGAGGTCATACCTACAGAGAATAATGTAGTCGCGATCGAGCTAATAAAAAATAAGAGCAACTTAATGAAGTTCAATTAACAAAAAAGGGAATGATATCTAAAAAAGAGGGTTTTAGACTAAAGTTAAAGATAAAAGAAGATCAAAGAAAATATAGATTGATCAATGGCTTTCACCTTGCTTTTGCCAAGCAAGGATAACAAGGTAGACTAGGGAATGGGAATTTAATTCACAAGACTTGCACCCGATTCACACATGGGTAGTCTTGGATAAAGGTGCACTTAACCGTCTTTTGACCAATCAAGCAAAAATCCTTATAGGTTCTCTCGAACAACCACAAGTAATCAATAACCAATAATTAACTTGGGTGAGTTGGGCTATCTATAACCCCAACTCTTAGATGGGAGTTTTTGGCAACCAAACTATCTCTATCTTTGATCTAGAGTGGAAACCCCAAATCCCCACTATTAAACATTCTTGAATTTAGAGAAATCCTCTCTTAAGCCAAAACTCAAATTAGTAAGCTAAGTCAATGTTTGCAACCATTGACTATGAATTCAAGCATGGACGATTCAATAGACCCAAATGATAAATCAAGAGAAAGCACAAGATTTAGAATTAAAAACCCAAAATAAGTATTATCTCTAACACAAAACGCAAATCTCAATTCAATAATTACACCAATAAAATAGGAATTAAGAACAAGAGTTGAAGAATGGAAACTAAAGATTTTACAATAAAGAGCATCCAAATCTTCACTCCTATTGTGTTGGTTGATGAACTTGCTCTCCAAGCTTGCCAAAAGTTGTGAGAATAACCAAAGATAGCTTCCCAAATGGCTGAGAAGAGTTTTATATCAATTGGGTTTTCCAAAAGTAGGAATTTCCAAATCTTTCCTGTAGCTGATAATGCCTTCATCACGGTCACATAATCATGCTTCCCTATCGTGAGGTTCTGTGTTTTCTCTCCATGCGGTCGCATGGTCTCAACCTAGCGGTCGCATAGTTCTAACTTCTTCCTCAACGTGGTCGTGTGGCTTCAGTTTACGGTCGTGTAATCATAACTCTCTCCTTCTGCATCGCGATCGCATGACCTCACTCTCGCGGTCGCGATGAGTAACTTGGTGTCAGTGATCAGCCATCCCTTTTTGCTCCATTTTGACTTTTTTTCACTTAAATCTTCCCCAAACACTTCTAAAACACAGAAACCTGTAAAATAGAAGTAATTTGTGTCAAATTGCACTATTTATCCACTTTATATTAGCAAAAACATAAGATTAGAATCTAAATAAGTAGGTAGAGTACCAACTTATCAAACCCCCAAACTTGAACTATTGCTTGTCCTCAAGCAACTAAAAATTTAACTCCAAAAGGCACACAACACAAGTGCAACGACATCACTTCAACTCAACGGAAACCTATTTCAATCACCAAGTATGACTTTGGTTGGTACTAAAGATTAGTCAATCGCATGATAACTTAATCTAAGCATTCCCTTCTATTTAAAACACAATTCAAGGATGCAATGGAACATTAGGAACAACCAAGTGACAACATCCAATCCTCAAGATGTGAGTCAAAACCACTAGCTCACCAAAACATGCTCAATTGACTCATTTTTGGAGTTCATCAATGTCACCAACTATCCTAACTTGCATGCCCTCACAAGAACAAAAGTCCCAAAAACACAATGTGTATGAAGACAATCACAAGGGACAAATACAAATACTCACACTCACAAGGAAGTTCAAGTTCTAACAAGTATCAACCATAGGCTTGCCCTTATTTTCATTTTCCACTAGCTCAAAAACAATCGGTTGGAGATCACAAAGGGCTTTTCTGAGATTGTAGTGCAGGCTCGGGGACGGGTAGGATACGCATTTGGATTCAAGTGACTACACCCTCCTCGAACTCTACACAACTTTTCCAATTCAAAACCCAAGCCATTTCTTTTCATTTTCATTCAACATGAGCCACCCATTTCACTTATTTTTATTTGAAGCCCCAATTCTTATCATTTTCTTCACCTTGGAGGATTTTCTTTCTTTTCTTTCCTCTTTGCTTTTCATTTTGCTTTCTTTCTTCCTACTTTTTGGCAATTCTTCTTAAGCAACAAACCATGATTTACTCATTTAGCACTCCTCCAATGTACCTTTATCAACCCCCAAATTTAGACTTTTAGCCTCGATTTCACACTTGTGGAGTTCAAGGAGGGATGGATTCAAGAGAGGGATTCATTGTCAAGATGGTTCAAGGCTTGTAACGAGGTTGCCAAAGAAAAGTATTAAGCTCAAGAGGGGTGACTAATGATTCAATTTAAGTGCAATCGTGGCTTTTAAGGCTAAGCAGGCTTGAATAATCACAAAGAAGGCTGGAGATTATTTCTCCAACTAAGAGTAATCAAGACTAGCATTAAAGACTAACCAGCCAAGTTCTAGTTAACATAAGCAACCACGAGAATTATTCAACTAAACCTCATAATACATGGCATTCAAATCATTCAAGAAGGATCAATTTTAACTTCCTAGACAAGAACAAAAAGGAGCCACATTTCCATTAACATCGCTAATGAGTCAAGAGTCACAAAAAGATCAAAAAAGTTGTCACAAAATCACTCTTTTCCATGCATTTTTTTTGCAAAAAAATTCAGAGGGGAATGCCTATTTCTCTTATCATGAAAGACTAACTTTATTAGTACCAAAAAAGTCACATGCAACCAAAATCTCAAAAGATGATGATTTACCCTTAAGAATGACGTCACTCAGTTTATCATTGGGCCAATTCATCTGTCTAAATTGATATAGCTACTCAAGGCTCATAAACACACTAATTCAACACAAAAGGAATCAAGTGTGATTTGCACATGTCAAAGTGTGGGTCGCACGTGCAACGCACAAGCGAGGCAGTGGCTTGTGCGAAGTTCATGTGGTTTGTACGTCGCTATGTGCGATGCAATGTTCTCAGCTTCAATAAGTTCTATCTAGCTTAACGGGTACTCAGACTTCCCCTGGCTCCAAAAAATCCAACAAACCTACTATAAAAAGAAAACAAAGAAGCTACTAGAAAAGAAACTAACAACCTAAACGCTCAATTCCATCCATTGCAACAAACAAACCCGACAAGGGCACACTAATATAAAAACAAGCCCGACAAGGGCGCATGAAAGAAGAGAAAATGGAGATCATACCTGCGAAGTTGCAAAGATGCTACAGAGTTGAAGTTGATGGTAGATTGTATTCTTGCCTTATGAGAGAAAAAAAGCCAAGTTTCAAAGCAAATTTTTGCTTTTAAAATTGCTCCTCTAATCTTTTATTACATGGAAATGGTTTATTTGCTCGCAATCATGTAACCTTATCACGCGATCGCGATGAGTTAAGGTCACACAACTTTACGCAATCGTGAAGTGTCCTACACGATCACGAAGAGTTATTGGGATTTGTAGTCCAATGACGCCATTTTTGATAACGCTCAAATTGTGCTCCCCAAGTTGGAGATCATGGCGATCGTCAGAGCAAAACACATTTATATTCCCAATGGATGTCGGGGTCGTACTCACAGAGAATAATATTGTTGCGATCAAGCTAATAAAGAATAAGAGCAACTTATTAAAGTTCAATTAATGAAAAGGGGAAAGATATCTAAAAAAAAGGGGTTTTAGACTAAAATTAAAGATAAAAGAAAATAAAATAAAAGATAGATTGATCAATAGCTTTCACCTTGCTTTCGCCAAGCAAGGATAACAAGAGAGACTAGGGAATGGGAATTTAATTCACAAGACTTGCACCCAATTGACACATGTGTAGTCTTGGCTAAAGGTTCACTTAACCGTCTTTCGACCAATAAAGCAACAATTCTCATGGGGTCTCTCGAACCACCATAAGTAAGCAATAACCAACAATTAACTTAGGTGAGTAGGGTTATCTCTAACCCCAACTCTTAGATGGGAGTTTCCGACAACCAAACTATCTCTAGCTTTGATCTAGAGTGGAAACCCCAAATCCCCACTATTAAACCTTCCTGAATTTAGGGAAATCCTCTATCAAGCAAAAACCCAAATTAGTAAGCTAAGTCAATATTTGCAACCATTGACTATGAGTTCAAGCATGGAAGATTCAATAAACCCAAATGATAAATCAAGAGAAAGCACAAGATTTAGAATTAAATACCCAAAATAAGTATTGTCTCTAACACAAAACGCAAATCTCAATTCAATAATTACACCAATAAAATAGGAATTAAGAACAAGAGTTGAAGAATGGAAACTAAAGATTTTACAATAAAGAGCATCCAAATCTTCACTCCTATTGTGTTGGTTGATGAACTTGCTCTCCAAGCTTGCCAAAAGTTGTGAGAATAACCAAAGATAGCTTCCCAAATGGCTGAGAAGAGTTTTATATCAATTGGGTTTTCCAAAAGTAGGAATTTCCAAATCTTTCCTGTAGCTGATGATGCCTTCATCACGGTCACATAATCATGCTTCCCTATCGTGAGGTTCTGTGTTTTCTCTCCATGCGGTCGCATGGTCTCAACCTAGCGGTCGCATAGTTCTAACTTCTTCCTCAACGTGGTCGTGTGGCTTCAGTTTACGGTCGTGTAATCATAACTCTCTCCTTCTGCAGCGCGATCGCGTGACCTCCATCTCGCGGTGGTGATGAGTAACTTGGTGTCAGTGATCAGCCATCCCTTTTTGCTCTATTTTGACTTGTTTTCTCTCGAATCTTCCCCGAACACTTCTAAAACATAGAAACCTATAAAATAGAAGTAATTTGTGTCAAATTTCACTATTTATCAACTTTATACTAGCAAAAGCATAAGATTAGAAGCTAAATAAGTAGGTACAATACCAACTTATCAGCATGTCTCCAAGATTTCTTCTTGAACCATTGTCTGCCCCCTATTCCACTAGGCTGCTGGATTGCTTCTTGATTTGCTGGCCTAGCTCTCTTATTTTGGCACCCCTCTGCCTCAGCTTCCTTTTTCATCTTATCCTTAACCTGCTGCATGTATACCGCTAACCTAGATAAATCCATGTCGTTCCTTAGCATCATCATTTTACACTCTAGCACAAAATCATTGGAGATACTAGAAGCAAATTTCCTCATTCGAGCTCTTATATTCGATTCCAATTCTGGAGCATAGTGAGACAGCTGAGTAAAATTTAGAGCATACTCCTTAACATTTATCTTTCCCTGTTTCAGGTTTACAAAAATATCATCCTTAGCTTCCCTCAATTCTTGAGGAAAGAAGTGGTCAAGAAAGGCATTGTAAAGATCTTCCCAAATGGCAGGTTCAACATCTTCTCCTCGATTCTCCTCCCACTCATCATACCATTGATAGGCCACCCCTTTCAGTTAATATGATACAAACTCCACTCCTTCAATGTCACTAGCATGCATAACCCTGGAAATTTTTTCTACTTCATTAACAAACTCTTAAGGATCCTCTTCAACCTTACACCCCATGAAGATGGGTGGGTTCAGTCGCATAAATTGACCAACTCAAGTAACATCTGAGGAACTAGTAGTAGAACTAGTATCACCTGACCGGTGAGACTGAGATGATATGATCTGCACAAGCATCTGAATGGTCTGCCTAAACTCCGCATTAGTAACATCTCCCTGTGTGACTAAGCTCGTGTAGTACCAGCCTTGGGAGGTCGAGAAGGACTTGTTGGACAGGTGGGGCCCTAGTAACAGTGGGATCAGAAGTGCAGACGCCATTACAGGTTTGCATCCCATGACTAGGACAAACAACTTTAGCATTTGCCCTTGTAGGGGCGGAGGTTCCAGCTGAAGTCTGTTAATCATTAGTCCTTTTCGAAGGCATGATCTGAAACATGTGAAGATTTAAGAGTTAGAATAATTTTCTTAGAACTAGACTCTCTAGCACGAACTTAGTATATAAAGAAAGCGAAACATTCTTAAATATCTTGTAGCCTCCCCTTTATAAGTTTGGCAAGCTACACACTCATAAAAGGAATCTACTTGACACGACCTTGTAAACACCATAAGACCTATAATTGTGCTATGAGGTCAAGTTTGTCATAACCCAAGACCAGGCCCTAGACATAATGGTAAACCCAAACCAATGAAGTCCCGAGAAGATCCCTTAGCATAATATCATTAGCATATTCAATTTTTAAAATTTGTGGAAGTAGACACAGTAATAAGAAGTTCGACTTAAGTAGAAATGGACAAAATCCAAATGTTAATCCAATAGTAACATTAGTCTATGAAGCCTCTAATTTATAAAGAAAAGATCATCTATACCGGGACAAGGCCTCAGTGATACCATAAAAAAATACTAGAATTACTATCATAAGGGTGCCTTCTGAAGGATGGAGGGCTCACCAAAACTGGAGCTGTCCAAAAGAACCTAGTACTGCACAGTGCCATGAGAATGTGCCTCCGAACCTATATCATGAAATGATGTATCCACTCGAAGACATTCAATACGTGGAATGTATTGGCATACAGAAAAAATAATTGGATAAGGTATGCTTTACATAGAAAATAATCATACAAGTAAAACCAACAAAATATGAGGAAATATCAATAGTGACTCCAATAAAATGAAAACAAGATTTCCTATTATATAATTTTGAACTAGATGCTATCACCAACTTCCATTTAAACACCACGGGCTATGTGGGTCTGATTAATGCTTGATCAGCTAAGCTCCAACCCATATTTGCCGCATGGATTGAGATTGAATCATTACTGTCATGCCCCGAGGTTACCCCCTAGACGTAACACGAGACTCGGGACCACAAGGATCCCAAGCTAACCCTTGGTCATAGCATTCTCAAGCAACATAAAGGGAAACATAACGGAAGCATCATAAGGAAATCCAAGACAAGATACATATCATAAATAAAGAGTCGAATACAACTCGAAGATCATCCCATAACATCTATGTTTGAAAGCCTCTAAAACTAGCATAATGAGTTAATGGGACAATACCCCAACTAACTCGGTAATCTCGAAAGAAAGGGAACTTAAAGCTAAAGTAAAGTCTAGTCCTCGAACTATGAGGACTCACCAAAGCTGACTGAGAGTGGTCGGGATCTCTAGCCATATATCTGTGAAGGGACACCTGAATCTGCATCATCAAAGGATGCAGCGCAATATACGTTAGTACTATGGAATGTACTAAGTATGTTAGCAATGCATAAGTATGATAAAATATGCATTAAAACGTACTTAGATATAATTCATACATAATAGAGTATCATGACAAGATATCATAGTGGAAAGCTACATCATGTGGCAAAATCCAACTTCAAAATGATAGTTCATAAGAGAGTTCGTAAAGCTTAGAAAATTTGAAAACATACATACGCGAGTTTCTTATAACCGACATGAGAGCATGTGAGCTACATGGAATCTAACTATATAACCCTAGTTAGCAAAGCTGACTTTGAACCTTGCCAAGGAACAAGTCACCATACCCAACTCTATAACCCTAGTTGGCAAAGCTGTCCTATGCCCCGCTAAGGCAAGGACACAATACATAAAGACGTGGATCCACTCTCATAAGCCTCGAAGGCACATATCATATCATATCATAACCTACACTGGCAACGTAGTTTCTGGGACTAAGGGTACTCTTACCCCATCCAACTCGGTGCTAAATACTACTCCCAAAACATGCACATAAAACTCATAATTTCATAAGGGCATACTCTCATGCCAAATCTTATTCGTAAAGCATGAAAACACATCGGGTATCATGCAACTTTCATATCATAGTTCATAAAGCTTAGCATAGCCATAATTCAAAACATGTTTTTCTTTCTAAATTCATTCTTGAAGAATTAGGCATGCAATTTCATAAATACATAAAGGCCGTGATATCTAATCATGCCAAGTTTTTCTTGAAAACATGCAATTTCATAGTTTCATGCTAGAAATCAACTTTCATACTTGGTCTTTTAAAACCAATAAGAGAATCATAATCAAGTCATGAATAATCAATAGAAAACCATGAATTTAAACATAGAAACTGATTTCATAAACCTTCCCCAATTTTAGATCGAAACCCTAATTTCATAAGTTCATAATTCAACATAAGGATTGGGGATTTTGGGCACAAGGGTGAAAGGAACCCATTGTTAAAGACCCACATACATTGGGTGAAGATAACCCACTTCAATGGAAAAGACTTAGGAGACTTGACTTGGAGCTTGGAGGCTTGAAGCTTGAGAGGAACTTTTCCCTTTTGTTTGAAGAATGAGGAACTTAGGAGAGACTTAGGATAATATGGGTGAAAACCCTTCTAGAAATAGTCAAAATGACTTCACTTAGTAGTTAAAAGGGTGGTAAATGACCACAATGCCCCTGGTATTTCAATAAGAAAAATCTGGGAAATGGTCGATATAAGAGGACGGACCCTCAAAGGGATCCGTAGTTTGACTGGAGGAGTCTGGAAACTCTTGGATCTCGGGGACTATGGGTGAAATGATGACCCATCGTCCAGAAGGACGGGCCATCCTGTAACCTATTATTTCTGGGACCTAAAGGGGAGGTTTCTGAACTCTGAACAACGAGTCTCAGTCTAGGGTGGGATGACGGTCCGTCGTCCAGAAGGACAAACCTTACTTTGACTCGTCTTCTCTAGGGCTCTTTTTCTAGGGTTTTTTAAAATTGGACAATGAGTGCACAGGATGAACCGTCATTCCAAACCACGAACTGTCAACTAACTTATCGTCTCTGGGAACTTGCAATTTTTTCTGTGATTTTAACTTAGACAGCTAAATAGGTTTTCGGGGTGTTATAATATCTCCCCCTTGGAATCATTCGTCCTTGAATGAAGACTAAACAAAGAAAACTAAGGAGAAAACAGCCCAACCAAACATCAAAACATAAAAATCAAGGAAACGTCATGAAAACTGAACTTCTCAACTTGAAAACATGATAAACTAACTTCATAAAACGTGGACGCATGCTAAAATCATAAGAGGAACTTGGTGGAATAGAATCGGAGGGACATACTAAGGAGGAAACTATTACCTCAAGTTGAAACTAGATCGAAGGAAAGAGACGAGGATATTTGGCCTTCATGGCCTCTTCCGCTTCCCAAGTAGCACCCTCTACAAGCTAATTCCTCCAAAGGAATTTCACCGAAGCGACTTCTTTGTTCCTCAACCTCCGAATCTGACGAGCAAGGATCTCCACGGGAACCTCCTCGTAGGTGAGACTATCCTTCACACCCACATCCTTTAAAGGTACAATCAAGCTTGGTTCACCAACACACTTCTTAAACAAGGAGATATGAAAAACTGGGTAAACCACTTCCAACTTCGTTGGCAATTCCAACTCATAAGCAACACTACCAACTCTCCTCGAAATCCGATTAGGACTTACAAATGGGGAATGATATTTCCTTTCTTACCAAACCTCATCACACCATTCATGGGTGACACCTTAAGGAAAATCCAATCATCCACCTCAAATTCCAACTCCCTTCTCCTCACATCCTCATAAGATTTTTGTCGACTTTGAGCAGTCTTCAACCTCTCCCGAATAAGCTGAACTTTCTCCATGGTATCATGCACAAAATCAGGACCAATCAAGGATGCCTCACCAACCTCAAACCAACCAATAAGAGATCTACACCTTCGGCCATAAAGTGCCTCATACGGAGCCATCTGGATGCTACAGTGAAAGTTGTTGTTGTCGGCGAACTCAATAAGAGATAAGTGATCATCCCAATTACCCTTGAAATAGATCACACACGCTCTCAATATATCCTCCAAAGTCTAAATAGTATGCTCTGTCTGGCCGTCTGTCTGAGGATGAAAAGTTGTGCTAAGCTTTACCTTGGTACCAAGACCTTTCTAAAACGACTTCCAAAACTGAGATGTAAACTGAGGACCTCTATCAGAAATGATAGACAAAGGAACACCATGCAATCAGACTATCTCTCGAATGTAGAGTCTGGCATAATCATCCGGAAAATCCATAGTCTTGATAGTCAAGAAATAGGATGACTTGGTAATCCGGTCAACGATCACCCAAATGGAGTCATGTTGCCTTCGAGTACGAGGCAACCCAGTAATGAAGTCCATATTGATTTCTTCCCATGGACAACCTACTCAAAGCATCCGCCATAACATTGACCTTACCCGGATGGTAAAGCACACTCATATCATAATCCTTAAGGAGCTCAAGTCATCTCCTTTGTCGCAAATACAATTTCTTTTGAGTGAACACATATTGAAGACTCTTATGATCGGTGAATACATCCACATGCACACCATACAAGTAATGTCTACAAATCTTCAAAGCGAAGACCACGGCTGCTAACTCAAGATCATGAGTAAGATAGTTCTTCTCATGAGTCTTAAGCTGTGTAGAAGCATAAGCAATCACCTTACCACGCTGCATCAACACACAACCCAAACCAATCCTAGAAGCATCACAATACACAACAAAATCATCTAAGCCCTCGGGTAGAGCTAACATTGGAGTGGTGGTCAATCTAGTCTTCAATTCCTGAAAGTTCTTCTCACACAAGTCAGACCACTAAAATTTTGCCTTCTTTTGAGTCAATCGGCTCAAAGGGGCAGCAATGGAAGAAAATGCTTCCACAAACCTCCTATAGTAACTATCAAAACCTAAGAAGCTTCTAATATCAGATGGAGAAGTAGGTCTACGCCAGTTCTTTATTGCCTCTATCTTTTGAGAATCAACTCGAATACCATCTTTAGTCACAATATGACCCAAAAATGCAATAGACTGCATCCAAAACTCACACTTGCTAAACATAGAAAACAACTGTCTATCCTTGAGAGTTTGCAACACAACCCTGAAGTGATCCACATGCTCCTCCTCACTCCGAGAGTAGATGAGGATATCATCAATGAAAATAATCAGGAACATATCTAAATACTATTTCAACACACGATTCATCAAATCCATAAAAGCTGCAAGAGCATTTGCTAGACCAAAAGACATCACAACAAATTCATAATAACCGTACCAAGTCCTGAAGGTTGTCTTCAAAATATCACACTCTCTAACACGAAGCTGATGATAACCGGACCTAAGGTCGATTTTTGAGAAGAAACAAGCACCCTGAAGCTGATCAAACAAGTCATAAATCATAGGAATGGGATACTTTTTCTGATTGTGACCTTGTTTAATTGGCGTTAATCAATACACATTCTAAGAGATCCATCCTTCTTCCAAACAAACAAAACTGGGGCACCCCAAGGAGAGATATTGGGCCTAATGAAAACTTTATCAAGCAAGTCCTTCAACTGATCTTTCAACTCCTTAAGTTCCACGGGGGCCATTCTATAGGGAGGAATAGAGATAGGATTCGTATCCGAAAGAAGATCTATCCTAAAGTCGATTTCCCACTCGGTAGGGACTCCAGGCAAATCATCGAGAAACACTTTTGGGAATTCATTCACAATAGGAACAGACTGAATAGTCAGGGTCTCGGACTCCATGTCCATAACCCGAACTATATGATATACATAGCCTTTTGAAATCATCTTCCTAGCCTTAAGATAAGATATGAAATGACCTTTTGAAGAAGAGGGACTACCTTGCCATTCTAGGACAGGTTCATCAGGAAACTTGAAACTGACAACACGAGTATAGCAATCAACCGAGGCATAACATGCATATAACTAGTCCATACGAAGAATAACATCAAAATCAGTCATCTCCAACTCTACTAGATCTACTGAAGTGACTCTATAAGGGACTGAGATAGGGAAATCTTGATAGACTCTTTTGGCTAGGACTGACTTACCAACATGAGTAGAAACATGGAAGGGTTCTAAAAGCATTTCGAGATGAACCTCGAATACAAGCCACATAAGGGGTTACAAAAGATAGGGAGACACCAGGATCCAACAAGGCATACACATCAAGAGAGAAGACTTTCAACATACCGATAACCACATCTGGAGAACTCTCTTGATCCTGACGGGAAGACATAGCATAGAGATAGTTCTGGCGCTGACCACCAGAACTAGAAGCTGCGCCCTGCTGGGCTGGTCTACCTCTTAAAGCTGCTGGGGTAGACTGAGTCCTACCACTTCCCTGTCCCTACCTAGTTGAAGGGAAATCCCTGATGCAATGTCCAACCTGACCACAACCGAAGCAACCACCTGAACTGGCCAAACACTCACTAACATGATTCTTCCTACACTTAACACAAGTTGGGTAGGAAGATCCCTTAGTAACACTACCCTGAGACTAGTAATAGGAACCAAATCCTCTACTACCCTGATCATGACGAGGCCTCTAAGCCTGGGTAGGAGCACTAGCAGAAGAATGAACGGACCCTGATCACTTCTTCAGGAAAGAAGAGCGTTGTCCATCTCCAGACCTGTGATGACCAAAACCTGATCCATCGGATCTACCCCTCTTCTTCTCCCTAGCCATCTCCTTAAGTTTATCACCCTCAATATGATGGGAATAAGTCATAAGTTGGGAGATGTTCATATAACTCAACAATAAAGCAGACCTACACTTTGTAACACCCCGTACACGTATCCGACTATCCAAGATAAAAACTTTAGAAATTTTCAAAGTTCCAGGGACTACAGGTCCAAACCACAGATCGTGGTTTGAACCACAACTCATGGAATGGATTTGTGGGATTGCCTTATATTGAGTTAAACTCTGGTTTGAGAACCACGAGTAGGTTCTACGGACCGTAGTTCATTCTATGAGTCATAGATCCACTCGTGGAACTAGACCTGAGAACTGTTAAAGTGTTCCCAGAAACCACGAGTCCAAATGACGACTCATCATTCAAACAACAGGTCCGTCCTGTTGACTCATGGAATGTCTTTAGAGGATTTACATTTTCCCAAGTCCCCTTCAGGAACTATGAGTCAAGTCTACGATTTGTCATTGGAATATGACCCATTGTCTTGAGTCATGGTTTGACCAAGTCAGCCCAGCTCCCTGTGAACGATGACTCCATTTGGCGACTCGTCATCTTTTCTATGGGTCTGCCTTGTTGACCCATAAAAGTGAAGCTGCAACTTGAAATTCCCAGTTGAGTTCTACGACTCCAGATGACGAAACGTCATCCAAACCATGACTCGTAGACTGAGTCGTGGTCACTGAAAGTTGACCAATTTCCAGCTTTTTCCCAATTAATTCCTAGGGGTATTTTGGTCATTTCCCACCCTATTATGTATTAAGTGAAGTCATTTTAACTAATTTTAGAAGGGTTTTCACCCATATTACCCTAAGTCCCTCTTAAGTTCATCATTCTTCACTTAAAGAGGAAAATTGCTCTCAAGCTCAAGACTCCAAAGCTCCAAGTCAAGTCTCCTAATTCTTTTCCAATCAAGTAGGTAATCTTCCACCAAGGTATGTGGGTTTTTAACAATGGGTTCTTTTCACCCTTGTACCCAAATTCCCCAACTCTTATCTTAAAGTATGAAGTTATGAAATTAGGGTTTTGGTCTAAAATTGGGGAAAGTTTATGAAATCAGTTTCTATGTTTAAATTCATAATTTCCTCTTGACTACTCATGATTTGATTATGATTCTCTCATTGGTTTTAAAAGACCAAGCATGAATGTTGATTTCTAGCATGAAACTATGAATTTACATGTTTTCAAGAGAAAGTTGGCATGATTATATATCATGGCCTCAATGTATTTATGAAATTGCATGACTAATTCTTTAAGTAGGAATTTAGCAAGAAAAGTATATTTTGAATTATGGTATTGCAAAGCTTTATGATTCATAACTTGGATAACCATCAAGCTCGGATCACCAACACACTTCTTCAACAAGGAGATATGAAAAACTGGGTGAATCGCTTCCAACTCCGTTGGAAAAACTACAACTCATAAGCAACACTACCAACTCTCCTCGAAATCCGATAAGGACCTACAAAATGGGGACTGAGCTTTCCTTTCTTGACAAACCTCATCCACCCTTTATGGGTGACACCTTAAGGAAAACCCAATCATCCACCTCAAATTCCAACTCCCTTCTCCTCACATCTACATAAGCTTTTTGTCTACTCTGAGCAATCTTCAACCTCTCCCAAATAAGCTGAACTTTCTCCATGGTGTCATGCACAGAATCTGGACCAATCAAGGCCACCTCATAACCTCAAACCAACCAATAGGAGATCTACACCTTCGGCCATAAAGTGCCTCATACGGAGCCATCTGGATGCTACAGTGAAAGTTGTTGTTGTAGGCAAACTCAATAAGTGGTAAGTGATCATCCCAATTACCCTTGAAATCGATCACACACGCTCTCAACATATCCTCCAAAGTCTGAATAGTACGCTCTGCCTGGCCATCTATCTGGGGATGAAAAGTTGTGCTAAGCTTTACCTTGGTACCAAGACCTTTCTGAAACGACTTCCAAAACTGAGATGTAAACTGAGGACCTCTATCAGAAATGATAGACAAATGAACACCATAAATCGGATTATCTCTCGAATGTAGAGTCTGGCATAATCATTCACTAAATCCATAGTCTTGACAGCCAAGAAATAGGATGACTTGGTCATCCGATCAACGATCATCTAAATGGAGTCATGTTGCCTTCGAGTACGAGGCAACCCAGTAATGAAGTCCATATTAATTGCTTCCCATGGACAATCTACTCAAAGCATCCGCCATAACATTTGCCTTACCTGGATGGATGGTAAAGCACACTCATATCATAATCCTTATGAAGTTCAAGCCATCTCCTTTGTCGCAAATTCAATTCCATTGAGTGAACACATATTGAAGACTCTTATGATCGGTGAATACATCCATATGCACACCATACAAGTAATGTCTCCAAATCTTCAAAGCGAAGACCACGGCTGCTAACTCAAGATCATGAGTAGGATAGTTCTTCTCATGAGTCTTAAGTTGTCTAGAAGCATAAGCAATCACCTTACCAAGATGCATCAACACACAACCCAAACCAATCCTAGAAGCATCACAATACACAACAAAATTATCTAAGCCCTTGGGTAGAGCTAACACAGGAGAGTGGTCAATCTAGTCTTCAATTCCTAAAAGTTCTTCTCACACAAGTCAGACCACTGAAATTTTACCTTCTTCTGAGTCAATCAGATAAAAGGGGCAGCAATGGAAGAAAACACTTCCACAAACCTCCTATAGTAACTAGCCAAACCCAAAAAGCTTCTAATATCAGGTGGAGAAGTAGGTCTAGGCCAGTTCTTTACTGCCTCTATATTTTGAGAATCAACCTGAATACCATCTTTAGTCACAATATGACCCAGAAATGCAACAGACTGCATCCCAAACTCACACTTGTTAAACTTAGCAAACAACTGTCTATCCTTGAGAATTTGCAACATAACCCTCAAGTGATCAATTGGCGTTAATCAATACACATTATAAGAGATCCATCCTTCTTCCAAACAAACAAAACTGGGGCACCCCAAGGAGAGATACTGGGCCTGATGAAACCTTTATCAAGCAAGTCCTTCAACTATCTTTCAACACCTTGAGTTGCATGGGGGCCATTCTACAGGGAGGAATATAGATAGGATTAGTATCTAGTAGAAGATATATCCCAAAGTTGATTTTCTTCTCAAGAGGGACTCCAGGCAAATCATCGAGAAACACTTCTGGGAATTCATTCACAATAGGAACAGACTGAATAGTCAGGGTGTTGGACTCCATGTCTATAACCCAAACTATATGATAGACATAGCCTTTTGAAATCATCTTTCTAGCCTTAAGATAAGATATGAAATGACCTTTTGAAGAAGAGGGACTACCTTGCCATTTTAGGACAGGTTCATCTGGAAACTTGAAACTGACAACACGAATATGGCAATCAACTGAGGCATAACAAGCATATAACTAGTCCATACCAAGAATAACATCAAAATAAGTCATCTCCAACTCTACTAGATCCGCTGAAGTGACTCTATAAGGGATTGAGATAGGGCAATATCGATAGACTCTTTCGGCTAGGACTGACTAACCAACAGGAGTAGGAACATGGAAGGGTTCTAAAAGTATTTCGGGATGAACCTCGAACATACAAGCCACATAAGGGGTTACAAAAGATAGGGAGGCACCGGGATCCAACAAGGCATACACATAAAGAGAGAAGACTTTCAATATACCGATAACCACATCTGGAGAACTCTCCTGATCCTGATGGGAAGACATAGCATAGAGACGGTTCTGGCGCTGACCACCAGAACTAGAAGTTATGCCCTGCTGGGCTGGTCTACCTTCTAAAGCTGCTAGGGTAGATCTAGTCCTACCACCTCCCTGTCCCTACCTAGATGTAGGACAATCCCTTATGCGATGTCTAATCTAACCACAACCAAAGCAACCACCTGAATCGGCCAAACACTCACTAACATGATTCTTCCCACACTTAACACAAGCTGGGTAGGAAGATCCCTTAGTAACACTACCCTGAGACCAGGAATAGGAACCAAATCCTCTACCTCCCTGATCATGATTAGGCTTCTGAGCCTGGGTAGGAGCACTAAAAGAAGAATTAATGGACCCTGATGACTTCTTCTGGAAAGAAGAGCGATGTCCACCTCTGGACTTGTGATGACCAAAACCTGATCCCTCGGATCTACCCCTCTTATTCTCCCTAGCCATCTCCTTAAGTTTATCACCCTCAATCTGATGGGAATGAGTCATAAGTCGGGAGATGTTCATATCACTCAACAATAAAGCAAACCTATATTCTGTAACACTCCGTACACATATCCAGCTATCCAATATAAAAACTTCAGAAATTTCAAAGTTCCAGGGACTACAGGTCCAAACCACGGATCGTGGTTTAAACCACGACTCATGGAATGGATTCGTGGGATTGCCTTATATTGATTTTACCTCTTGTCTGAGAACCATGAGTGGGTTCTATAGATCGTAGTTCATTCCATGAGTCGTAGTTCCACTCATGGAACTAGACCTGAAAATGTTAAAGTGTTCCCAGAAATATTCAAATGATGGGTCCGTCCTGTTGACTCATGGAATGTCTTTAGAGGATTTACATTTTCCCAAGTCCCCTTTAGGAACTACGAGTTAAGTCTATGACTCGTTATTGGAATGAAGAGTCGTAGTCTTGAGTCGTGGTTTGACCAAGTCAGTAGCATCTCCCTATGAACCATGACTCCATTTGGCGACTCATCATCATTTCTACGGGTTCGTCCTGTTGACCCGTAGAAGTGAAGCTGCAACTTGAAATTCCTAGCTGAGTTCTACGACTCCAGATGACGAACCATCATCCAAACCATGACTCGTAGACTGAGTCGTGGTCATTGAAAGTTGACCAATTTCTAGCTTTTTCCCAATTAATTCCTAGGGGTATTTTGTTTATTTCACACCCTATTATGTATTAAGTGAAGTTGTTTTGACTACTTTTAGAAGGGTTTTCACCAATATTACCTTAAGTCCCTCTTAAGTTCATCACTCTTCACTCAAAGAGGAAAATTGCTCTCAAGCTCAAGACTCCAAAGCTCCAAGTCAAGTCTCCTAATTCTTTTCCAATAAAGTGGGTAATCTTCCACCAAGGTATGTGGGTTTTTAACAATGGGTTCCTTTCACACTTGTTCCCAAATTCCCCAACTCTTATCATGAAGTATGAAGTTATGAAATTAGGGTTTTGATCTAAAATTGGGGAAAGTTTATGAAATCAGTTTCTATGTTTAAATTCATAATTTCCTCTTGATTACTCATGATTTGATTATGATTCTCTCATTGGTATTAAAAGCCCAAGCATGAATTTTGATTTCTAGCATGAAACTATGAATTTGCATGTTTTTAAGAGAAAGTTGGAATGATTAGATATCATGGCCTCTATGTATTTATAAAATTGCATAACTAATTCTTTAAGTATGAATTTAGCAAGAAAAATATATTTTGAATTATGGTCTTGCAAAGCATTAAGATTCATGTCTTGTGAATTGTATGACATTAGATATGTTCTTATGCTTTTCCAACAGTTTTTGGACATCAGATATGTCCCTATGTTTTATGAAAGATTCGGCATCTAGATATGTCCACCTAAGATAAGTGAATTGCATGGTATCAGATATACCCATATGCTTTTCAAACAGATTTGGCATCAGATATACCCAGTGTGATATGAGTTATATGTATGTTTTGGGAGTAGTATTAGCACCGAGTTGGACAGGGTGAGAGTACCCAAAAGGTCCCAGAACTACGTGCCCCCGTAGGTCTTAAGTCCCCTCTGTTGGGCATCAGTTTTAGTGAACACGCCAAAGTAATGCCTTTATACCCTAGCAAGGTATATTGGGTCCTTTCGATGGGGCAGATACATCGGATTCCATGTAGCTCACATGGTCTATGTAGAACCTCCCACAAAAAATAGATTATGCTTTTAAAACTTGCATTTGACTCTTATTCAGATTTTAGACTTATTACTTATGATTATGTTTCAAATTATGGAATGTATTAGAGTCTTTGCGTTCAGTTTATTTTTAAAAGCATGATTTTAGTTATTTAAGTATATTTAGCATATTTTCTTCATGATCATGCATTGCTCACATACTTAGTACATTCCATAGTACTAACAAATATTGTGTTGCATCCTTTGATGATGCAGATTCAGGTATCCCTTCTCAGCTTCGTGGCTAGAGTCTCAGGCCACTTCCTCAGTCATGTGTGGTGATTCCCCATGGTTCGAGGACTAGTTATACTTTTCCTTATGTTAGCTTTACTTCTATACTCCGAGTTAGCTAGGGTCTTGTCCTAGCAACTCTTTATGTTATGACAAGAGGCTTTCAGACATAGTTTGTATTTGAGTTCCCTTTTTTGATATTGTACGTTATTCGGCTCTTAGACCCTTAATCATGTTCCCTTATTGGATTTCCATATTATGCTTCCGCTTATCGTTTATTATGCTTGATAATGCTATGGCTAAGGGTTAGCTTGGGACTTTTGTGGTCTCGAGTCCCGTGTTACATCTAGGGGGTAACCTCGGAGCGTGACAAACTTGGTATCAGAGCCTCAGGTTGAAGGGTCCTAGGATGTCTAAACGCATCGAGTAGAATTTTTTTCATGTGTGTGAAGCGCGCCACACATATGAGAGGGAAGGTATGAGATATCTTAGAAAAACTTCACTTCTTTCATAATCACATTGTGCAATAGAGATTAAGTCTAATATTCCTCTAATCCTTATCTTATGTATTTCAGATTATGCCTCCTCGACATGTTATGGCTCCCCGAGCCACTCGAAATGTCGCTCCTCAAGTTCCAGTTCCCGATGTCATGAATGATGAGTTTAGGAATACTATTCACCTACTAGCTCAGACTTTGGAAAATCAATAGGCTCCTGCCCCCGCTCATCCTCTAGGTGGGGTAGCGGCCCGAGTTCATGACTTTATCCGTATAAACCCACCAGAGTTTTGGGGTTCGAAAGTGAGTGAGGACCTTCTTAACTTTATTGATGAAGTGAAGAAGATCTTTAAGGTTATGCAAGTAGCGGGTGTTTATTGTGTTGAGCTTGTATCCTACCAACTCAAGGATGTGGCTCATATTTGGTTCACGCAATGGAAAGAGGCTACGGTGAGGGATGAGATCCCCACGACTTGGGAGTGTTTTGAGAGAGCCTTTCCTTATAGGTTTTTTCCCCGTGAGTTGAGGCAAGCAAAAGTGGAGGAATTTGTGAAATTGAGACAAGGTTCGATGTCGGTGCAAGAGTATAGTTTGAAATTCACTCAGTTGTCTAGGTATGCTCCCTCCATGGTAGCGGACCCTCATGATCAAATGATCAAGTTCATAGATGGTGTTTACAATCTGAGGGATCAGGTTTTGGTCATCACAGGTCCGGAGGTGGACATCGCTCTTCTTTCCAGAAGAAGTCATCAGGTCATGTTCACTCTTCAGCTAGTGCTCCTACCCAGGCTCAGAAGCCTCATCATGATCAGGGTGGTAGGGGATTTTGTTCCTATTCTCAGTCTCAAGGTAGTGTCACTAAGGGATCTTCCTACCCAGCTTGTGTTAAGTGTGGGAAGACTCACCCCGGTGAGTGTTTGGCTGGTAGAGAGGGTTGTTTTGGGTGTGGTCAGACCGTGTTAGAGATTAACCTTCAGCTAAGAAGGGGCAGGGAGGTGGTAGGACTCATTCTACCCCAGCAGCTTCAGGTTATAGACTAGCCCCGCAAGGCGCAACTTCTAGTTCTGGTGGTCAGCGCCAGAACCGTCTTTATGCCATGTGCTCTCGCCAGGATCAGGAGAGTTCTCCAGATGTGGTTACCGGTATGTTGAAAGTCTTCTCTCTTGATGTGTATGCCTTGTTGGATCCCGGTGCATCCTTATCTTTTGTAACCCCTTATGTGGCTTGTAAGTTCGAGATTCATCCCAAATTGCTTTTACAACCCTTTCATATTTCTATTCCTGTTGGTGAGTCAGTCCTAGCTGAAAGATTCTATCAAAATTATCCTATCTCAGTCTTTCATAGAGTCACTTCAGCATATTTAGTAGAGTTGGAGATGACTGATTTTGATGTCATTCTCGGCATGGATTGGTTGTATGCATGTTATGCCTCAGTTGACTGCCGCACTCGTGTGGTTAGTTTCAAGTTTCCTAATGAACCTATCCTAGAATGGTAAGGTAGTCCCTCTTCTTCGAAGGATCATTTCATATCTTATCTTAAGGCTAGGAAGATGATTTCTAAGGGTTATGTCTATCATATAGTTTGGGTTATGGACACGGAGTCCGAGACCTTGATTATTCAGTCTGTTCCTATTGTGAATGAATTCCTAGAAGTGTTCCCCAAAGATTTGCCCGGAGTCCCTCCCGAGCCAGAAATTAACTTTGGGATAGATCTTCTTCCGGATACGAATCCTATATCTATTCCTCCCTATAGAATGACCCTCGTGGAACTCAAGGAGTTGAAAGATCAACTGAAAGACTTGCTTGATAAGGGTTTCATTAGGCCTAGTATTTCTCCTTGGGTTGCCCCAATTTTGTTTGTTCGGAAGAAGGATGGATCTCTTAGAATGTGTATTGATTACCGTCAATTGAACAAGGTCACAATCAAGAATAAGTATCCCATTCCTAGGATCGATGACTTGTTCGATCATCTTCAGGGTGCTACTTTCTTCTCCAAAATCAACCTTAGATCTGGTTATCATCAGCTTCGGGTTCGGGAATTTTATATCCCGAAGACAGCCTTCAGGACTCGGTATGGTCACTATGAGTTTGTTGTTATGTCTTTTGGTCTAACGAATGCTCCTGCAACTTTTATGGATTTGATGAACCGTGTGTTCAAGCAGTATTTGGATATGTTTTTGATTGTTTTCATTGATGATATCCTCATCTACTCTCGGAGTGAGGAGGAGCATGTGGATCACTTGAGGGTTGTGTTGCAAACTCTCAAGGATAGACAGTTGTTTGCTAAGTTTAGCAAGTGCGAGTTTCGGATGCAGTCTGTCGCTTTTCTGGGTCATATTGTGACTAAAGATGGTATTTGTCACGCCCCTAGGTTATCCCCTAGACGTAACACGGGACTTGAAACCACAAGGATCCCAAGTTAACCCTTGGTCATAGCATTCTCAAGCATCCAAAGGAAAACAGAACAGAAGCATCATAAAGAAATCTGAAATAGGGAGACATATCATAAATAGAGAGTCGAATAGGAAATACAACTCAAAGATCACCTCATAAAATCTATGTTTGAAAGCCTCTAAAACTAGCATACGGAGTTGATGGGACAATACCCCAACTAACTCAACAATTTGAAAGGAAAGGAGAAATAGAAAAGCTAGAATAAAGCCTAGTCCTCGCACTATGAGGACTAACCAAAGCTGAGCGTGGGTGGCCGGTAACTCTAGCCACGAAGCTATGAAGGGACATCTGAATCTAAATTATCAAAGGATGCAGCGTAATATGCATTAGTACTATGGAATGTACTAAGTATGTGGGATATGCATAGGTCATGATAAAAATATGTTTCAAAGCATGTTTAAAACTGAGATCATGCATAACTTGCGGTAAAACATGCTTAAATTATCCTTGAAGCTGAAATCATATGGTAATAGTAAAATTTGTAATGTAATGACTCAATGCAATATCATAAGCTAAAAACATAATCATAAGTAGTAAGTCTAAAATCTGAAAGCAAAGAGTCAAAACATTTTTAAAGCATAAACTATTTCCGTGGGAGGTTCTCTAACCGACATAGACCATGTGAGCTACATGGAATCTGATGTATCCGCCCCGTCGAAAGGACCCAATATACCTTGCCAGGGTATAAAGGCATTACTTTGGCGTGATCACTAAATACTGATGCCCAACAGAAGGGACTTAATACCTATGGGGGCACGTAGTTCTGGGGCCTTTTTGGGTACTCTCACCCTGTCCAACTCAGTGCTAGTACTACTCCCAAAACATACATATAGCTCATATAATACTGGGCATATTTGATGCCAAATCTGTTTGAAAAGCATAAGGGTATATCTGATACCATGCATTTCACTTAGATTAGGTAGACATGTCTAGATGTCAAACCTTTCATAAACATAGGGACATATCTGATGTCCAAAACTTTCATAAAACATAGGGACATATCTGATGTCTAAAACTTTCATAAAACATAGGGATATATCTGATGTCCAAAACTTTCATAAAACATAGGGACATATTTGATGCCCAAAACTATTTGAAAACCAAAAAGACATCTCTGATGCTATGCAATTCAAATTCATAATCTGAAGACTTAGCTTAGCCATAGCTTAAGACATACTTTTCTTTCATAATCATACTTGAAGACTTTTGCATGTAATTTCATAAATAAATAAAGGCCATGATATCTAATCATGCCAAAATTCTCTTGAAAACATGCAATTTCATGGGTTCATGCTAGAAATTAACTTTCATACTTGGGATCAAATCATTAGTAATCAAGAGAAAACCATGAATTTAAACATAGAAACTGATTTCATAAATTTTTCCCAAAGTTTAGATCAAAACCCTAATTTCATAACTTCATAACTAAAAATAAGAATTGGCCTTAAAATCATGAATAAGAAACCACTCATAAAAACTCATGAAAAATCATGCCATTTAGAGTTAGAATCCACCGAAGAATTATGAGGAAATAATTTTAGAAGGACCCATAAGAATTGAGTAAGAACCCTAGTTTAGAAATTCATAAGTTCAATTTAGAAGATTGGGGTTTTGGGCATAAGGGTGAAGGATTCCCTTATTGAATACCCACATAACTTAGGTGAAGATAACCCACTTCAATGGAAAAGACTTAGGAGATTTGTCTTGGCGCTTGGAAACTTTGAGTGGATCCCATGCTATGGAGCTTGAAACCCTAACTTGAAGCTTGAGAGGATGAAACTCTTTTTTTTTTCTTCTCTTGAAACTTGTTTGGAAGAATGGGAGAGAACTTAGGCCAAGTGGGAATAAAAACCCTTCTAAATAGGCTTAAAATGACCTAGTATAGGAGTTAAAAGAGTGGAAGATTAAAAAAATACCCCTAGACTTAAACTTGAAAAAACTGATGAAATGACTCGGCTTCAGGGATTATGGGTCAGTGTACGGACCATCAAAGTGAATGACGGACCGTCATTTGATCCGTGATTTTAGAAATCACTCTTGAGAGTCTACCGGAACTCCATTGCACGAGTTACAGGATGGTCCGTCATTGAAAATGATGATCCATCAAGTCACTCATGGAATCTAGGGAAGAAAGGCTGATTTTTGACAAACCACGGGTCAATCTACGGACCGTAGTTTTGATCTACGTGCCGTCAACTAACTAGTGGTTTTGAAAATGAAATCTCAGTGTTCAGTTCAGCAATCACGGTTCAAAGTACGGACCCATCGTTTAAACTATGAACCCATCATTCAAAGTACGGATCCGTCGTTCAAAGAACGGACCCATCGTTCAAAGTATGGATCCGTCATCCGATCCGTCATCATTGACAGCACTGCAGTAAACTGCCCATAACTTTTTACTCCGAACTCGGATTAATGCGCGGTCAGTGACGTTGGAAAGAAGACTCAAAAAAATTTAATTTGGTGGTTACAAGGCCACTTAACACTTTATATTTTAGGAGGAATGATCGATTGAAGTTGACTCTAGTTTAGACTTACATGAAAACTTACTTTGGTGAGGTGCTTGCGACTTCACTTGATAATAGGAGTTTCTTATGAACATGATTCGCATCCAAAGCACTCACCACACTAGGAAAATGATCATTAGACTCATGGAAAAAGGTTCGGGTGTTAGCTTAGGATTTCTGGGGTGTTACAATATCCCCCCCTTGGGATCATTCTTCCTCGAATGAAGACTAAGCAAGGGGACTCTAGAGAGAAAAAAACCCAACCAAAAATGAAACATGAAAACTGAAGAATAAACATGAAACTAAACTTTTGAACTTAAAACATGGCTTAATCAACTTTGAAAATGTGAATACATGCTAGGATCATGAGAGAAATTGTTGAAATAGAATCTGAGGGACATACTAAGGGTGGAACTACTTTCTCAAGCTGAAACTATATCGAAGAGAAAAGGATGAGGGTACTTGGCCTTCATGGATGATTCTGCTTCCCAAGTAGTTCCTTCAACTGAGTTCCAAAAGCTGAAGTACTATCGTGGTAATCGACTTCTGATTGAAATAAAAACTGAGCTGGTTTCATGAGACACGTATGCATGTTGGGAATATAAGATCAGCTAATGGGACAAGAACTTGATATCTAACATGATAGTTTGTCTGGGATGAGAGTAGGAACTCAGCTAAAACTCATAAAGAACAAACATACTCTAGAACTCACAGTTAACCGAAAGGGACACCAAACTGAGAGAAATAGACATATGGGAAAACTATTCTCTTCTAAATACCACTCCTACCATTTGCAACTAACAACCTAAATAGCGCACATAAAGGCACTAAGGTCCGAGTCTAACTACCCAATTCTCCATGTTTAAGCCAATCTCGACTAACCCCTTGCATCTAGAGTTATCTCCTAAGAATGGTATTCTTTCTTATCACAACAACCAACTAATCTAGGGCTCCCCAACCCAAGGGTCACTAGTTATGTAAAACAAATATACACATGTATCCCATCACGATATTCAAGCTTATAACTATGGTCACCTTATGGTTTCGTAGCTTACCCTATTTAAGACTTCTCTCCTCTCCTTTATCATAGCTGGGAATCGCAGATTCAGAGACTTCTATAGGGGGACATACAAGACTACCTTTTCTAACTATTTCGCATGAATAATCCTTACCTCATAATTCACCCACACCTAGAAGTCAAGGTGGAAAAAGTACACTAATAAGGAAAAAGGAATTTGCTACCTCCCAGCTAGGCTACTACAAGGCCTTCTTCCCTAACACTTACAACAACATAAACCAGAATCATTGAAAGGAAAGAGTAGGAGTTGGAGCATCACGAATGAAGGATTACAGATTGATCTTAACTTACACTTACCATGATCAAGCCACTCAAGGTGATGCTTGGGGAATTGAGTGCAATAGACATGAGAACTTTACATACTGGGCACGTAAGACATGAGTTAGTGGGGATCACCACCCCTTGTCATCAAAGGCAAAGATCCAAAGGGCTTTAGAATAAGGAAATTATAAGCGTGAATCATTTCAAGAATTAGGTCTGAGAATATACATGTCGTAACATGCTTTGATTAGCCATTGAGGTATTTCTGAAGACTGACTGAGCTAACATAACTGAGCATACTGCGATACATGAGTTCACATAAATAACAGACCTTGGGGCATAAAGATGGGATTCATAGACTCGCAGAGTAAGAGTAGAATCATTATCTGAAGCAATCACTTGCAATTCTAGAATCTGAACATGGGCGTGAGTCTGAAATAGGACCATGGCGCTGACACACAAGGCATGCAAAAGGTATTATAATGGCAGAAGTATATTAGGATGCTAGGATGTAAATTAGCTTCTGCCTCCCCTCTTGACTTTGTTCTAACACCCACAATCATCGCTACCTGAGTCTCTAAAATCTGACTGATTTTACATTCCACCATCTCTCCCTTAAGTTCATGCTATCCTCCTAAGTCTATGGACCTCTAACCAACCTCTCAAAGGAACTATGATCATTTTACCCTAACAGAACATACACTACTCCAGAATCTAGCACGAATATCCACTTCCTTCTATAGTCTAAGACTCTCCTTCTCCTAAAAGTCTAGGCCTCAACCCTCCTATCCTCACTTAGTTCTAGGTCAAGACAACTCATAACAAAACAAAATTAGGGGTCCGGGGGCTATGGGTGCATAAAGGATGAAAATCTAGTGACGTACCTGATTCAACTTCTGGAGGAATACTTTGACCCGACTGGCTACGCAATGAAAAGAATTGGTTTTGGAGCTGAACATCACAGTTGCTCCTCTTAGATGAGGGGCCATTCCTGATCCTATGGCCTAACTGACCACACCTAAAACACCCCTCATTGCCTACAAGGCACTCACCTAAATAAAACTTACCACAACTACTAAAATGAGGGTACATCAAGGTCTTCGGAGCCCTATGGTGACAAGACTGAGAGTCGAGGGTAGGTATGCTAACTAAACATGGGGTTGGTCTGGATGACCTCTGCTGAGAAGATGATTGGTTCCATGTTCTGGTCTTCTTGTTCTTTCTCTTCCTCTTCTTTAGTTTCTCTTTCTCATTCAACTGAGCTGTCATGGCTTGAGCCAAAAAATAGATGGCCTCACGAAATTCTACATTCATAACCTCATGATCTGGAGTGGTTGGATGAGCATTTCTCTGGGGGTTTCTTTGCAGAGACACTATCTGGAATGCGTAAGGAACAGATTAGAAGGGTAAGTAGAGTCAAACTCTATCGCACGATAGTGAACATGAAGAAGTGAAGCTTTTTCCTAAAACACCTCATAGCCTCTCTCTCATCGGTGTGGCACGCTTCACACCCATGAAAGAGACTCTACTTAGTTCAACTTTCAGACATCCTAGGACTCTTGAACCTGAGACTCTGATACCAAGTTAGTCACACCCTGAGGTTACCCCCCTAGATGTAACATGGGACTTGGAACCACAAGGATCCCAAGTTAACCCTTGGTCATAGCATTCTCAAGCATGCAAAGGAAAACGGAATGGAAGCATCATAAAGAAATCCAAAATAGGGAGACATATCATAAATAGAGAGTCGAATAGGAAATAAGACTCGAAGATCAGCTCATAACATCTATGTCTGAAAGCCTCTAAAACTAGCATAAGGAGTTGATGGGACAATATCCCAACTAACTCAACAATCTGAAAGGAAAGAAGACATAGAAAAGCTAAAATAAAGCCTAGTCCTCGCACTATGATGACTCACAAAAGCTGAGCATGAGTGGCCAGGAACTCTAGCCACGAAGCTATGAAGGGACACATGAATCTGCATCATCAAAGGATACAGCGCAATATGCGTTAGTACTATGGAATGTACTAAGTATGTGGGATATGAATAGGTCATGATAAAAATATGCTTGAAAGCATGTTTAAAATTGTGATCATGCATAACTTATGGTAAAACATTCTTAAATTATCCTTGAAGCTGAAATCATGTGGTAATAGTAAAATCTGTAATGTAATGACTCAATGCAATATCATAAGCTAAAAACATAATCATAAGTAGTAAGTCTAAAATCTGAAAGCAAAGAGTCAATACATTTTTAAAGCATAAACTATTTCTGTGGGAGGTTCTCTAACCGACATAGACCATGTGAGCTACATGGAATCTGATGTATCGCCCCATCGAAAGGACCCAATATACCTTGCCAGGGTATAAAGGCATTACTTTGGCGTGATCACTAAATATTGATGCCCAACAGAGGGGACTTAATACCTACGGGGGCACGTAGTTCTGGGACCTTTTTGGGTACTCTCACCCTGTCCAACTCAGTGCTAATACTACTCCCAAAACATATAGCTCATATAATACTGGGCATATCTGATGCCAAATCTGTTTGAAAAGCATAAGGGTATATCTGATACCATGCAGTTCACTTAGCTTAGGTAGACATGTCTAGATGCCAAACCTTTCATAAACATAAGGACATATCTGATGTCCAAAACATTCATAAAACATAGGGACATATCTGATGTCTAAAACTTTCATAAAACATAGGGACATATCTGATGTCCAAAACTTTCATAAAACATATGGACCTATCTGATGCCCAAAACTGTTTGAAAAGCAAAAAGAGATATTTGATGCCATGCAATTCAAATTCATAATCTGAAGACTTAGCTTAGCCATAGATTAAAACATACTTTTCTTTCATAGTCATACTTGAAGACTTTTGCATGTAATTTCATAAATACATAAAGGCCATGATATCTAATCATGCCAAATTTCTCTTGAAAACATGCAATTTCATGAGTTCATGCTAGAAATCAACTTTCATACTTGGGATCAAATCATTAGTAATCAAGAGAAAACCATGAATTTAAACATAGAAACTGATTTCATAAGCTTTTCCCAAATTTTAGATCAAAACTCTAATTTCATAACTTCATAACTCAAAATAAGAATTGGCCTTAAAATCATGAATAAGAAACCACTTATAAAAACTCATGCAAAATCATGCCATTTAGAGTTAGAATCCATAGAAGAATCATGGGGAAATAATTTTAGAAGGACCCATAAGAATTGAGTAAGAACCCTAGTTTAGAAATCCATTAGTTCAATTTAGAAGATTGGAGTTTTGGGCATAAGGGTGAAGGAATCCCTTATTGAATACCCACATACCTTAGGTGAAGATAACCCACTTCAATGGAAAAGACTTAGGAGACTTGACTTGGAGCTTGGAAACTTTGAGTGGATCCCTTGCTATGGAGCTTGAAACCCTAACTTGAAGCTTGAGAGGATGAAACTCTTCTTTTTTCTTCTCTTGAAACTTTTTTGGAAGAATGAGAGAGAACTTAGGCCAAGTGGGAATAAAAATCCTTCTAAATAGGCTTAAAACGACCTAGTATAGGAGTTAAAAGAGTGGGAAATTACAAAAATACCCCTAGACTTAAGCTTGGCAAAACTGATGAAATGACTCGGCTTCAGGGATTACGGGTCAGTGTATGGACCGTCAAAGTGAATGACGGACCATTATTTGATCCGTGATTTTAGAAATCACTCTTGAAAGTCTACTGGAACTCCATTCCACGAGTTACCAAGAATTGAAAATGACGACCTGTCAAGTCACTCGTGGAATCTAGGGAAGAAAAGCTGATTTTTGACAAACCACGGGTCAATCTACGGACCGTGGTTTTGATCTACGGGCCGTCAACCAACTAGTGGTTTTAAAAATGAAATTTCAGTGTTCAGTTCAGAAATCACGGTTCAAAGTACGGACCCGTCATTCAAAGTACCAACCCATTGTTCAAAGTACGGATCCGTCGTTCAAAGTACGGATCCGTCATTCGATCTGTTATCACTGACAGCACTGTAGTAAACTGCCCATAACTTTTTACTCTGGACTCGAATTAATGCGCGGTCAGTGGCGTTGTAAAGAAGACTCAAAAACCCTTAATTTGAAGGTACTAGGAAACCTAACTCTTTATATTTTGGGAGGAATTATCGATTGAAGTTGACTCTAGTTTAGACTTACATGAAAACATACTTTGGTGAGGAGCTTGCGACTTAACTTGATAATAGGAGTTTCTTATGAACATGATTCGCATCCAAAGCACTCACCACACTAGGAAAATGATCGTTAGACTCATGGAAAAAGTTTTAGGTATCAGCTTAAGATTTTTGGGGTGTTACAATATTCGGGTTTATTCTCAAAAGATCGAGGCGGTAAAGAACTGGACTAGACCCACTTCTCCGTCTGATATTAGAAGCTTCTTGGGTTAGGATAGTTACTATAGGAGATTTGTGGAGGGTTTTTCCTCCCTTGCTTCCCCTTTGTCCCGATTGACTAAGAAAAAGTTAAGTTTCACTGGTCTGACTCTTGTGAAAAAAGTTTTCAGGAACTGAAGACTCGATTGACTACAGCTCCAGTATTGGCTCTACCCGAGGGCCTTGATGATTTTGGTGTGTATTGTGATGCCTCCAGAATTGGTTTGGGTTAAGTTTTGATGTAACAGGGCAAGGTGATTGCTTAAGGTATATGAGAAGAACTACCCTACTCATAATCTTGAGCTAGCGGCCGTGGTTTTTGCTTTGAAGATTTGGAGGGACTACTTGTATGTTGTGCATGTGGATGTTTTCACCGATCATAAGGGTCTTCAATATGTGTTCACTCAAAAGGAATTGAATTTGCGACAAAGGAGATGGCTTGAGCTCCTTAAGGATTATGATATGAGTGTGCTTTACCATCCGGGTAAGGCTAATGTTGTGGAAGATTCTTTGAGTAGGTTGTCCATGGGAAGTGTAGATTCTATTGAAGATAGAAAGAAGGAATTGGTTAAAGAAGTTCATAGGCTTGCTCGGTTGGGAGTTTGCCTTATGGACTCGACCGAAGGTGGTGTGATTGTTACTAATGGTGCTAAATCATCCTTGGTGGCTAAGGTGAAAGCCAAGAAAGACCAAGATCCTGTTCTACTTCAGCTTAAGGGTGCAGTTCGTCAGCAAAGGGTCGAGATTTTCTCCCAAGAGGGAGATGGTGTGCTTCGTTATCAGGGTCGCTTATGTGTGCCAGATGTTGATGGGTTGAGACAACATATTTTGTCCGATGCTCACAGTTCTAGATACTCCATTCATCCTGGTGCCACTAAGATGTACCGTGATCTACGGGAAGTCTTTTGGTGGAATGGTATAAAGAAGGACAAAGCCGGGTTTGTGGCTAAGTTTCCCAACTGTCAACAGGTAAAGGTGGAACATCAAAGACCAGGTGGTATTCTTCAGGATATTGACCTTCCCACTTGTAAATGGGAAGAAATCAATATGGACTTTATTATGGGTTTGCCTCGTACTCGAAGGCAACATGATTCTATTTGGGTGATCATTGATCGGATGACCAAGTAATCCCATTTCTTGGTTGTTAAGACTACAGATACAGCGGATGATTATACCAGACTCTACATTCGGGAGATAGTCCGATTGCATGGTGTTCCTTTGTCTATCATTTCTGATAGGGGCCCTCAGTTTACATCTCAGTTTTGGAGATCGTTTCAGAAGGGTCTTGGTACTAAGGTGAAGCTTAGCACATATTTTCACCCTCAGACGGATGGCCAGGACAAGCGTACTATTCAGATTTTGGAGGATATGTTGAGGGCTTATGTTATTGACTTCAAAGGAAATTGGGATGATCACTTAGCACTTATCGAGTTTGCCTACAACAACAACTTTCACTCTAGCATCCAGATGGCTCCATATGAGGCACTTTATGGCCGAAGGTGTAGATCTCTTATTGGTTGGTTCAAGGTTGGTGAGGCAGCCTTGATTAGTCCAGATTCTATGCACGAGACCATGGAGAAAGTTTAGCTTATTCGGGAAAGGTTGAAGACCACTTAGAGTTGATAGAAATCTTATGCAGATGTGAGGAGAAGGAAGTTAGAATTTGAAGTTGATGATTGGGTTTTCCTTAAGGTGTCACCCATGAAGGGTGTCATAAGGTTTGGCAAGAAAGGAAAACTTAGTCCTCATTTTGTAGGTCCTTATCGGATTTCGAGAAGACTTGGTAGTGTTGCTTATGAGTTGGAGTTACCAACGGAGTTGGAAGCGATTCACCCAGTTTTCCATGTTTCCTTATTGAAAATATGTGTTGGCGATCCGAGCTTTATTGTGCCTTTGGAAGATGTGGGTGTGAAGGATAGTCTCACTTATGAAGAGGTTCCCGTGGAGATCCTTGATGGTCAGATTCGGAGGTTGCGAAATAAAAAAGTCACTTCGGTAAAAGTCCTTTGGAGGAATCAGCTTGTTAAGGATGCTACTTGGTAAGCGGAGGAGGCCATAAAGGCCAAATATCCTTATCTCTTTCCTTCCGATCCAGTTCCAGTTTGAGGTACTAGTTTCCTCCTTAGTATGTCCCTCTGATTCTACTCCATCAGTTCCTCTCATGATTTTAGCATGCATCCATGTTTTACGAGATTTCTATGTTTTGATGTTTGGTTGGGATGTTTACCCTTTAGTTTCCCTTGTCTAGCCTTCATTTGAGGATGAATGAACACAAGGGGGGGATATTGTAACACCCCATACACATATCCAACTATCCAAGATAAAAACTTCAAAAAGTTTCAAAGTTCCAGGGACTACGGGTCCAAACCACGGATCGTGGTTTGAACCACGCCTCGTGAAATGGATTCATGGGATTGCCTTATGTTAATTTAGCCTCTGGTCTGAGAACCATGAGTGGGTTCTACGGACTGTATTTCATTCTACGAGTAGTAGTTCCACTCGCATGGAACTAGACCTGAGAACTGTTAAAGTGTTCCCAGAAACCACGAGTCCAAACGATGACTCATCGTTCAAATAACGGCTCCATCCTGTTGACTCATGGAATATCTTCAGAGGATTTACATTTTCCCAAGTCCCCTTCATGAACTATGGGTCAAGTCTATGACTCGTCATTAGAACAATGAGCGGTAGTCTTGAGTCATGATTTGACCAAGTCAGCCCAGCTCCCTATGAACGACGACTCTATTTGGCGACTCGTCATCACTTCTATGGGTCTGTCCTGTTGACCTGTAGAAGTGAAGCTGCAACTTGAAATTCCCAGCTGAGTTCTATGACTCCAGACAATGAACCGTCATCCAAACCACGACTTGTAGACTAAGTCATAGTCAATGAAAGTTGACCAATTTCTAGCTTTTCCCAATTAATTCCTCGAGGTATTTTGGTCATTTCCTACCCTATTATGTATTAAGTGAAGTAGTTTTGACTACTTTTAGAAGGGTTTTCATCCATATTACCCTAAGTCCCTCTTAAGTTCATCATTCTTCACTCAAAGAGGAAAATTTCTCTCAAGCTCAAGACTCCAAAGCTCCAAGTCAAGTCTCCTAATTCTTTTCCATTCAAGTGGGTAATATTCCACAAAGGTATGTGGGTTTTTAACAATGGGTTCCTTTCACCCTTGTGCCCAAATTCCCCAACTCTTATCTTGAAGTATGAAGTTATGAAATTAGGGTTTTGATCTAAAATTGGGGAAAGTTTATGAAATCAGTTTCTATGTTTAAATTCATGATTTCCTCTTGATTACTCATGATTTGATTATGATTCTCTCATTGGTTTTAAAAGCCCAAGCATGAATGTTGATTTCTAGCATGAAACTATGAATTTACATATTTTCAAGAGAAAGTTGGCATGATTAGATATCATGGTCTCTATGTATTTATGAAAGTGCATGACTAATTCTTTAAGTATGAATTTAGCAAGAAAAGTATATTTTGAATTATGGTCTTGCAAAGCTTTAAGATTCATGACTTGTGAATTGCACGACATCAAATATGTCCTTATGCTTTTCCAACAGTTTTTGGACATCAGATATGTCCCTATGTTATGAAAGATTTGGACATCATATATGTCCCTATGTTTTAAGAAATGTTTAGCATCTAGATATGTCCACCTAAGCTAAGTGAATTGCATGGTATCAGATATAACCTTATGCTTTTCAAACAGATTTGGCATCAGATATTCCCAGTATGATATGAGCTATATGTATGTTTTGGGAGTAGTATTAGCATCGATTTGGACAGGGTGAGAGTACCCAAAAGGTCCTAGAACTACGTGCCCTCGTAGGTGTTAAGTCCCCACTATTGGGCATCAGTTTTAGTGATCACGCCAAAGTAATGCCTTTATACCCTAGTAAGGTATATTGGGTCCTTTCGATGGGGCGGATACATCAGATTCCATGTAGCTCACATGGTCTATGTCGGTTAGAGAACCTCCCACAGAAAACAGTTTATGCTTTTAAAACTTGCATTTGACTCTTATTCAGATTTCAGACTTATTACTTATGATTATTTTTCAGCTTATGGAAAGTATTAGAGTCTTTGCGTTCAGTTTATTTTTAAAAGCATGATTTCAGTTATTTAAGTATATTTAGCATATTTTCTTCATGATCATGCATTGCTCACATACTTAGTACATTCCATAGTACTAACGCATATAGCGATGCATCCTTTGATGATGCAGATTCAGGTACCCGTTCTCAGCTTCGTGGCTAGAGTCCCAAGGCACTTTCTTAGTCAGTTGTGGTGAGTCCTAATGGTTCGAGGACTAGTTATACATTTCCTTATGTTAGCTTTACTTCTATACTCTGAGTTAGCTAGGGTCTTGTCCTAACAAATTTTTATGTTATGACTAGAGGCTTTCAGACATAGTTTGTATTCGAGTTCCCTTTTTGGATATTGTATGTTATGTGGCTCTTAGACCCTTAATCATGTTCCCTTATTGGATTTCCATATTATGCTTCCGCTTATATTTTGTTATACTTGAAAATGCTATGGCCAAGGGTTAGCTTGGGACCCTTGTGGTCTCGAGTCCCATGTTACGTCTAGGGGGTAACCTCGAGGCGTGACACACTCCTTCTTCATCATATTAGAAACCCCATATACAACTTGCTCATTTGATCATGCGGGTCTGCTACCATGGAGGGAGCATATCTAGACAACTGAGTGAACTTCAGGCTATACTCTTGCATCGACATCGAACCTTGTCTCAAGTTCACAAATTCCTCCACGTTCACTTGCCTTAACTCACGGTAAAAGAACCTATCAAAGAAAGCTCTCTCAAAACACTCCCAAGTCGTGGGGATCGCATCCCTCATCCTAGCTTTTTTCCATTGCGGGAACCAAATGTGAGCCCCATCCTTGAGTTGATAGTATGCAAACTCAACACAATCAACCCCAACCACATGCATAACCTCAAAGATCTTCTTCACTTCATCAATAAAGTTGAGCGGGTCCTCACTCACTTTCGAACCCCAAAACTCCGGCAGATTCATATGGATAAAGTCACGAACTCGGGCCGCTACCCCACCTTGAGGATGGATGGGAGCAAGAGCCTGCTGATTGGCCTAAGTGGCCAAATTCTGGGCTAGTAAGTGGATGGCATTCCTGAACTCATCATTCGTGACATCGGGAACCAAAACTTGAGAAGCAACATTTTGAGCGGCTCGGGGAGGCATAGCACATCGAGGAGGCATAATCTAAAACGTACAAGGCAAAGATTAGAGGAACATTAGACTTAAGCTCTATCATACGACGTGATCATGAAATAAGTGATGTTTTCTAAGACATCTCAGAGATTCTCTCTCTTATGTGTGGCGCACTTCACACACATGAAAAAGACTCTACTCAATGCGACTTTCAGACATACTAGGACTCTTTAACCTGAGGCTCTGATACCAAGTTTGTCACGCCCCGAGGTTACACCATAGATGTAACACGGGACTCAGGACCACAAGGATCCCAAGCTAACCCTTGGTCATAGCATTCTCAAGCAACATAAAGGGACACATAGCGGAAGCATCATAAGGAAATCCAAGACAAGAGACATATCATAAATAAAGAGTCGAATAGGGAATACAACTCGAAGATCATCCCATAACATCTATGTCTAAAAGCCTCTAAAACTAGTATAATGAGTTGATGGGATAATACCCCAACTAACTCGGTAATCTCAAAAGAAAGGGAACATAAAGCTAAAGTAAAGTCTAGTCCTTGAACTATGAGGACTCACCAAAGTTGACTGAGAGTGGTTGGGATCTCTAGCCACGTATCTGTGAAGGGACACATGAATCTGCATCATCAAAAGATATAGTGCAATATGCGTTAGTACTATAGAATGTACTAAGTATGTGAGCAATGCATAAGTATGATAAAATATGATTTAAAACATACTTAGATATAATTCATACATAATATAGTATCATGAGAAGATATCATAGTGGAAAGCTACATCATGAGGCAAAAGCCAACTTCAAAACGATAGTTCATAAGAGAGTTCGTAAAGCTTAGAAAACTTGAAAACATACATACGGGAGTTTCTTATAACCGACATGAGACCATATGAGATACATGGAATCTAACTATATAACCCTAGTTAGCAAAGCTGACTTTGAACCTTAAAAAGGAACAAGTCACCAAACTCAACTATATAACCCTAGTTGGCAAAGCTGTCCTATGCCCCGCTAAGGCAAGGACACCATACATAAAGACGTGGATCCACTCTCATAAGCCTCGAAGGCACATATCATATCATAACCTACGCTGGCACCATAGTTTCTGAGACTAAGGGTACTCTCACCCCATCCAACTCGGTGCTAAATACTACTCCCAAAACATGCACATATAGCTCATAATTTTATAAGGGCATACTCTCATGCCAAATCTTATTCGTAAAGCATGAAAACACATCGGGTATCATGCAACTTTCATATCACAGTTCATAAAGCTTAGCATAGCCATAATTCAAAACATGCTTTTCTTTCTAAATTCATTGTTGAAAAATTAGGCATGCAATTTCATAAATACATAAAGGCCGTGATATCTAATCATGTCAAGTTTCTCTTGAAAACATGCAATTTCATAGTTTCATGCTAGAAATCAACTTTCATGCTTGGCCTTTTAAAACTAATAAGAGAATCGTAATCAAGTCATGAATAACTAATAGAAAACCATGAATTTAAACATAGAAACTGATTTCATAAACCTTCCCCAATTTTAGATCGAAACCCTAATTTCATAAGTTCATAATTCAACATAAGGATTGGGGATTTTGGGCACATGGGTGAAAGGAACCCATTGTTAAAGACCCACATACCTTGGGTGAAGATAACCCACTTCAATAGAAAAGAATTAGGAGACTTGACTTGGATCTTGGAGGCTTGAAGCTTGAGAGGAACTTTTCCCTTTTGGATGAAGAATGAGGAACTTAGGAGAGACTTAGGATAATATGGGTGAAAACCCTTCTAGAAATAGTCAAAATGACTTCACTTAGTAGTTAAGAGGGTGGGAAATAACCACAATGCCCCTGGGATTTAAATAAGAAAAAGCTAGGAAATGGTTGGTCTAAGGGACCATGGGTTGGTCGATGGTCCATCGTCCAAGAGGACTGACCATCAAAGGGATCCATAGTTTGACTGGAGGAGTCAGGAAACTCCTAGATCTCGGGGACTATAGCTTAAATAATAACCCGTCGTCCAGAAGGATAGGCTGTCCTGTAACCTATTATTTTTGGGATATGAAGGAGAGGTTTCTGAACTCTGAACGACGAGTCTCAGTCTAGAGTGGGATGACGGTCCGTCGTCCAGAAGGATGGACTGTGCTTCAACTCGTCTTCTATGGGGCTCTTTTTCTGGGGTTTCTAAAACTTGGACGATGAGTGCACAGGACGAACCGTCATTCCAAACCATGAACCATCAACTGACTCGTCGTCTTTGGAAACTTGAAATTTTTTCTAAGATTTTAGCTTAGATAGCTGAATAGGTTTTCGTGGTGTTACAATTATGGCCAGCATAGTCATACTCATAGTAGAAAAGATAAGGTCATCCACTTAAGGATCAAATCATCCCTATGTGGGCAAAACACAGATTTTGGGTGTTAAGACGTTTAAACTCACACCTTCTCGATTAACCATATAATTCTTTTTAAACCTAAATTTTTGTCTTTTCATATCCTCAAACCTCATTGAAACAATTGATTTTTGTTAGTGGCATAGACCATTGTTGGCATCATCATACTAAAACATGCAAGTCATCTATTTCATTGTTTAGTAACCCATAAGGTCAGTCATCAATTCATTATGCCCATCAGGTAGAAATCAGGTTTAAAAATGATCATTTAACATCAATCAAATTTGTTCATAAAATTCATTAAATCATTCAAACACTTTAGGATAATAGATGGAAATAAGTAAAATTCACTCAACCCTTTCAAGGTGCGATTTATTATGTAGATAGCAACAATTCCAAGTAAAAGATAGTATATCATGATTTCATAGTTCTATAGTCAATTTTATATATATATACTTGCAACTCTAATTCCTTATTCGAAAATCATCTAAGTATGTAGGGGTTTTGAAAACCATAAAATTTAGAAGTTTACTTGAGAAGAGATCGTTCTACATACCTTTTCGGGTGATGAACTATAGATGGAATCTCAGAGCTTGACCTTTGAATTAACTATGAACTTGACTTGTTTCTGGACTTAGAGAGGATGAAAAGATATGTTTTTAATAAATTTAGGATAATTAGGACATAGGAAAAATGTTATGGAGTAATATGGGATGGTTTCCATAGTGTAAGGACAAAAATACCCCCAAAATAGCGCACAAAAAGAAAGCCCTACCAGGCAAACCAGGGGGGATGCGGTGCACACCCCAAGGCATGGCCTACACTCATGCGGTGCATGCCCCATCGCGATGATAAGCCCATGTGGTGCAGGGGCCATTGCAAACTTAAAACAGTGGACCCTCGCACTAGGTTATGCAATGCAAGGACCAAGGCTTAGCCTCCTAGCGCACGACACATGGTACTATTTCATATCCTAAACTTTCCTAATGCTTATAAACTCATCTCCAATCAATTTTTATCCACTCTAAGGGTACATAGGTTCATTTTTAGCTCTAAAAGACATCCAAATGCATGCCGTGTTACATGTGCTTTTTGAATTTCAGGAGGTATTTCCTATGGATTTGCCTGGTATGCCTCCAGACAGGGATATCGACTTTTGTATTGATCTGGAGTCGGGCACTCACCCAATTTATATTCCTCCTTATCATATGACTCCGACAGAGTTGACAGAACTCAAAACTCAGTTACAGGAATTGCTTGATAAGAGATTTATTCATCCTAGTGCTTCACTTTAGGGCACTCCAGTTTTGTTCATTAAGAAGAAAGATGGTAGAATAAGGATGTGCAATGATTATAGACAGTTGAACTAGGTTACCATCAAGAATAAGTATCCCTTACCCCACATAGATGATCTTTTTGACCAGTTGCAGGGTGTTTCGGTGTTCTCAAAGATTAACTTGAGGTTGGGTTACCATCAGCTAAAAAATCAGCCTAAGGATATACCTAAGACAGCTTTCAGGACTCGGTGTAGGCATTACGAGTTCCTAGTGATGTCTTTTGGGTTGACCAATGCACCAACAATCTTCATGAACTTGATGAATGGTATTTTCAAGTAATTCTTGGATTCTTTTATTATAGTTTTTATTGATGACATCTTAGTTTACTCTATGAGCAAGGAAGAACATGCAGGTCATCTTTATATTGTCTTGGGAATTTTGAAAGAGAAGCAGTTGTACACAAAGTTCTCGAAATGCGAGTTTTGGTTGTCTTTGGTTGCCTTCTTAGGGAATGTAGTCTCGTAAAAGAGGGTGATAGTGGATCACAAGAAGGTCAAGGTGGTTAAGAGTTGTGTTCGGCCTAGCTCTATGATTGAGGTTAAGATCTTTGTAAGTCTTGCTAGTTATGCCGCATGTTTGTCAAGAATTTTGCTTCTATTGCTACTCACTTGACAAGGTCGACTTAGAAGGAGGTGTCATTTATTTAGTCGGATAAGTGTGAGGAGAGCTTTCAAAAGCTCAAGATACTTTTGACTACAACTATTATCCTATCATTTTCGGCTGAAGGTAAGGATTTTATTGTATTTTATGATACTTCATATTTGGGTTTAAGTGTTGTGTAGATGTAGGATAAAAATGTCATTACTTATGCTTTGAGGCAGTTAAAGCCTCATGAAAAGAACTACCTGACTCATGACTGGAGTTGGCAAGGGTGGGTTTGCACTTAAGATTTGGAGACACTATCTTTATGATGTCAAGTGTGAGGTATTCACAGACCATCATAGCCTGCAGCATATGTTCACTCAAAGGGATTTAAACTTGAGATAGAGGAGATGAATGGAGTTGTTGAAAGACTATGACGTTAGCATCCAGTATCATTAGAGTAAGGCCAATGTGGTGGCACACACATTGAGCTAGAAAGCGATAAGTATGGGCAGTTTGGCCTATTTGAGGGTGTCAAAAAAACCCTTGGCTAGGGATTTTCAAACTCTAGTATCTCAATTCATGCAGTTTGGTGTTTCAAAAAGAGGTGGAGTGTTGGCTAGTATTGAGGTGAAGTCAACATTCCTCGATGAAAGCAAGGCCAAATAGTTTGAAGATATGGAATTGAATAAAATCCAAAACAAGGTGGTGTTCGATGAGGCTTCATACGCCACACTTGATGCGTATGGAGTATTGTGGTTTAGAGGGTGAGTATTTGTTCCTCGGGTTGGTGATTTGATTCAGAATATGCTAGCATAAAATCATTGTTTGCGATATTCTATTCATCCAAGTGTAACAAAAATGTACCGTGACTTGTGGCAACTTTATAGGTGGCCTGGGATGAAGAAGGACATAATGGAGTATGTATCCAAATGTCAAAACTGCCATTAGGTAAAGTACAAGCACTAAAGGCCTGCAAGTTGGCTTTAATGGATTCCCATTCCCGAGTGGAAGTGGGAAAGGATCATTATGGACTTTTTGGTAGGTCTCCCTAAGAACTTGGGGAAATATGACTCGATTTGGGTTATAGTGGAGAGGCTGACTAAATCATCCTATTTTATTCTTGTTAGAGTGGATGATAGCTCTAAGCAGTTGGCCAGATCTATGTCAGGGAGATAGTGAGGCTACATAGGGTGTCACTTTCCATTATTTCAGATAGAGATACGCAGTCAATTCATGACATCATGCTATCATTTTCCCCAATTTTCTTAAATCAGTTCATGCATGTAGAATTTATCATAATTGACCTTCAACTCATGAAATAGGAACTCATATGTAAAAACCCATACAAAATCATGCAATTTAATGAAATTTCATAAGAAAATCATGAGAAGGTAATTTATAGCAAAACCTATAAGAATTGGGTAAAAATCCTAATTTGAAAGTTCATGAAATCACAATTTGAAATTTGGGGTTTTGGGAACAAGGGTGAAAGGAAGCCATTGTTGAATACCCATATACCTTGATTGGAGTTAACCCACTTGAAATTGAAAAGATTAGGAGACTAAGACTTGGAACTTGAGACCTTGAGCTTGAGAGAGTTCTTTTCCTTTTTGGGAGATGAATAAGGTAATGAGGAGGGACTTAGGCTAATAGGTTTAGAATTCATGCTAAAAATAGTCAAAATAACCTCACTTAGGAGTTAAAAAGGTGGATAATGACTAAAATACCCTTGGGACTTATTTAAGAAAAAGTTATTTTAAAACTCGGCTTCAGGTTCCACGGGTCCTTTCCACGGACCATAGAACTAACCACGGTTCGTGGACTTGAGTCGTGGTTCCTAAGCCAAAGTTTTAGGCTGCAGGTCAGGTTCTACAGTTTAACAAGACGACTCATGGAAACTTCCACGAGCCGTAGGACCAACTCGTGGTTCCTGGAAAATAGACTGCCCTTAGTCTGAGTTCCACGGGTGATTTCCACGACCCCTGACACTAATCACGACCCGTAGACTCCACTCCTGGTTCTCAGACCAAAGGTGGGAGCTACAGAGCTGGTTTCACGAGTTATTTCTATGAGTCGTGATTCCTTCCACGAATCATAGACTTGACTCGTGATTCCTAGTAGTTTCAGAATTTTCAGAATTTCTAACTTAAAAAGCTAAATTGAATTCTGGGGTGTTACAATATCTCCCCCTTGGTATCATTTGTCCTCGAATGAAGACTAAGCAAGGGAAACTGAAGAGAAATTAGCCCAACCAGCAACAAAACATGGAAATCAAGGAATAAACATGAAAACTGAACTTTTCAACTTAAAACATGGTTAAATCAACTTCGAAAATATGAATGCATGCTAGGATCATGAGAGTAACTAATGGAATATGATCGGAGGAACATACTAAGGATGAAACTATTACCTCTATTAGGAACTAAATTGGAAGGAAAGAGATGAGGGTACTTGGCTTTCATGGCAGATTCCGCTTCCCAAGTAGCTCATTCAACAACCTAATTTCTCCAAAGAACTTTTACCGAAGCGACTTCTTTGTTTCTCATCCTCCGAATCTGACGATCAAGGATTTTATATGGGGACCACCTTATAGGTGAGACTATCCTTCACACCTACATCATCCAAAGGAACAATCAAGGTCGGATCACCAACACACTTCTTCAATAAGGAAACATGGAAAACTGGATTAACCGCTTCTAAATCTGATGGCAAATCAAACTCATAAGCAACCTTACCAACCTTCCTCAGAATCTGATAAGGACCTACAAAACAGGGACTAAGCTTTCCTTTCTTCCCGAATCTCATCACACTCTTCATGGGTGACACCTTTAGAAAAACCCAATCATCAACTTCAAGTTCTAATTCCCTTCTCCTCACATCCGCGTATGATTTCTGTCGACTCTGAGTGGTCTTTAACCTCTCCCTAATAAGCTGAACCTTCTCCATGGTCTCATGCACCGAATCTGGGCCAATCAAAGCTACCTCACCTACCTAAAATCAACCAATAGGAGATCTACACCTCCGACCATAAAGTGCCTCATACAGAGCCATCTGGATGCTAGAGTGAAAGTTGTTGTTGTAGGCAAACTCGATAAGAGGTAAGTGATCATCCCAATTACCTTTGAAATCAATCACATAATCTCTCAACATATCCTCCAAAATATGAATAGTATGTTCTGCCTTGCCATCTGTCTGAGGGTGACAAGTTGTACTAAGCTTCACCTGAGTACCAAGACCTCTCTGAAATGATCTCTAAAACTGAGAAGTAAACTGAGTACCCCTATCTAAAATGATGGACAAAGGAACACCATGCAATCAAACTATCTCCCGGATGTAGAGTCTGGCATAATCATCTGCTGAATTTGTAGTCTTAACAGCCGAGAAATGGGATGATTTAGTCATTCGGTCTACAATCACCCAAATCGAATCATATTGCCTTCGAGTATGAGTCAAACGTGTAATGAAGTCCATACTGATCGTTTTCCATTTCCAAGTGGGAAGGTCAATATCCTGAATTATGCCACCCGGTCGCTGGTGCTCTACCTTCACTTGCTGACAGTTGGGACACTTAGCCACAAAACCGGCTATGTCCCTCTTCATACCATTCCACCAATAGACTTCTTGTAGATCACGGTACATCTTGGTGGCACCGGGGTGTATGGAATATCTGGAACTATGAAACTCAGTCAAAATCTGCTGGCGCAAACCATTTACATCTACCACACATAGTCGACCCTGATAACGAAGTACACCATCTCCCCCTTGGGAGAAAACCTCATCCCTTTGCTAATGGACTAGACCCTTAAGCTGAAGTAAAATGGGATCACTGTCTTGTTTTGCCTTCACTTCTGCTACCAAGGATGATTCGGAACCATTATGAACAATAAAACCACCTTCTGTCGAGTCCATAAGGCGTACTCCCAACTGAGTTAGCCTATGAACCTCCTTAACCAGTTCCTTCTTTCCTTCTTCGACTGAAGACACACTACCCATCGACAATCTACTAAGTGCATCCGCCACAACATTGGCCTTACTGGGATAGTAAAGCACACTCATGTCATAATCCTTAAGGAGCTCAAGCCATCTCCTTTGTCGCAAATTCAATTCCTTCTGAGTGAACACATACTGAAGACTCTTATGATCGGTGAATACATCCACATGCACCCCATACAAGTAATGTCTCCAAATCTTTAAAGCAAAGACCATGGATTCTAACTCAAGATCATGAGTAGGGTAGTTCTTCTCATGAGTCTTAAGCTTTCTCAAAGCATAATCAATCACTTTACCACACAGCATCAAAACACAACCCAAACCAATCCTAGAGGCATCCCAATACACAATAAAATCATCTAAACCCTCGGGTAGGGCTAACATTGGAGCTGTGGTCCTGTAAGTTCTTCTCACACAAATCAGACCACTAAAATTTTACCTTCTTCTAAGTTAATCGAGTCAAAGGGGCAGCAGTGGAAGAAAATCTTTCCACAAACCTCCTGTAGTAACCAGCCAAACCCAAAAAACTTCTAATGTCAGACGGGGAAGTGGGTCTAGGCTAGTTCTTTACTGCTTCTATATTTTAAGAATCAACCTGAATACAATCTTTAATCACAATATGACCCAGAAAAGCAATAGACTGCATCCAAAACTCACAGTTACTAAACTTAGCAAATAACTGCCGGTCCTTGAGAGTTTGCAACATAACTCTCAATTTGTCTGCATGCTCCTTCTCACTCCGAGAGTAAATGAGGATATCATCAATGAAAACAATCACAAACATATCTAAATATTTCTTGAACACGTGGTTCATCAAATCCATAAAAGTTGCAGGAGCATTTGTTAGACCAAAAGACATCACAATAAATTCATAATGACCATACCGAGTCCTTAAGGCTGTCTTTGGAATATCACACTCTCTAACATGAAGCTGATGATAACTGGATCTAAGGCCGATCTTGGAGAAGAAACTAGCACCCTGAAGCTGATCGAACAAGTCATCAATCCTAGGAATGGGATACTTATTCTTGATTGTGACCTTGTTCAACTGACGGTAGTCAATACACATTCTGAGGGAACTATCTATCTTTCGCACAAATAAAACTGGAGCACCCCATGGAGAAATGCTAGGCCTGATGAAACCCTTATCAAGAAGATCCTTTAACTACTTAAGTTCTGCAAGGGCCATCCTATAGGGAGGGATTGAGCTAGAATTCGTATTTGGAAGAAGATCTATCCTAAAGTCGATTTTCCGCTCGAGAGAGACTCCAGGTAAATCCTCGGGTAACACTTCTGGGAACTCATTCACAATGGGAACAGACTTAAGGGATGGGGTTTCGGACTGCATGTCCATAACCCGAACTATATGATAAACATACCCCTTAGAAATAGTCTTCCTAGCCTTAAGATAAGATATGAAATGACCTTTCGAGGATGGGGAACTACCTTGCCATTCTAAAACGGGTTCATTTGGAAACTTGAAACTGACAACCCAAGTACGACAATCAACAAAATCACAACAAGCATGTAGCCAATCCATACCAAGAATAACATCAAAATGTATCATCTCTAACTCTACTAAATCCGCTTAAATGACTCTATGAAGGACTGAGATAGGGCAATTTTGGTAGATTCTTTTGGCTAAGACTGACTCACCAATAGGAGTAGAAACACAAAAGGGTTCTAAAATTAATTCAGTACATACTTTGAATTTCCATGCTATATAAGGGGTCACAAAAGATAAGGAGGCACCGGGGTCCAACAAAGCATACACCTCAAAAAAGAAGAGTTTCAACATACTAGTAACAACGTTTGAGGAACCCTCTTGGTCCTGACGAGAGGACATAGTATAAAGGCGGTTATGGCGCTAACACCAGAACTAGAAAATGTGCCCTGCTGGGCTGGTCGACCTCCTTGGGCTGCTGGAGCATACTGAGCCCTACTATTTCCCTGCCCCTTCTTAGCTGAAGGCAGTCTCTAATAATGTGTCCAACCTGTCCACACCCAAAGTATGCACCTGTGCCCAAATGACACTCTCCTGGGTGAGTCTTCCCAAACTTGCTGAAAATAGGGTGGGAAGATCCCTTAGCAACACTCCCCTGAGATTGTGAATAGGAACCAGAACCTCTACCAATATGATCATGATGGGACCTCTGGGACTGGGTAGGAGCACTAGCAGAAGAATGAACGGGTGTTGATGACTTCTTATGGAACGAGGAGTGATGTCCACCACCGGACCTCTGATGACCAAACCCTGAACCCTCGGATCTAGCCCTTTTGTTCTCCCTAGACATCACCCTAAACATGTCTTCCTCGCTCTGGTGAGCATGGGTCATGAGTCTGGAAATGTTCATATCACTCAACAGCATAGCATACCTACACTCCTTTTTCACCAAATTTGAAACCCCATAGATAAACTTGCTCATCTGATCATGCGAGTCCGCTACCATAGAGGGGGCATACCTAAACAACTGAGTGAACTTCAAACTGTACTCCTGAACAGTCATAGATCCCTGTCTCAAGTTCACAAACTCCTTAATCTTCGCTTGCCTTAACTCTCGGGGAAAGAACTGGTCGAGGAAAGCTCTCTCGAAACACTCCCAAGTCATAGGGACCACGTCCCTAGCTCTAGCTTCCTTCCATTGCGTGAACCAGATATGAGCCACATCCTTGAGTTGATAGGATGCCAACTCAACACAATCAACCCCAACCACTTGCATCACATCAAAGATTTTCTTCACTTCATCAATAAAATTTAACGGATCCTCATTCACCTTCAAACCCCAAAACTCCGGCAGGTTCATACAGACAAAATCACAAACTCGGGCCCCTCCACCTTGAGGGTGGATGGGGGAAGGAGCCTGCTGATTGGCCTGAGAGACCAAGGTCTGGGCTAGCAAATGGATGGCATTCCTAAACTCCGGGGCTGGAATTGGAGGAGAGGCATCCGAGTGGCTCGGTGAGGCATAACACATCGAGGCATGATCTGAAACATACAAGGAAAGGATTAGAGGAACATTAGATTTAAGCTCTATCGCACGATATGATCATGAAAGAAGTGAAGTTTTCTAAGACATCTCATAGCTTCCCTCTCATATGTGTGGCACGCTTCACATACATGAAGGACACTCTACTCGATGCGGCTTTCAGACTTCCTAGGACTCTTGAACCTGAGGCTCTGATACCAAGTTTGTCACACCTCGAGGCTACCCCCTTGGTCATAGTGTAACTCAGGTATAATAATTAAACATAGAGGAAGCATAATACGAATTAAATAACTCAATCCATAAGATAAAATTAAAGAAACATGATTCGAAGAAGACCCGAATATCATCTATGTCTTAAAAGCCTCTATACATGACAGATGGAGTTGCTAGGACAAGATCCTAGCTAACTCAAAGTACGAAAATAAGTAGTCTAAACAAACTAGAGTCATAACTAGCCCTCGAACAATGAGGATTCACCAACACTGACTGGATATCCGGCTTCGTCTAGCCACGAGCCTGATGGGAAACACCTGAATTTGTATCATCAAGAGGATGCAACACAAAATATGCATCAGTACAATAAGATGTACCAATTATGTTAGATATGCATGATCATGATAAAAACATACTTAAAACATAGTCAATTTCTTAAACTTAACTTGTCAGAATATTTTGTTTAGACATTTGAACTAAGACCTATTTCAATTGAACACCTCAATTCCTAACAAGGTATTTTAATTAGACACTTTTGGTTTAAATTTTGCGTGCATTTTCATTTATCTATTAGGTAGTTAAGTTAACCGCACCAAATATGTTATCTCCTTTAATTATTAAAAGCATCAACCTCAAGTAAAAAATACCTGGGGATTTATAGCTTATTAACGCGAATGCATATTATTAAAAGAGATACATATTTATGTAGTTAACTTAATTACCTAATAGACGAATGAGAACACATACAAAAAAAATTAAAATTTAAATCGAAAGTGTATAATTGAAACACTTTATTAGAAGTTGAAGTGTACAATTGAAATAAGACTTAGTGGGCGTTTGGCCATGAAAATAAAAAAAATCACTTTATTTAAAATTTTCAAAGTTAGAGTTGAAGTTGTGTTTGGCTATACGTTTTGCAATAAATACTTAAAATTTAAATGTATTTTTAAAAAAAAATATGAAATATGATTTTAAACATGAAATATAATTGAATAGGATTATTTTATAAAAATAAAAAAATTAGGATTTTAAAAAAAAATAGAAATCAAAAAGTGAAAAAAGTAAAAGTGAAAGGAAGTTTTGCCTGTTTTCCAAATTCTAAATACAACTTCAAATAATTTCAAATAAAGTGGAAAAAAATTGAGGAAAAGTGAATTTTCATAGTCAAAACAGATCCTTAGTAAATGAAATATTTGCTTTTTAAAAAAGACACTATAATTTCTTGTCATTTCTACTCATCAATCACATCCTCCACTTATCTCCACTTCGGAATCACCCATTTTCCTCTATAGAAAACCAAATTCTTGCCTCAAAAGTTGTCTTTTTTGGTGCAATTTCATCTCCGGAACCCAACAAGAACTCTCATATTGAACGTTCATATAAAAAAGAATGCATTGTTTGATCAAAAGGTGTCCCAATGTTTCTAGAAAACCTCACTTGTTGCTCGGTTTAGCCAAGGATGAAAAGGTGTCCCAATTTTGTCAAACTAAGCAATTTTCAGTTGGAGCAAACGACACACTTAGTGATCCAATTCCAGTTGTGGCTACCACTAGGTCACCTCTAGATACAATTGATGCAGGTTCTTCAATTAGAAAGCCAATCAGTTTGTGGCCAGGAATGTACCATTCACCTGTGACAAACGCGTTGTGGGAAGCTAGATCAAGTATTTTTGAGACGCTTTCAGATAGGCCCCCAGTTGATCCTTCTCAACAAACTGATTTGATTACTAAGACCCCATCTAAGAGTAGGACTAGTGTTCTTTACAAATTCTCTTCTGATTATGTGCTGAGAGAGCAGTATAGGAACCCCTGGAATGAGATTAGGATGGGAAAGTTGCTTGAAGACCTTGATGCTTTGGCAGGAACTATATCCTTCAAGGTATACTTTGTTTTTCTACCAAATTCATTGGGCTCTCTCTCTGTCATACTCATTGAATTGAATGTTAATTAACCTTGAGGACTTCTTTGCTTGCTTATTCATCAGTGCAACTGTCTTAAGCCTTGAACATGTTTGTGTTGGTTGTCAAATTGTGATCACACTAATTTGTTCTTGGTATTCGCATTGTTGTTTCTGACTGCTGCAGTTGTGCTAGTCATGTACTTGTGTTTGTTGTTGCCTGTTGGCATTACAAGTGAAGAGATGTTTAGCACTTGCTGCTTGCTTGTCCATACTTGAATTATTTGGCTGATCATGCACCAATGAATTTCCTCTTTTTGAAGTATCGTCCTCATATTCTTTCTCTTTTCAAACCAGCATTGTTCCAGTTATGATGGTACTACTAGGCCCTTGATACTAGTTACTGCTTCTGTCGACAAGATGCTTCTGAAGAAACCTATTCGTATTGATACCGATTTGAAAATAGAGGGTGCTGTTACATGGGTTGGTCGATCATCTATGGAGATTCAACTGGAACTGATGCAATCTTCACCAGGTAAATTCCACAACTCATAATTTGCTTTGTCTAGTTTAGAAGATGTGATTTCCGTCGGAATACTTCCATGCAGAGTCATTAAAAATGAGAATTGTGCCCATGATTTGACATCTTTGCTTTCATTTAAAGTAATCATTTAGTGCTATACTGTCTCTTTCCTAGGTGTTTATAAGTTAATATTTCGCCGCTGAAAGGATAATACCACCAATTAAACTTGAGATACTCAAAGTGCAAAAACTAATAACAAAAAAGAATAGCTGTCATGCCGACATAGAGCTTAGCAGTGCATCAGCTTGCTTCCAGCAATTGGATACTAGATTATCTATATACACCTTGTATGCGGGGTTTTATCAGCAAATCACTATTAAATACATAAGAATAAACTAGCAAATAAATTTGAATTATTTGAAATTCTATCTTTGCATCTGAATCAGAAATTTAAGTTGAATTTTGACCTTCATTGACGATACTTTTCAACACTGTGAACATTGAGTGAGCGTCAATTGAGATAAATCAGGCTGGTTTGAACTATTTTCAGGATTTTCTTTTTAGCCACAGTAAAGGGTGTTCTTTTTCATGTATTGAAATTCTCTGTGAACCTTTTGTTGCGCTGCAGTTCTCTTTCTTCAACTTATGTTTACATTATCCTAGTGCTGATTGAAGGCTAATCCACTAAGGATGTCACATCGTAAAACTTTAAGGAAGACCTCCTATTTGGAAACAGTAATGCTATGTGAAAAGGATCCAGATCCCCTCCAGGTTAAACCACTCCGGTAACTCTCAATACACTTTTTAATTAAACCCATGTGTCTGCCAAAAAATTGAAGGTTTAGATTTCCCCCTTCTCCATTAACCAAGTCTCCATTCTCCGGTAAACCAAGCAATGTGAGAAAGGAGAAGAATCATTTATAAGTCTTCTTCAGAAACCCAAGTAACAAAACAATGCATTTGTAGTTGAAGAAAAGAAATGACTAGAGGTCACAGTACTAATTCTCAAAAAAAATAAAATGACTAGAGGTCTTCAACACCCTAGTCAGAATTAGTCTAAGAGTCTAATGTTACCTTTATCAACAACAAAAAAAAAGAATTAGTCTAAGAGTTAGAATATATGACCCAAGACAGACGGCAAGAAGAGGAAGGCAAGAATAAATATTTATTTGATTAAAAATTACCACATAACTCATCTTCTTTGGAGAAAACTGAAGCTATGCTTAAAGCCTTGAAGCTCTACCATGCCACTCCCCTAACCCGGTTCAAAATTGAAAACTCCTCAAACTCTGTCTGCACGTTGAGAGCAATACTCCAAAGTCCAAATACGTCATTTTTAAAAAACCTTACTACATATTTATTCGTTAAATTGATCAACGGTGATTCCTTCCACAATGATGAAAATGATGAAATTGCTTGGTGAGTCTTGAAGATTGGGTCGAAGGAGTTAGGTTTAAAATTCTTTGGTGAGGCAGAGTACATAAAAGCCTTTGATATTACAACATTTACTGTAATCCTTAGAAAGAAACGAAATGTAATGGGTGGAAGAGTTTCGGGAGGTGGGTGATGGTAGAGAAAGAAGGTTTCACAGAATAGAGAAGGGGGAATCAAACCTTTGATTTTTTGGGGATACTTGACTTGAGCCAAAAAGTGTACTGAGTGTTATTAGAGGTTTTTTCACTGGAGGTGATCCGGACCCATGTGAAAAGGGTACTGAGACACTTGCAAAACCACTCATAATATTATGGTGCAATGGTTTCTCTGTTTTCACTGCTTTGAAACTCTTTACTTGAGCCGAGGGGTCTATCAGAAACAACCTCTGCCTACACATGGTAGGGGTATGGTTTGCGTACACACCACCCTCCCCAGCCCCCACTTGTGGGATTACCCAGGGTATGTTGCTTTTGGTTTCTCTTTCTTAATATCTGCTTTTTTGTGAAGAAAATTCATGAATCAGAAATGAATTCTTAAAGGGAACGATGGAAGATGAACTTGTACCAGTTGATTGATTTTATTGAGCCACATAGCAACTTCAGGAATGGTTTGCAATTAACGAACTCTAGTCACAAGGCTAAAGCCTGAATGCAAGTGTTAGATTCACTAGGGAACACTTGGGAGATTAGATTCACTAGGGAACACTTGGGAGATACTTATAGTTCTTTAATATATATATATATATATATATATTTTTTTTTTTTTGGTTAAGGCATCCATCTCTATTGCTTAGAGCATGGAGGAGAATTTATTGATATCAACAAAGTACAAGACAAAGGAGATAAAACTCCCTGCACCTACCCAGAATGGAACAAGCTCCATTCTATACAGATTGTCCCAAAATGTCAAACTATGTTGAGAGGTCTATACATGATTATAAACATCAAAGAACATCAAAAAGATACATTATATACATGTTTCTATCCAAGCAAAGGAATTCTCCAGATGCTTCATTGTAAAAGATGGAAATTGCAATCTATCCATGTTTAACTCTCCTTTGGCTTCATTGGGAAGCTGCTGGTAGTCTGTAATCCATGTGAGCTTTTAGCACTTCAGAGTTCAGTCCCCAGTTTGATAAGCTATTTGCCACTCTGTTACCTTCTCCGAAACAATATTGTGCCTTCCAATTCTCAATTAATTCAACTAGCTTGTAATTTCCATCACTGTATTCCATATGTTCCATGGAGGATTAACTTCATCCAGAATCCAGTCAATCAGCAATTTTGGGTCACTTTCCACTTCCAGTTTTTGGATCCCTTTTCCTATGCACCAGTCAATTCCTGTTTTAAGAGCCAAACCCTCAGCCATGGTTTTAGTCTCATTTCCTGCAGGGATTGCATATGCAGCTATTGAATCAATTTTCAAAAAATCAGATTTGGGAGGTATCCATTTAACAGGAGAAATCAGGTTTTGCCATCTCAAGAAGTTTTTAGAGTTGTTCCCACTGCATTAAAGGAGGTATCTTTGGAAACAGTTTGTGAGCAATCATAATGAGCTGCTGATTTGTTTGAAATATGATTTTGTTAGAGTACATCTTGACATTCTCAAGCATGCTTTTACATCTTGCTTACTATATGTGGCATATGATAATTCCTGGAAGAACTTGCAATGCCAATCTCTGTATTGGACTGTTGCCTTTAGCAAACCACCATGCAATAATCAAGCAGCCCTTCATATTTTGTCAAATCCGGTATTTCATGAGAGGAATAAGCACATTGAGATTGACTGTCATTTTATTGTGGAAAATACTCTCAGAAGATTTTATTACAAAATTTGTGAAGTCAAATAATCAGCTTGCAGATATTTTCACCAAGTCTCTCACTGGTCTGTATTAGTTACATATGTAACAAGCTCGGTACATATACTGTGTAGAATATAACTACAGATAGAGCTTTGTGTAAATGTAGATACGCATCTTAATAATATTTCTTGTGTGCTTACTTCTCACAGATAATACCACTGTTATCCCCTCTCATTTCTGACCCTTTTCTACTCCTTGTCTCATGAGGTTCATCATGATTATCTGTTGCATCCATTTGTTGTGCACTAGGAGATTGCAGAGTTCTCCCTTTATGCACCACATTATTTTCAGGTTGACTAGCAGAAGTTCCAGTTTTAGCACCCTCAACATAGTCATTAGTAGTAGGTAATGGTTTGTCTATACCAACGATGACTCCAGTTGGCTTATATACCTCTTTGGGTGGTTTACCCTTTCCCCTCCTTTTATTCGTAGTCTCTCCCTATTATTCTGGATATCCCTTCCTCTTTGGATTTGCTTTGATGCTATTGGTTTGTTGGAACCCCCTCTTGAGAAGAATCATCAATTGGCTTATCCTTAGATGTATTTAGTTTCTCTGCCTTTTGTTATTGGTTTGTATACTTGTTCCCTGCTCCATATCAACTGCTTTCTTCTTTCCAGCTTCCAATATTGTACTGCCAAATTCCCTGAAACATGCAATGCTTACATTTTACTGATGTTAAATTTGTTCGATTAGTATTTTCGTTATTATATACTAGAAGTTGAATATTAGTAATTACTCCCTCCATTTCAAAATGAGTGGTGCTTTTACCTTTCTATTTTGTTTCAAAATAAGTGTTGTTTCACATAATCAAGATGACATTGATGATGTTCTTCCAATTTTACCCCTATTTAAATAAAGAAAGTTCCACCTAACCAAGAAACTACTAAAGTGCTACATCTTTTTTCAAGGTATTTATTAAGGGTAAGTTAGTAAAAATACATCTTACTTTCTAGGAATGAGTAGTTCTCTTAAGAGGTGTGCCCAAGCTTAAAACACCATTTATTTTGAAATGGAGTATATATTTTCCGTAAATCATGCCCTTCACTTTGAAGAAGTGTGTGATTCGCTTTTCGCTTAAAACACCTAGCACTTGTCCTTGTTTTGTGCCCTTCACTCTTAAAAAGCATTGTGGTATTCATAAATAAGAAGTAATTTGTTTCACAATTCCACATTCTAATGGAAAATGCAGTAATGGGAAACAGAATTACATGCCTTGCAGCTTGTTATGATTTCTGGAAATTTAACAAAAACTTTATTTGATTGTGGTACACGATTTTCCTGGGAAAGGTAAGTTTATCAGAGTATTTTTATGGGAAACTTCTGCTTTCACAGAAGGCTGAGTTTTGATAGCTTTCTATCTCATGTGCCCATGCTTCATTGCCTCTGTATTTGGTGGTTTCTGGGTTCTATGACACGGAATATTTTCTTGTAGAAGCATCCAGTACATCGGAGTCATTAGCTCTAACTGCAAACTTCACTTTTGTGGCCCGAGATTCTAAGACCGGAAAATCAGCTCCAATTAATCAGATTTCTCCTGAAACTGAAAAAGAAAAGCTTCTCTGGGAAGAAGCTGAAGAAAGAAACAAAATGAGAAAGGTTAAAAGAGGAGAACAAAAGAAGGAAATTCAGGGTGAGGAAGTGAATAGGCTAAACGAATTGTTGGCTGAGAGCCGAATCTTTTGTGATATGCCTGCTTTAGCAGATAGAGACAGCATTTTAATAAAAGATACATGTCTTCAGAACTCTTTGATTTGCCAGCCACAGCAGCGAAATATCCATGGTCGAATCTTTGGAGGATTCTTGATGCGGAGAGCTTTTGAGCTGGCTTATGCAACTGCTTATGCATTTGCAGGCAGTGCACCTTGCTTTGTTGAAGTTGATCATGTTGATTTCTTGAAACCTGTGAGTTTGATGATTACCTTTTAGCATATAGTCACATTATTCTTTACATTGAAATTCTCTTGGTTCTGATTTGGAAGATCGAGGGGAGGATATTGTAAAGCAGTAACTTTGATTCTAAATCCAGCAAAAAGTACATGACTAATAAAGCTCTGGCAATTCAATTTCTGTTTCGTTCTAATAGGAGCAAAAGCTTGTAAACTGTTCATTCTTTCTCCTCTGATGGTCCATCCTTTCCTAATATATGATTTCTAAGTTGTTAATCAAATTGAATAATATCCTTGTTCCATTTTTTGTGGCACTATTACTATGTAGAGAGTCAAAAAAGTTTTCCTTTGACCACAATATTTTCAATATTATTTTTGATTGTTTTGAATTATTTAATTATTGTGACTTATGTAGTACCTTTAATGTAATCTCCAAATATGTAAATTTTATTTCAAAAAACTTGAATAATCTAATTTACACCGGAAATTAAGTAGTTTGACGTCCACACTCCAAATTCCGCCACAGAAAATTGAAGAGTAGTACATAAATGTTAATTTACATTGATCTTGCACTGAACTTAGTGTCATTTTCAACCTAATGCATAAAACAAAGAAAGAATAGTTTTAATCTACACAATTCCGAACTAGTTTCGGTTAGCTGCATGATCATCTAAATTATGAGTGTATTAAGTTTCTATGTTAAGTCTGACATTGTCAAGTATTTAGTCCCCTATACTATACATTGTCAAATATTTAATCCCCTATATAACATATACCTGGTCAGCTTGACAAGGCTTCATGGGTCATATTTTGAATAGGCATTGTGTTAGTTCTACACCTTGGTCTTCTTGTTTGCAGAACACTGGAGGTGAATACAGTGTCTTGCATTTCCATCTCACACTTGCAAAAGGAAACAAGTTTTCATCATTGATTATCTTCCATGACATCTAGTAATGTTTGACTAATGGTACATAACTATTTACAATATTTGATTAAACCTTTTACCTTGTAATAGTTTACTCTCTTCATTATTATTATTATTATTCTTTTTTCTTTTGGTGGGGGGGGGGGGGGGGGGGAAGAGGGACAGAATGAGTACCTTGTAGTGATAATTTACTGTTTACTAGTATGTTGAGAATGTAGTTAATGTTGCATGAGACATATTCATTACCTTTAATGAGATGATTTATAGCCACACAAATATCTATAGCTTATTTTAGACCACAAGTTTCAAAGTCTTCTTTTCTTTCGTTAACTCCATTCCCAGTCAAACATTGTCACATAAATTGGAACTGAGCGAGTATATGAAAAGATGAAGGTATTTGAAGTTCCTATGATCCAGGATCTGATATTTGACTTGTACGTCAAATGTTTTATGATCCCACTTATTAGGTGTCATAAGGTATGTGAAGAATTACAAATAGAGTACAATGTGATCCCACTAGATAAGTGAATACCCGGCAATATTCTCTTGGAATTTGGAAACGAAGTTGAAATGTTGATGCATATCATGCGAAAGTGAATTAGAATGATAAATGATATACTATGAGCCCGTTTGGATTGGCTTATTTTAAGTGTTTTTTTAAGTTAAAATAGCTTTTAAGCTGTCTTATAGTGTTTGGGTAAGTAAAAAAGTGCTTGTGGACACTTAATTTTAAGCTAAAATAGCAAAAAAAGAAGCTAAAAGCTAAAGCTAGAATTTCCAACTTAAAAAAAGCAGCTTAAAATAAGCCTATCCAAACAGACTATGTGAATCCTACTAACAAAGTGAATACATAAAGTCATTCTCCGGGGAATTGGTAATTTGAGTTGTGGCATATGTCGAGCGGTGAAGCAGTTGAGGCCTCTGATTTGTTTAATTGTTGGTGATTCAAGAGGTTTACTGTTTACTTCTTTATGGGATTGAGCATCTATTTATTCAAGTTCTTCCTTTCACGCTAAGATACTGAGGTTATTGGACCATATTGGAATTCAAAATTCATGGTGCTACGGAGTTGTAATATGTTAAGAGATCAAATAATATTTTAAAATTGAGAAGACATCTATTTGCTTGGAATTCGTGATATTCCTTGTGATTTCTAACTCTAGTTTATATCATTAAATAAGTGAATCTCCAGCATTGAGGCTTTCTTTTTCCTCTGTTAGATGCGTGAGAAAGTACTCTATTTATCTATGTAGTGTACTAGTAGAGCATTTTAAAGGTTGTTTAATTTTTTAACAGCCTTAGAAGTGGAAGTAAAGAAAGTATTAAGTAGGGGTTTGACTGATCTTTCATAATTTCTAGTGTGTATGAGGCTGTTTCAGCCAACTTGCAGCCTGGCAGTAATCAACTCAACTTCATTGGTAATATTCAAACTTGAAAAATTACTCGAGCAATCCCTAGGAAATAAGGAAAACAGAGGAAGGTGTATCTTCATTACTGACAATTTTTTTCATTACAGACCATTCATTATAAGCAAAGAAAGCAGTATGCTTTAATCTAAGTTTCTGTGCTCAAATATAAATGTGTTGCTGAGAATTAAGTCTTAATCTGTTGATGCAGGTTGATGTTGGAAATTTCCTCCGTCTCAAATCATGTGTTTTGTACACAGAACTAGAGAATTCATCCAAGCCTCTGATCAATGTAGAAGTGGCAGCTCATGTTATGCGGCCTGAGTTGCGCTCTAGCGAGGTGAGCTTGTGCACTCCAAAGCATAACATATTGCATCAGTGATATTATTGATAATAGTGCTTACATGGGTCATCTAAAGGTTTTTCAATATTTATTTTTAGCTTACGGTGAACTATCAACATATCTCATGCACACAATTAGCTCTTATTGGAGAAAATGTTTGTTCTCATTCATTGAGTTTTTCTTCAAAATCATCTAACAATGCTTACGCAATTTCATTTTGTTCCGTCTTTACGTTCATTTTCTCCACGAAAACATAGCCGCCATAATACGCTTTAAGTTTCTTTTCTGGTCATATGATTAGTAAAAGTGTTTTACCTTTGGAAGAAATGTGTATTTTCTTGTGTTAGAGTGTCCCACATTGTTGAGGAAATGTGTTATTATTTTCTTATATGGTCTTGGAAAATCATCACTCATAAACTAGCTTTTGAGATTTGTTTAGCTTGTGAGAAATAAAATAGAAGAATGTTACTGAAATCATGTATCTACATTATTACACTGAACCTTATTCATAGACACTACGTGAAAATCCTTTTCCACATAGACCTTGATCCTCAAAGAGAAGTCCTTTACCTGGAGCTGATTTTATATATCGCAGAATGCAAACAGCTCATCCCAACGACTATCACGGGGAGAATCCAAAAGCTGACTTACAATACTCACAGGAAAAGAAATGTCAGGTCTAGTTACTGTGAGATAATTCAACTTACCAACTAGCCGCCTATATCTTCCAGAATCACAGAGTGGCTCCCCTTGGTAGGAGTTTTGCATTCGGATCCATAGGAGTGTCAATGGGTCTACATCCATCATTCCCGTCTCCTCAAGAATGTCTAAGAAATACTTGTGTTGCGAAATAACAATACCTAATCTGGACTAAGCAACCTAGATACCTAGAAAATACTTCAGTTTGTCGAGGTCTTTAGTCTGGAAATGTTGAAAGAGATGTTGCTTCAAATTAATGATACCATCCTGATCACTGCTGGTAAATACAATATCGGCAACATAAACTACCAAATAAATACATAGATTTGGAGCAGAATGGCGATAAAACACAGAGTGATCAGCTTCACTATGAGTCATGCCGAACTCTTGAATTACTCTGCTGAACTTTCCAAACCAAGCTCGAGGAGACTGTTTCAGACCATAAAGTGACCGGCACAATCGACGCACCAGGCTAGACTCCCCTTGAGCAACAAAACCAGATGGTTGCTCCATCTAAACATCTTCCTCAAGGTCACCATGGAGAAAAGCATTTTTAATGTCCAACGGGGAGAAAGTATCATTTTAATCAAGCCTAAATATCTGAGTATACTCCTTGGCAATAAGGCGAGCCTTAAGCCGATCATCTTGACCGTCTGGACCAACTTTGACTGCATACGCCCAACGACAACCAACAATAGATTTACCTGAAGGAAGAGGAACAAGCTTCCAAGTAACCACTCACTTGTAAAATAGACATCTCGTTAATCATAGCTTGTCGCCATCGTGAATGAGAAAGTGTTTCACCTATAGACTTAGGGATGGAGACAAAGATGATATAAAGGCATAATGGGGTGATGACAGACGATGATAACTTAAAAAGATATAATGGGGGTTAGTATTACGAGTGGACTGTATACCTTTTCGAAGTGCAATCGGTTGATTAGGAGGAGACAAGTCCGTAGTAGGTGCAAGGTGCGGTGCAGGATGTTAATCATCTGGGCCTGATGCCGGACGTGAACGACGATGATAAGTCGGGAGTGGTGGCACTGTGGATGGAGATGTAGACGTAATTGTAGGTTCCTCAAAGGTCGATATGGATAATACTGATGACATTGTGGATGGAGATATAGAAGTAACCGTAGATTCCTCAAAAGTCGGTATAAGTAACCTCAAATATGTCAGGATGATCAGAAGATGTAAAGTAAGGTCGAGACCTAAATAATGTGACATCAGCTGACATAAGGTATTGACGAAGATCAGGTGAGTAGCAACGATACCCCTTTTGTACCCGAGAATAACCAAGAAGACACATTTGAGAGCACGAAGGGCTAATTTTTCTTTCCCATGGGTTAAGCTATGAACAAAACATGTACTCCCAAAGACACGAGAGGAAGAGAGTATAGAGATGACTGAGGAAACAATACTGAATAAGGAATTTGATTCTAAATGGAAGATGAGAGAATCCGATTAATTAAATCACAAGATGTGAAGCTGCATCACCACAAAAATGCAGTGGAACATGGGATTGAATGAAGGAAACAATACTGAATAAGGAATTTGATTCTGAATGGAAGATGAGAGAATCCGATTAATTAAATAGCAAGATGTGAAGCTGCAAAGCCCCAAAAATGCACTGGAACATGGGATTGGATGAGATGAGTGCGAGCAGTTTTGATGAGGTGCCTTTGAAAGACATGATTGTATCTCAAAGGGTTACACTCTTCAAATGTTTGAAAAAAAAACCAAGAACAAAGAATCAACTTTGAAGTCGTCGGAATAGTTGAAAAACTGGCCGGAAACTAGGAAAGTTGTCGGAATCTGATTATGTAGCCGGAAAGTGGGCTGCCCCGCTGGAAACATTGTCGGAATCTGGTGTAAACACTACAGATATGCTCGGAATTGAGTTTCTGGAAAAAGAAACTCATCGAAAACCGTGAGCAGATCGTCGGGATAGTGACTTCCTCCTTGGGACGTGCTCGGAATTTTGTATAAATTATATGGACAAGGTAGGAATTTCAACACGACCTGACTCGGAAAAAAACCTCTCGGAAAAAAGTGGTTGGAGACAACTCACGCGTCGGCGCGTGTTACAGATGCACCGCCGGTGTCATAACTCTGACAGGCGCGTGACGCCGCGTCGTTGATTTTCTGCCGGAGATTTTTTTGTGGGGTTTAGTCGCACTCGCTGGTACCTGCTGGACCTTGTGGTTGTGTTAATTCTCGCAAACTAATGTCGTAGGTGGAGGTGGCGTAGGTCAGATCTGAAAGTCACCGGAATGAAGGCACAATGACTGACTTCTCTGTCCTGGAAGTTTCTCACGGAATTATGATACCATGTGAGTAATGAAAAAGAAGAATATTATTGAAATCGTGTATCTACATTATTACGCTGCGCCTATGTATAGACACTACACAACAATCCTTTCCACGTAGGATACTATATACAAATCCTATTCCTATTCTAACAAGCCCAAGGCCATTTATTCGGGGGAAGTGCACAGATAGCCGATGTTGGCACTCCCATTTAAGTCATAGCTGCAGTGTATAATTTTTTATAAGTTTAGCCACTTTAGAATCAACGGGACTGAAGTTGCAAAAATCTGCGTTCGAAGTTATAAAATTTGCCTGAAGTTTGGAATATTTCTTGTGCATTCAAACTTCCGACATATCGTCTGAAATTTGGCTCGGAAGTCTCAAACTTCAAGTATCAGAAGATTGGCTTGCCAAGGCCAACCTTCTGATATACACATTTGAAGTTTGGTTTGAAAGTCTCAAACTTCAAACATGTATGTTTGAATTTGAGATATGTATGTCTGAAATTGTCTGAAACTTAGCTGAACAAGTTATCAATAATAAAACGGTGAACTAATGATTGGGGCATATATAAACCATCTTCCAGATCCTTTGATTTAGTAGAGACGAGGTACTTCACTCATAAAAGAATTAGTGTTGTGAGCAAAATCGTATGGATGGTCCTATCGATCTCGATAATGGCTGGAATTGGTTTATTTTGACTATCAACCAAGAATTTGTTCATGTTTGCAACCAGAATATGAAAAACCAGTGGATATAATTAGCTAAAAGTTTGACGCAAAATAGGAGTACGCTCTTATTGGATTCTAAGTGTTTATTAGAGAAACTACAAAAAGAGGAAAAAGAGTGGCAGCTAGTTGCCTCAGAGCCAGAGGCACAACATACACATTACTAATATTTGAAGAAGAAGAAAAGGAAGGAGGAGAAGTAGGGGAAGAAAAAAAAAAAGAAGTAGCAGAGTAGGTCGGGATTTTGAATTAAGGGTGACAAAAGAGTTTCAAAACTAAGAAAAAGTGACACATGTCTTAATTATTGAATGGAGATGACAATTTTAAGATTAGTGTTAATGACACTAATTTTAAAAACCCCAAGTTTTATTATTTACACAAAGGCCCTACTATACCCCTCACCCCCCACCCCACCCACCCCTCACTCCTCTCCACCCCTTCTGCCGCCGCCGCCACCACCACCACCACCTTCTCCTCCAGTACTACCACTTCCTCCTCCTCCACCACCACCACCTCTTCCTTCCCCTCCACCACTACCATCTTTTCTTCCTCCTCTTCCATCACCACCACCACCATCATTACCATCGCCTTAACAACCATAACGTCCTCCTTTGCCGTCACCTCCAGCACCACCACCTCTGTCATAACCACCATCTCTGTTGTCGGCTCCTCCTTCACCTCACTTTCTGCCAGAAAATCAAGCAATTGTCAAAGTTGCTACAGCAAGTATCGAAGTTGCTGCAACAACTATCGTAGTTGTTGCAACATAGCAACTACCGTAGTTGTTGTAGCAACTATCGTAGTTGCTGTAGCAATTATCGAAGTTGCTGCAACAACTACAATATTTGTTTGATTTTCTGCAGAATTTCTTCAATGACAAAAAAATTCAAAGTTTCTTTCCAAAATTCTCAAAATCAAAACCAAACAGTCTGTACAAGTAAGAACGAAAAGGAGAAAAAAAAACACAATAAAAAGGATGAACGTGACGGCGACAAAGAAGAAGATATGAAGGGAGAGAGAAAGACAGAAGAAGAAGAAGATGGAGGGAGAGAAATCTGGAGAGAGAAAGAAAGAAAAAGAAAGGAATATTGAAAAGATAATGAAGAGGGGGAAATATCAAAGTTTGAAATTTAAAATAGGAGGGAAACTTTTTAAAATTTTGAAATTCTAATATATACCCTAAAGTTTTAAATTACTCTAATCAAGCCCACTTTTCATTTAATCACCATTGACCAAGTCAATGTCACTCTTTTTAATTTAGTAGGCGTTTGGCCGTGAAAACCAAAAACATATTCACACTTTATTTGAAATTTTTGAAGTTAGAGTTGGAGTTGTGTTTGGCCATAGTATTTGGAGTTAATATTTAGAATTCAAATGTATTTTTCAGAAAAATTAACTTTTTTTTGAACATACAATATAATTTAAATGAGATTGTTTTATGAAAATAATAAATTTAGATTTTTTTTGAAAAATAAATAAATTAAAAAGTGAAAAAAGGGAAATCAAATAAAGTGAAAACGCCTCTTCCAAAAACCCAAATACAACTTATTTGGTGTTTTTATGGCCAAACAAGAATTTCAAAATAAAGTGAATAATATTCATGGCCAAACGGGTCCTTAAAGACTTATTTGACACCTACTACTCAATTGTCACGAGTAGGTCAGATAAAAAATAATTTAGAAAAATTGAATATAACTTAGATAGTAGGGTGGAAACTGGCTATCTGGTGGAATTAACTCCATTTTCTTAACATGATATCGGAGCCTCTCCCATCACTGCAGTTGTGTTTCCCAGTATTGGACCCTATATTATGTTATACATGTTTTAGTTGTCCAGGCCTCAACATGTTTGGGTTGTTAGAGTGTCTCACATTGTTTTAGGGAATCTACTATTGTCTTTTTCTTTAGTTATGGATTCTCATCTCATAAGCCAACTGTGTGGCAGGTTCAAGATTTATTTTCTTAATATTTTGATTGTTAATTTAGGAGTAACAAGTAAAATCAACACTAATGTGTGTTTGGTATGACAAAAGTTATTCTCCGCTGGAAAATATATTTTTTATGAATTCTTTTTCGATGTTTGGTTGGTAAATACTTTTATGAGAAAAAGATATAATATAAATTATTAATAAATTAGAGTGTTTGATGAAAATTTTAAAATTTAATGATTAATCATAATGTTTAAGTGTAAGTTGGAGCAAATAATATGAAATTAAAAGTTAAAATAGTTGTAAAGAAAATTACTTTCACCTATATAGTAAGGGAAGTTGGTTTTCCTCAGAAAACATTTCCAGTAACCAAACACGTGAAAATGACTTCCTTATGGAAAATATTTTCTTCGGAAATAGTTTTTGGCATACTATATATTGCTGATAGGATGTTTGAAAGGGCGCTTTTTGGATCGACAGAGGGGTTGCATGTTGATTTTCTTCTTTCTTCTCCATTTTTTCTACTTTTATCAATTAAGAAAAATAACATATTTACTGCAAAAACTTCCGTTCAGTATATTCGTCGAACACTTGGGGTGTGTTCGATATGGAGGAAAATGTTTTTCATGAAAAATAACAAGTGGTTTTTTACTTATTTTTTTTGTGTTCGGTACACAAGTAAAAAATATTATCCTAAAATCATATATATATATATATTTAACACAAAACAACGAAAATGAATAGAGGTAGGTGACGGGTGTGAGAGGGAGGGCAGGCCACAGGAGGGGTGGGTGGGTTGTAGGGGTTGAGGGTGGTGGGTGGGGTGCAAGGTGGGGTAGAGGTGGGGTAAAAAAATTGATTTTTTTTAATAAAAAAAGAGAAAAGGGTCAAAAATACCCCTCTACTTTAGTTTATTAGTTAAGTTTGCTCTTCGTTATACTATGGGGCTAAATATACCCCTGCCGTTATGAAAGTATCCAAAATTACCCTTCATTGGATGGAATCCCCCAAATTCACTTATAATACCCAATTTCACTTAAATTATCCGTTACTCTATTTTAACCCGACCCTTTTGCTACACCAACACATAGTCGTTAATGGGTTTTCTTCTGATCCTTATATTGGGTCTTCCTTAATCAGTTTTTATTCCTCTTTTGGGCTTACAAAGCATGCACACAGTGTTTGATACAATGCCTGAGAGGAACATTGTCCCGTGGACGGCTGTTATTGGGTGTTATGCACGAATTGGTGATTTTGGGCATGTTTTTTACCTATACAATTCTCTGTTACATGAAGCAATAAAGTCGACTTTTGTTACCTTGTTGACTTTGCTTTCTGGAGTATCAGAGAGCATTCATGTGGAGTGTTTGCATGCTTGTATAGTAAAAATGTAAAATATGATTTTTTGGGTCACATTGCTTTGTTGAATTCTATGTTAAATGTGTACGGTAAATGTGGAAGATTGAGTATGCTAGGAAGTTATTTGAGTGGATGGATGAAAAATATATTGTTTCTTGGAATTCTTTAGTGGGGAACACAGAAGAATTATTGACTCTTTATATATAGAAAAAAAATGAGGTCAGAAAATACATGGCCTGATCATTAAACATATGTGACGTTGGTTTTTGCAATTGCACTAGAGGGTAATGCTGAATTTGGAAAAGTGGTGCATGGACAGATAGTTGCTGCTGGATTTGAATTAGATGTGCAAGACATCACTTATGTTTATGTATTTAAAATGTAGGAACATGGATTATACGTTTAAGATTTTTGAGCAAGCAAAAGTTAAAGATGTATTTTTGTGGACGGCTATTATCTCAATACTTGCAAGTGAAGGCAAATATAAAATAAAATTGAGAAGAAGAGTTTTGCTGTTAAAGCATTGTAAAAGGGGAGAAACTAGTGGTGGGGGTTAAATTTAGTGGGTATGGGTCGGGTTAAAATAGAGTAACGGGTATTAAGTGAAATTGGGTATTTTAAGTGACTTTGGAGTATTTCATCCAATGACGGGTAATTTTGAATACTTTCATAACGGCAGGGGTATATTTAGCCCCATAATATAACAAAGGGCAAATTTAACTAATAAACTAAAGTAGAGGGGTATTTTGAACCCTTTTCCCTGAAAAATATTTGTAGGGGGTTGTGGGTGGGGGTGGGGGGCAGGGTTGGGGTAAAAAAAAGTTAATTCTTTTTTAAAAAAATTGTAGGGGGTGGGTGGGGGCAGGGGGCAGGGGTTGGGGTTAAAAAAATTAATTTTGTTTTCTTAAAATGTTATTTTTTTTGTAGAGGATGGGGAGTTGGGGGATGGTTGTGGTTGGGGGTGAGGATTGGGGTAAAAAAAAGCAATTCTGTTTTTAAAAAAATTGTGGGGTTGGAGTAGGGTGGTGGTGGAGGGTGGGGGTGGGTGGAATTGGAGGTTGGAATGGGTAGTTGTGAGAGTGGAGAAGACAATACCACTTGTTTTCGCTACTTTTATTAAGTCATTTTCCTTATTTTTAAAGAGCTTGTTTTCCTTAAAAAAAAATATTTTCCAACAATTTTAACCAAACGAACATGAGAAAATTATGTTTTCCTTCATACCGAACACACCCTTGGACTTTGTGATATTATTATATGAGAAAATTACCCTGTTTAGCATTTCGGAGCAAAAATAATACCACTATTAGTCAATTCATAAAATACCATCAATATTAGGCAATTACTCATAAAATGCTGCCAATATTAGTCCACTTGGCTATTTGTATGCTTCTCCCTCTCTTTAGTCTACCTCCTCCCTCCCTCCTCTTTCTCCCTCACATAGCCAATTGGACCCCCTTATTTTTAGCATATTTTTTCCAATTTCTTTCCACAAGACTCGGGGGTTGTTTGGTGTGAGGTATAAGGTATAATAGTCCCGAGATAAAATGCAGGATTATTTTATCCTGTGTTTGGTTGGAGGTATTAGTTAGTCCTCGGATTATTTATCCCATCATTTATATCATAGTGATGAGATAAGTTATTCCATATATATGGTGGGATAACTAATTCCGGGAGCAATTATCCCGGGATAACTTGTTCCCAACCAAATGACCCCTCATAGTGTACTTTCAGCTTAAGAGCAAAGGTAGTATTGCAACAAGATGACATTGGTTTAGTACTATCAACAAATATGTAAACCTTCTTGCTTTTGCAATTCTTCCTGATAATCCTAGGGCAACAAAGGGCAAGAATAGCTGGGAACAACATAAAAATAATTCAACATTCTATAGCTTACCAGAATCAAGTTTGGACAATTGTTTATCACAAATATTGCAAACTTTAATATAGACCAATGCCGTAAAAGAGAGGCAAAAAGACTTGCAAGTGAATGACAGAAACTCACGTAGAAGAAATAAATGAATATCATAAATGTGAGTATTTTGATACAGTAACTTAGCAAAATAATTTGAAAAGTGAAGAAGATGAGCTAAAGTTCTATTGAAAGTCATTGAAGAAACTTGGAGCTTTGCTTAAAAATTCGAAACTTGTGTAATTGGGATTTGTTTCGGTTGGATGTTATTGGATTATGTTGGAATATCTGAAGGATTTTGAATCTCAATGTTGGGAAGATTTGGTGGAGATTTGAGATTGGTTTGAATTCAATGTTTACCGGATTACCTTTAAGATAATTCGAATGAGTGGTTATGTTGAGTTTCAGGAACATATTTAATGGATGACCATTTCTGTTAGGAAGTTTTTTGGTTAATGGACTATATTTTACAGCGATGATTGGCAGACTAAAAATTAAATCTTGCAAGAGTAGATGGACTATTATGGTTAAAAAGTTTGTTGGATTTTAACAGGGAAATGAATAGCTGGACCATTTGGATTTGAGAAGTAGCAAGTATTACGTGATTTTTCCCTAAAATTGACCATGATGAAAACCAAAATCAGGGAAGAGTTGATGGGCAAAAATGGAAAAAAAGAAAAAGGTAGGAGAGGGAGAGAGAAACAACACAAAAGTCATTGTTGTGAATAAAAGAAGAATCTAAACTGTTTACCCCAAACCATAAGCTTTCAGATAGATTTATTTCGTTGTTTTACCCTCTGCTGATCAGTTGCAGTATATTTTTTTTCTTCTATTAAACAGGTTTCAAACAATTTCTATTTCACTTTCACTGTCCAACGAGATTCACTGAAATATGGTACACGGGTTAGGAATGTCGTCCCTGGTACAGAGGAAGAAGCACGACGTGTGATTGAACGGATGGATGCTGAAAATTCATCAAGTCAGAGTCCTTGACTAGCATCATTTTGGCAGATTGTGACTTCTGAGGGAAAAGCAAGACAAGGACTGAGGATACCTGATTTTGAGTTCCAAACACGAAGCAAAGCAAAGATATGTCGCAGTTATTTAAAGCAGCTATTCACTGCTCTGCAAAAATCATCTTAGGCAAGTGTTATAGTTGTGTATTTTAAAGCCACTTAAGATTTGCAAGTATAGAGAGCCTTATGCTTTTGTATTAACAGGGTTCCTCTTCACAACTATATTCTCATTTTGGTCCACAACCACAGCTGATGTTTCACATCATTTCTTCCGTCGATTATGATTTATGATGTTGCTTGCTGTTATATTTTTGTCTATTGTTCTTATACATTTCTTCGGGAAAAGGAGGGCAGTTCCAATCTTGCAGATACAACAAAAAATGCAATGCAGGCTGCTATTTTGAACTACAATTCAAAAGCAAATCCTGATATATTAACAAACTACTTGTCTCATGATCATATATCAGAATAATATCCCCTGATATACTTTTATATTACAACCATTTAAAAAAGAGTGGGTTACCAATAAAATTATACAAGGATAAGATAGCTCTAGAATGCAACTACAGAAAAGGTATAAATACAGCTGAGAAAAGCAAGACCGATGCCCACTACATTTGGGACATCAAAAAGACCAATCCATAGGCTCCAACAAACTATACAGTGGAAATAAACCAGCCTATTACGACGAAGTCAGTCGTCTGATAACATGTCATGACGCAGATGGGGTTGTTTCATCCTCAGAGGAGCTATCGTATTGCCTTACATTGTGTCCAGGAAAAACTTGGGGAAGACCTGCATTGACTGGCAATGGAAATTGTCTACCTGAGCTGATTGTGGTTCGCTCAGTCATTCTCCCGACATCTTTGCACACCTGATCGAGGATAGAGAGGAAGTCCCTTACTACCATGAATATCCTAAGTGGCCGAGCTTCTTCCTTGGCCGAGTCACCATGGAAATATACTGTCACCTCCTTCACCAGTGAGAGGGCAACACCCTCTTGAGCTTGGATATTGATAATTTCTTGCTCTGCCGTCTTCAAGAATCCATTCATTGACTCGTAAAATTTTCTGCTACTCTCACTTGGCGCCAACTCTTCATTCAGCTTAACAACATTGGTGATCTTAGCAATTCCTGCAACTAGTTTTGCAACTTCATTGCTAACAATATCAGAGTCCATGGCAGCAGCTTTTTTCACAGTTGTAAGCTCACCGCTTAGGCGAGAAACAACTTGAAGGCCAATCTTTCTGAATTCAACCTCATCCCGTAGAGTAGATTGCTGCTTCTTTTCTACATTTGGATTATTCTGATCATCAGCACCAGAAAGACGATACCCTTCTGCTTTAATGATTTCCTGAACAACGAAATGCAATAGTGTGGTCTTCCCATCAGCACCTTTAACATCTACAAGCTTAAGAAGTGTGTCGAGCTTGAATGCGCGTGCATCTCCTCTATTGGTTCCAACATTCATGCGGTTCCCAGTTTTGAGTACAGCCTCCAGTAGCTTTAGAAACATCTTACTATTCCTTAATTCTTCACAAGCAGTCTGAAAGGATGAATATATTAGTTTGCAAGGAGGTGGGCATCCAAAATTCAGCTCATCAAATCAAAGCTACTAACTGAATCTAAGGAACTAGACATCTTGATGTCATCAAATATAGCATATCTAGAGTGGAAGTATATTGATGAACATTACACGACCACATTAATTGGACCTGGACCCAAGTACTCTCTGCATTGGTCAAAATCTCATCAGTGTTCTTAAAGTTAAACCAAAGAAGATTGAATCTATACAGTCAACGTATAAAACTTCAGTGTTTCAGATGATCCTACTAAGAACGAATGTCCATAAAAGAAGTATGGCAGGATAATGAAGTTAAATGGAAACTCATGCATGAATGAGGTCTGGACAATGGTACATGTACATAGAGAAAGAATGGCAATCTCAGACCTAAGTTATGACTTATCCAATGTGTTAACATTGCATAATGGATTGAGCAGGTTGGGGAGAACATTGAAACCAGAAAAAAATAAAACCTTATAGCATCACAAGGTCAACAATGGTAGGACGCTAAAATCAATTTTCAAGAAACCACAGGGTATTATGGGTTATTTCCATTGTGACAGGTAAGATTGTCGAATGAAATAAAGCATACCGTTCAAGAACAGATAGCACAATTTACCTCTAGTGTCTCAAATGACCTCTTAAGATATTCAATCTCTGAATTGAAGTTTGCAATATATAGCATGGCCTCCACCCTATTAAATGCAAAAGGGATATAAAGCACTGCCTTGAGAAACTTTTCAGCTGGGCCTAACTTGAATGCTGATTCATCTTGAAACTCTTTCAGTTTCAGCTCTTCTTCTTTAGTGGGAGCCATCTTCAATAAACTCTCAAGTAACTCACTTCCCAGAGTATCAGCATTCCCTGATTTTGGTTTAGCAAAAAGAAGTTGAATCACTGTCCTCATGCAAAAACTAATAATAACCACCATCAAGGACATGAAATTTACGCGGTTTATGTTTAGGAAATTAATATGTTTTAGAAAATTAATACAAGGATGCATGTATGGTGTTTTCATGAACTATGGAAGAGGAAAAAGTTTGGTAGTATTAAATTAAAGTACATGTTGTTGACTAGGTACATGTTAGGAGAACGGCTATAAATACCTAGTAATTTAACGATTTCATGTAAGCAAGTGGACTTAAGTAAAGAAGTCTTCAAAAGAAAGCGATTGATTGAGAATGCTCCTCTTGAACAATAGCTAGTGTTCTTATTCTCATGTTTTTTTTTTCATTTTTATGGGTAAGCTCCTCCCCAAATTTTCCAACAAAAACATCAGATAAACAACATAGCTTACTCATAAAAATGAAAAAAAGAACATGAGAATAAAAACACTAGCTGTTGTTCAAGACGGCGATATAACTGAATGAGACTGGAATTAAAAGCCATCAGAAAGTGGTAGCAAACTTGCAGTTCATTGATTGATCGAATAGATAGGTGAACCAGCCAAAGACAGAGCAAACGGACCTGGTATTATATACAGTAGATTTTAAGTATCGGACATTCAGCTTGAAGAATAAACACTTCTGAGGCTAAATTTCCATAACAGGAGTAACAATATCCATGGCAATCAAGATTCAACAAACTTCAACATATCTAGGAAAGCAATGGCATATTTACAGAGTAAACATATAGGTTCATAAACAAAACCTATTTTGGGAGTTTATGTTTCACTAGAAAATTTCCAAACAAGGCAAGTTACCGGATTAAGCTAGATATCTCGATCAGAACAAGTGGATCAAAATTAATGCAATGCATTGGGAAGTTTAACCTTACCGTAACCCTAACTAATGATTGCTACTTGTTAACAGTAAAGAGAATTTAGAAAAAGTTTAAAAGACAGTGCATGATATTACCCTCTAAAAGTGCTTCACAAACTTCTTCAATAGTGACATTAAGTGCCCTCAACAAAATTGCAATATTTTGAGACTTCTTCGGATCAAGCACCCGGTTTTCTTGATTCAACACTGGCTGTACCAGCCGTGTTATCCCATCTTTTGAGTTCAAATTTGAACAATTCGCAGTGAACAAAGTCTCTATCATTTCCTCATTCAACCTACAACCCAAACCACACCATTAAAAATTACGAAACAAGAATGTACTCGATTTTCAACAATGACTGGAAAGAATTAATGATACAAATCTTACTGAAAAGAGCTAGATTTCAATTGATCCCAAACCATTGCTCTATCTGAGGTAGCTCTAACTTTATCCCAATGCAGAGGTTTCAGCTTTGGCTTTGTACTCTCATCATTCATCCTATCCACAGCCTCTGAACTTTTAATAATGCCATTAACATGATGACCTAAAACAGGCATAGATGGTGCCACCAGCACTGGTGGCCCACCATTTTCCGCCTCCACAGATTTGGGGACTTGAGGAGCTTCCCAAAACCTTGGTGGTGGAGCCGGAGGAGGTGGTGGCGGCAATTTTATTGACACATAGCTCCCAAAACCACCCAGATTCCTCAGCGAAGACTCGGAAATCCGTGCTGATGAATCCGAAACTATTGAAGGGGAATTATGGGTATCACCCGAAGATAACGGGGGTGATGAAAATCCCCGTAAAGTCCGTGCAGGAATAAACCGTGGTGGTGCCAGAAAATTCACCAACGAATCAGGGGATTTGGACGTTAAGCTTCTTGGGCTTAAGTTGAACTCTAGTGAAGGACTATTCAAGGAAGATTCAGAAGGAGAATTCGAATTTGAGTAAGGAAATCTATTCTGGGTTTGTAATGGAACTTCATACGGTGCTGCATGGGAACTTGATATAGTGTGACTCGGACTGCCTTTATCCCCTGAAGACCCTCTAGGGGAGAAAAACTCCTCTTCATTTTCATCTGGGGACCCCACTTCAGTAGCACCATTCATGCGGGTCTGCCGGAAATGCTGACGTCGCAACGGCGGGAGTGGAAAGAGCTCCGGTGATCCTAGTCTTTGGTAGTTTATTGCAACTCCGTCAGTTGGTCGAAGTTCCGGTGATTCAACTTCCCTTGAGCTCACGAGTGTTCCGAGGTAAAGAAATTCCGAGCTAGTGGAAGTGGGAGTGTGACGCGGCACCTCCATCACCGGCAGAGGCAGAGGCGGAGGCGGAGGTGGAGGAGGTGGGTGTTTCTTGATGGGACCACCGTCTGAGGGAGTGGCATTGGGAGGGACAAGTCGGAGACTATCTGTTCGTTGATAGTAGCTTTTCTCTTCGACATTTCCCTGGCGATGGTAATGAAGGAGAAAGGCGATAATAGAAGTGACAAAAACTGCAGAGAGAATAGAAACTGAGATAATGATAGCAATGAGTTTGCCGGAGATAGGTTTGGTGGAAGAATGAGAGGAAGATTGTGGGAGAATGAGGGAGGAGATGTTGGCTGGAAAGGTTGCAAAAGTGTCAGAAGGTGGCGGAGGAGGTGGTGGTGGTGGTGGTGAAGGAAAGAGTGGGAAAAATGGATTTTGTGTTAAGGGCGTGTTTGGCGGTGATTGAGAAGAAAATGGGAATTTGGGATGAGGTTGGAGTTGAGGTTGAGGAGAAGAGAGGGGTGGATGAGTTATGGAAGGAAGTGAAGTTGGTGGGAGGGAATCAACAACTGGAAAAAAGGGTTGATGGAGGATCCGCCGGTGCCGGTGGAAGACGGCGGTGGTGGTGGTTGTGGAGAAGAAAAGTGTGAATAGAAGAAGAGTGATGATATGTAATGTACAAGGCATTTTTGTGTGAATAGTTAAAGAAAATTCAATAATGAGGGGATTTAGAGAGAAGGAAGAAGCAAGTGTTGATTAGAGAATCACATAGGTGGGGGAGGCAAGAAGCAGATGAAAAGCCCTGTTCTTGAAGAGTAGGGTGGGTAGTTTTACTTGGATAAGAGACGAATATGATTATGGAGAAGACAAAGGTTTTGAGCTTTTGATGATTGCTCATCCACTGGCAATTGATGGCAACTCTTCAGCCATGGCAAAGGGTGTGTGGTATCAATGGTTTAAGAATAGGTTGGTTGGTGAAGAATAAGCCATGAATGAGGAGGAATAGAATGTTTAGTGCAGGCAAACAAGGATATTACATGAACAGTGGCAACAATGAATAAAGAAAGTGCAAATAATCAATCGAAAAATTGGGTTAGTTCAAGAAATTCAAAACAGAGGGACCCTACCATACATAAAAGTACCTTTGATTCTTGCTTTTACTCTCCCTAAAAAGAAATGACCATAAAAAAAGGGGGAAAAGGAAAATAGAGCTCAAGATTCTTACTGTGCAAGTCAATAATGTAATGTACTGGACTAGTAGTACTGTTAGCTGCTATGATTCAAAGGTAAGAAAGTTGTGGATTCATGAAGGTGCTGATGGATAACAGATGGAAAAACAGGCAAAAAAAATCTCTGACAGACAGAGATATTGACCATTGGGATTTTCAACTTTTTCACCCTCGAGAAGGTGGTCCGGTTCTTTCTCTTTTTAAAAAAAAAATTACATTTCAATCAAAAGTCTAAGGATTCGTTTGAACATGTAATATGAAATTATGATATGAAATTAAAGTTTTGTTTAGACATATAATTTAAAAAATTTAAACTGTATTTTTTCTCATAAATATAAAAATCTCACAAGTTGTGAAAACTATTAAATTTTTTCAAATTTTTATAAAATGTTATCAAATAAGCAAATCATAGTTCATAAATAGGATATCGTAATATCCTAAGACACTGTATTAATAAATTGTAAATATATGTGTTCCTTTTATTAATAAATATTTACGATTACAAATTTTTAAGTACAATAATTTATAAAGATTCACTAATCAATAATAATAGTAACTAGTTATTATGAATCTTTGCTAAAATTTTTTGGAGTAACAAGGAAACAGGAAGGAGCAAGCACTGGTCAGCCTGGAGGAAAATATGCCTACCAAAGCAAGAAGGTGGCCTAAGATTTAAGTCTATGTTTGAAATCTCACAAGCCCTGTATGCCAAGCTCTGGTGAATATTCAGAACCCAAAACAATATATGATCCAATTTTTTTTGGAACAAATATTGTAAGAAGTAAATTCGAGCTCTTATAAAATGGAAAGGAGAATCTCAGGTATGAAAGTATATGTTGGTAGATAGAGATAAGCTTGAACAGAAAATATGGTGGGAACCAAAAGGAAGCACTTCTAGTATATGGTTTGAAAACTGGACTAATTTAGGTCCTCTCTTTAGACATACAGAAGTTCATTCTTGTCATATAATGAAGGATGTTGAAAAATTTCTTACAATAAAGGGGTGGAACTTTGAAGAAATGGAGAAGTATATCCCTGAATATGTAGTTGCACATATCATGAACAACATGAGCCAAAGTAAGCTTATAAATGAAAGGGATAAACCTTGGTGGACTGCCACAAGCACTGAAAACTTCAGTGTGAAGAGTGATTGGGAACTATTGAGACATGAGGAAGAGATTAGTGAAGATCTGAAGATGTTATGGTGTAAAGATCTCCCTTTCAAATTCTCTTTCCTAGCTTGGAGAATTTGAAAAGGTAAAATACCAGTGGCACAGTTAATGCATTCATAGAACCCTAATATTTCTCAGTTTTGTAGGTGCTGTGATGTTGCAGAGGTTGAAAATATACATCTTTTTTTGAAGGGAGAGATAGCTCAAGCTACCTGGCAACATTTTTCTAGAGATGCACGGTTTAACCCTTTGATTAATCTCAAACAAAATATAAGAAAATGGTGGAGTTTTGTAAACAAAAATAGGATTAAAATGGTATATCAGGTGGTTCCTATTGTGATTCTATGGTTCCTGTGGAAGAGAAGGAACACAGTACTCTACAACAAAGATAATCTGGGAAGCATAGAAACCTTGAGGAAATTCTTGAAAAGCAGATTTAGGATTCACTGTGAAGGCAAAATAAGTACTCTACAACAAAGATAATGTAGGAAGCACAGAAACCTTGAGGAAATTCTTGAAAAGCAGATTTAGGATTCACTGTGAAGGCAAAAATTGACCTCAGATGGTTGAGATTCTGGAGAGATTTAGGCCAAGGGTCTGCTTCAAAATTGTTAAGTGGCTACCACCACCTGTGCACAGGCTAAAATATAACACAAATGGTGCTTCTAGGTACAATCCTGGACCTAGTTCAGCTGCATTTGTATTAGAAACTCAGGATGGGATTTGTGGTAGCTAAGGGAGTAAACTACAAGACTCCTCTAACCTAGTGGCAAAAGTAAGAGCTATCAGAGAAGGGTTGGTCTATTGTAGAGACAACTACCTTAACAATGTTATTATAGAATCAAATTCTTTGACTCTTGTTCAGATTCTTTTGGGAGAATGGAAGATACCATGGAGCATAACTATTGAAATGGATTGTATCAACACCATAAGGGGTTCTTTATCAGTAAGAGTACAACATTCCCTTAGGAAGGAAAATACTCTTGCTGATTATTTTGCTAATCTTGTTTTCTGTTTTGTAGGTGATTTCCTAATTAACCATTTCCAAGATGTCCTTAACACTGGCAAGAGGATCTTAATGCTTGACAAACAAGGATCTCCTAACATAAGAAGATGCACAACATAACCCACTAGAGAATTCAACAAGATAGATACCTTCTCTAAACAGGCCACTGGCTAAGCAATCCAAGTATTAGATTAAAACAGTACAAGTTACCTAGATTACTATTAATCTAAAGCTATTTCTAGAGGTTTGATTATCCACACCTGTGAGATCTGTTGGGTGTCAATCAATAACAAATCGAGATTAGTAATGCATCTACTCCACTTCACTGCTGGTTACTGGATCTGGATTTATGAGCCTGACCTGCAAAAAAGAGAAACATGAACATCAATCTATAATTATATGATAAATTCCCTCTAACCCCAGCTCTGATGGTGGTATTAACCTCTTGTTAGGTTCATCTCATCGAGTTGGTGGCAAAAGGGAAAAGATTATAGTAATTAGTAGATAGTTAATTGTTGGAACTTAGCTGGGTCTTCATGGTATGGATACATCAAAGTTTGGATCAAAGGTGGTCCTCCCACCTTGATTGGAACGAAGGAGCACAGACTGCACCTGTGATTCCCAAGTTCGGCAGAGAAACTCCATTGACTCAAGCAAGGATTCATACCCTTCCACCAATAACAAATTAGTGATTAAGAGTCAAATCTTAAGAGGAAAATGATAGGTTATGACTGGAGATTGAACTAATCTCGTCGATACGTCTGGCATGCCGCTCGGAGCTCAGTGAGCTCCAGCGACAAGGCGGGAAGAGATCGACCATGGACATGTCTCTCCTTTATTAACTCTTTATCTTCCTTGTGTAGATCTGATTCTATTAATGGGCTACTCTGTGAAATATCGTGATCCTTACCTCGGAGAACCTGTCACCACCTTCCTCCAGCTCAAGCTTTATCGGCGAGATTCTAGGGTTGGTCAGAAGAAGAAGACTTCACTTTCCTTTGTTTTCTTATCTATTCTTTGTTACCTTTCCTTTTGTTTCTTATTTGTTTTTTGTTGGGCCTGACCTGTGTGATTGGGCCTGTGTACAGACCCTTTTTATTTTGTTTTAATAAAGGGCCCGTAGGCCAGCTTTATTTATTTTTAAATAATAACTGGTTATTCTTTAATCTAATCCTTTCACATGGTATGTACGATCTCTTTAGGCCCAGTATGACACCTTTTTTGTTTTTGCAAAATTCAAAATGATGGTGTTTTATTTTACAAAATATAAATTTATGGGTCAAAATTTGTATTTAAAAAAGTTGAACTCATGATTTGGAATCTCAAATCATGATTTTTTGAGAATTTAAGATTTTATCTCATGATTTCTGAAGTCGCATATCCAAACGCTAGCTAAATTTTATACACAATTAAATAAATAAAAGATGAGCTTCCATATAATAATATAAAATTTAAAATCTTAGGACCCGTTAAGCCATGGAAATTATTCACTTTTTTGAATTTTTTTTTACTTTATTTGAAAATTAGCGTTTGGCCATGAAAATTTCAAATATAACTTGAAGTTGTATTTGAAATTTGAAAAACAAACTATGGCCAAACACAACTCCAACTTTAAAATTTTCAAATAAAATAATTTTTTTTCATGACCAAACACCCACTTAAATATAAAATATATTAAATTTTATAATCTAATGAAATAAAAATTATTTACGCAAAATGATATATACTCCCTCCATTTTAATTTATTTGTTTGATTGTGACTTGACACGAGTTTAAGAAATTAAAGAATACTTTGAATCTTATGGTCTTAAACTAATAATTTGTAGAATATATCAAAATGTCCTTTAATCTTGTGATCTTAACCATGTCATGTAAAATGTTAGAATGAAAGAGTTGCCAAAAAAGAAAAATAAATATATTTTTTTAAAACGGACTAAAAAAATTAAGATAAACAAATTGAAATGAAGGAGTATTACTTAAACTCTTCGATCAAAGGGGAATAATAAAAACTCTCTTACTTTACAAAATTGTTGCTCTATTTCTTAATAATAACACAATCCCATAAGTGAGATCTGGGGAGGGTGATATGTACGTAGCTTTACCTCTACCTTATGAAGATAGAGAAGTTATTTTTGATAGACCCTCAGCTCAAGTAAACATATCAAAAATTAAGTATGTAAAACAAATACAGAGTGAAGAAATCATGTTGAAAGCAATTAAAAAGAGAACAAGTAGTGACAATAAATAACACAATAAGTGAAGCAAAGGAAACAACAAGTACTATTAAAATCGAAGAGAAAAATAGTAAGAGAGTAATAATAACAATATTGATAAGGGACCTAGACAATGTTCGACTCCTACTAACCTTCTACCCTAATCCTAGACCTCTATCTTCCTATCTAAGGTCATGTCCTCGATAAGCTGCAGGTGAGGCATATCCTGCCTAATCACCTCTCCCCAAGACTTCTTTGGCCTACCTTTACCTCTTCTTATACCCACTATAGCCAGCCTCTAATACCGGCTCTCTAGAGCATCTATGCATCTTATCTTCACATGCCTGAATCATCTCAATCTCACCCCCCTTATCTTGTCTACCACTATAGTCATTCCCTTATCTATAAATTTATCCCTATTTCTTGTGTGATTCAATCTCAACCTTGTTTGAGTTACTATATTTGTATACAACTGCATTGCATCATCTTAAGGTGTAATTTTGAGCATATCAATGATATCATCATAATGTTAGAGGGTAAATATCTTTATCTGCAAGTTCATTAGTGTAATGACCCTTTCGATCATTCCTGCATTTACGCTTTTTTTGTACTGTTAAAGCTTGTCTGTAGCGGTCTCAGGTCATTTATGGCTTGCTGGGACCGGTGGTTCAGTGCCCTGGGCGTTCGTGTGGTCTTTATGATCGTTTTCCTATTTTAGAGCCTAAACTTAGAATATCATTGACTTTGGTCAACATTCTTGGTAAACTTGCTCGGAATCGAATTCCGACAGTTCCATTAGCCCTGGAGCGTGGTTTTGGTCTAGATAAACCCTTGGCCCGGGTCTGGGAGATTTCAGTTGGGTTTTGTGTTGGTTCTTATGTTTTCTATCCAGTTGAACTTGGAAGTTGATCTTGGTCAATATTCGAAGAAGACGGCCTCAGATAGAAATTCTGTCTGCACTGTTAGTTCCAGAATGTCGACTTTGGGCTAGAGAGACCTTTGGTTCGGGTCCCAAGGCTTCCGAACTCGTTATTGGGTATTGAGTTCCATTTTGGCTTAAGGTTGATTTTTTCAATATTGGGCCCACTTTTCGTTAAATGAACCTATGTTGAGAGTTCCATCAATTCCATTGAGTCCAGAATGTTGTTTATGGTAGTTAGCATAGTTCATTTGCACGCGCGAAGTCCCGGATGAGTCCTGTGGGCCAATCCAGAGACTTTCCCCCCCTTCGTTTTCTGTTGGTTGTTGTTGCAGGTGCAGGCCTATGGCCTTAATCGCGATCGCAAAGGAAGCCATCACGATTGCAATGGTCTGCCTCATTGGTCATCGCGACCGCGAGGGTCCTTTCACGCGATCGCGATGAAGGGCCTGTGGACCAGCCTTCCTTTGCTCTACGCAATCGCGAGATCCTCCCTCGCGACCGCGATGAAGCCTTTCCCTTCTTATTTTCTGCGACCGCGTGGCTAGTCCTCGTGATCATGATGTTCTAGCCAGCGTGGTCCTCGTAACCGCGTGGGTCCCTTTGCGATTGCGAAAAAGGACCTCTGGGCAGTATATAAACCTCTCTCTTTATTTTCTTCACCTCTTTGACGCATTTCTCCATTAAAGTACAGCTCAAGCTCCCCTTTTCTCCATATTACTTCAATTCTTGGTGCTAGAGTGTGATTTTCTTGCCCATGATCATCTCTCCATCATAATTGTAAGTTTTAATCCGTTTAAATTCTGAAATTCTCCTCTTTGATTCCTTGTGTTGTTCCTCTAAATGGTAGGCTGTTTTGAGCCATTTCTGTCACCAATTTCTTCTAGTAATCTGAGCATGCACTCACGGGACTGTGGTGATCATTATACGTGCTTTTGTTTCGGACTTCGAGTTGCGAGGCCTATGAGTCCATCGATGACCCGAATTTTGACCCGTCTAAAATTATTGCAATATGGGTGTCCTTCCTGTATCGCCCATGAAGGGCTTGATAAGATTTGGTAGACGGGGAAAGCTTAGCCCCAAGTATATTGGGCTGTTTGAGATCCTTTAGAGAGTTGGTGGTGTTGCCTATCAGTTAGCTTTGCCTCTGATGTTATCAGCTATGCACCTAGTTTTCCATGTATCGATGTTGCGACGGTATGTTTCAGACGAGTCTCATGTGTTGCAGTGGGATTCGTTTCAGTTGGATGAGTGTTTATCCTTTGTTGAGGACCTGGTAGCTATTTTGGGCAGAGATGTCAGGAGGTTGAGGTCTACGAAAATTCCAATTGTTAAGGTTCAGTGGAGGCACCGTCCAGTCGAGGAGGCTACCTTGGAGACCAAGAGAGAGATGCAAGCTCAGCATCTACAGTTGTTTGAGGCTTCAGGTACTCCCTTGTTCTTGAGATTCGAGGATGAAAGTCTTTTTAGTAGTGGATGATGTAATGACCCTTCCGGTCATTCCCGCATTTACGCTTTCTTTGTACTGTTAGAGTTTACCTGTAGTGGCCCCAAGTCATTTATGGCTTGCTAGGACTTGTGGTTCAGTGTCCTGGCCGTTCGTGTAGTCTTTCTGGCCATTTCGCTATTTTAGAGCCTAAACTTAAAATATCATTGACTTTGGTCAACATTCTTGGTAAACTTGATTGGAATCAATTTCTGATAGTTTTGTTAGCTCTGAAACGTGTTTTTTGGTCCAGGTAGGCCCTTGGCCCGGGTCTGGGAGCTTTTGATTTTGTTTTGTGTTGGTTCTTGTGTTTTCTAGCCAGTTGAACATGGAAGTTTGACCTTGGTCAACACTCAGAGAAGACAACCTCGGATGGAAATTCCAGCATCGCTGTTAGTTCTAGAATGTCGACTTTGGGCTAGAGGGACCTTTGGTTCGGGTCCCGAGGCTTCCAAACTCATTTTTGGGTGTTGAGTTTCATTTTGGCTTAAGGTTAGTTTTTTGGGCATTGGGCCCACTTTTCATTAAGCTGACTTCCGTTGGGAGTTCCGTCAGTTATGTTGAGTTCGGAATGCTATTTTTGGTACGTTAGCATAGTTTGTTTGCGCACACGAAATCCCTAATGAGTCCTGCAGGCCCATTCAGAGACTTTTTCCCCTTGATTTTCTGCTGGTTTCTGTTGCAGGTGTAGGCCTATGGCCTTAATCGTGATCGCGAATGAAGCCATCGCGATTGTGATGGTTTGCCTTATTGGTCATCGCGAGCGGGAGGGTCCCTTCACGCGATCGTGATGAAGGGCTTGTGGACCAGCCTCCCTTTGCTCTACGCGATCGTGAGATCCTCCCTCGCGACCGCGATGAAGCCTTTCTCCACTTGTTCTTCGCGACCACGTGGCTAGTCCTCGCGATCGTGATGGTCTAGCCAGTGTGGTCCTCGCAACCACGTGGGGTCCCTACGCGATCGTGAAGAAGGACCCGTGGGCAGTATATAAACCTCCCTCTTTGTTTTCTTCACCTCTTTGACGCATTTCTCCATTAAAGTACTGCTCAAGCTCCCCTTTTCTCCATATTACTTTAATTCCTAGTTCTAGAGTGTGATTTTCTTGCCTATGATTGTCTCTGCATCATAATTGTAAGTTTTAATCAATTTAAATTCTGAAATTCTCCTCTTTGATTCCTTATGTTGTTCCTCTAAATGGTAGGCTGTTTTGAGCTATTTCTATCACTAATTTATTCTAGTAATCTGAGCATGCACTCACGGGAGTGTGGTGATGATTGTATGCTCTTTCGTTTTCGACTTTGAGTTACGAGGCCCACAGGCCTGTTGGTGACCCAAATTTTGACCCGACTATAATTATAGCAGTACGGGTATCCTTAGCTTCATTTTAATGCATAGTTTATGTTTATGATAGTTTGATTTTGTTTTGGATCTTCTCAGAGCGGTTTGGGCTTGGACATCGTCGTTTTAACAGCTTGTTGTCGGACGAAAGGTAGGTTACAGTTTAACTCTTCTAGACTTTGCGTATATAGGCTATAATTGTACTAATTATCATCCTTGGGTTGGGTTTATTAGCTTGGTACCCCATACCTTATCCGCTTCTTCATGTCCGTCTTATTTTTGCTTCGATGATTGTAGTATTTGTTATAGTTGTTTATATCACCCTTATGGTCCAGTGTAGTCTTATATTTGACTCTGGACCATAAATGGTGGGTTATTTGGGAATGTCCGCGAGTCCCGCACATCAATACTTTTATTATAGAGCTGGGTTTATCTGTTGTAGAATGATTGGAGCCTGTGCAGGGCTGAATAGGTTAATTGTGAGCGGTTGAGCTACTATTTGTGATTGAGCATGCCGTTATCATGTATATAAGGAAATTTCTTCATGTTTTACTACGGTTTTGGCTTCGGGCCCACTATTAATGGTTTTCTAAACCTTGCATGGCCCCGAGGACCCATTTTTGGTAAAAATGGTTATAAAAGGTTTGGAATTGTTTTCATGGATCTTCTTGGGGTAAGAAAGAGTTAAAAGGTGATTTATCACTGTTTTCACACTTATACTAGACTCTGTTGGGCCGTAGTGCTAGATCTGGTTTTCTATTGATTTGAGATGCTACTAGACTCGGACGGACCGAGCATCAGACCTATTTTACCACTGTATTAGACCCGATTATTCCCGGCATCCTTGATGTGGTTTTTGAGACTTGATGCATGTTTTTAGACCCGGGTAGGCTCTAGGCATACATTTTCAAGACTTAGGCTACGTATTTGGATCCGAACACACTCTGGACTGTTATTGAGACTTGAGATTTAGTATGTGGTCGAGGACCTCTATGGACCTTGCCAATCCGGACCAGGAGCTACGTGCTGAGTTTGTGTAGGAGAGGTATACAGTGTAGTTGAGGTATACGAGTCGTGTCCTTCCATGGATCCTACCTGCTTAGCCCATAGGCGCCGGAGGAGGTACATACGAAGTTATTATTCCACCTTGTTTTTACTATTGCATCATATCATTCATTTGCGTGAGGTTCCACCCTTGTTTGTTGTTTGCTGATTGTACGTTCTGGTAGTATGGGATGCTGGAGGGTTTCACTTCACTTGCATGCGTTCCTTGGGTGTATGAGTGCCTGTTGGGACTGTAGGTAGACTGATTGTTATTTTATCGCGATATTGATTCTCATTGTGGTTACATTCGATGATTGGACATTGAGAGTTGTATTGTATACTTTTAGTTCTCTTGATGGTTATACTTAGGCTATCGGTTGATTATTCCTGACTTGAGAGTGGTATTACTAGCATGACTTGGTTATTAGTCTTGTTTTCGAGCATGATTATCGTTACTTCCTTTCCTTCTCCTTTTTTTACTTGAGGTTATCGGTATACTGCCTTCTTCTTAAAATCTCTTTATATACTATTATTGCTAGGACCCCAGGTGCGTTCTTTCTTCCTTCGCCCGTGTTTTGTGATGTATATTTCTATTAACTAGCCTGGTATGTTGTTTTCTTCTTATATCCTTCTGTGTTAGCTTTCGTGTACCTATTCGTTTCCTCTGTGACTACTTCCTTGATTTCTGCTATATTATTGCTCTTATATTTTATATGCGTCCAGTCGGTATATGATACCTACTGGGTACCTGTTGCTTAGCAATCGGTTCTCATACTTTACTCTGCATTTTTCTGGTGCAGATCCTAGTGTGGGCCATCAACGTTGATCCGTTGGAGACTCATGTGGGCTGATTTTTGGACTATTCTAGGCTGAGGTGAGCTCTTGATGATCGGAGCTTAGCTTTTAGCTCATCTTATGTATCTTGTACTCTTTTTTCTATTTAGAGACAGATGTGTATATATTCTTTTGGATCCTTTATACTCTGTATATTTAGTGCCGACTCTTATACTATGATACTAGGTTTTGGGTTTGGTTTATCTTCCGTTTATGTATTCCTGTTGCTTATTTCTTTACCTTGTTCCCCTGCTTCTGCTTATTTATACTATTCTTCCCCAGGCTTATTAGATAGTAGCCCATTTCTAACTGTTCCTGGCTATGGGGATTGGTTCGCCTACCAGAGGGTTGTAGGTGCCATCATGACCGAGAAATTGGGCCGTGACAATTAAGGGCAAACAACTATTCCCATTCTTCTACAACGGGTGACTCAAGTTTTCGACAACCTTCTGAAAAGCCTAGATAGCACACCCTACTTTTCCCTCTATCTAAGGATAGCTTTACCCTTACCCATCTATTCAAGTAGGTATACATAAAGGGAATATAGTATGTAAAAATAAAGTTGCATGGAGTCTATAACATATATGCAAGAAAGTACAAAATGCATTTAATCATGTGAACATGTGAGCCACTAGGAAGGGCTTTTAGCCTATAAACATATAAGCCTGGTAGACGTATGACGTATCAACCGATGAACTATAGGGACATGTACGCTAGGTGCCGGTAAGCTGAGAAAGCCTATGGTGTATGAGCATGTGAGCTATAAGATAACATGTAAGAAAATGAATTATAACATAAAATCTATCATGTAATTATATACACAAGTAGACTATATATATACTTAATGCGGAGGCCTTTAAAATTTGAAAGCATATAGCATATAAGAAAGTTTATTATGACATATGAACATGTGGACTATAACCTTTAAACATATACACCTATAACCTACAAGCAAAATAAACGTATATCATATGGAGTTCATGACTAAGTGTTTTAATTATTAGCTAGTGAAGTATAAACACCAAAGATTGGGTGGTATAACTCAAAGGATGCCTATACCTGAGTAGAAGTGGGAGTGTATCACTATGAACTTCGTGGTTGGGTTGCCTCAGATTTTGGGAAAGTTTGACTCTATTTGTGTGATTGTGGATAGATTGACCAAATCATCTCATTTCATTCCGGTGAAGGTGACCTATAATGCAGAGAAGTTTATAAGGATATATATTCAAGATGTAGTCCGCTTGCATGGGGTGCCCATTTCCATCATTTCAAATAGAGGTACTTAGTTCACATCTCACTTTTAGAGTTCTATACATCGTGAGTTGGGTACTCAATTGGACATGAGTACAACTTTTCATCCACATATGAATGGTCAATCAGAGCGGACTATTCAGGTTTTGAAGGATAGGCTTTGAGCTTTTTTGATTGACTTTGGTGGTCATTCGACCAGTTCTTGTCTTTAGTGGAATTTGCCTACAACAATAGTTACCATTCTAGCATCCAGATAGTACCATTTGAGGATTTTTTTGGGAGGAAATGTAGATCTTTGGGTTGTTGGTTTAATTCTTTCGAGGTTAGGGATGGGGTAAAGTTGATTCAGGATAGGCTCTTGATAACTTAGAGTAGGCAAAAGAGTTATGCAGATAGGAGGGCTCATGACTTAGATTTCATGATTGGTAAGCAGGTCATGTTAAAAGTATCACCCATGAAGGGGTTGATGAGGATTGGGTAAAAGGGCAAGCTTAGCCCGGGTTTGTTGGTCCTTTTGAGGTTCTTCAGCGTATTAGGGAGATGGCCTATTAGTTGGCTTTGCCTCTGAGTCTTTCACTGTGCATCTAGTTTTCCATGTCTTTATGTTGAAGAAGTACCATTTTGATGGTTCTAATGTGATTCAGCGGGACTCAATGGATTTGGACCAGAATCTGACCTTTGAGGAGGAGCATATAACTATTTTGGATAGGCAGACTAGGGAGTTGAGGTCTAAGAGTATTCATTCTGTGAAGATTCAGTGGAAACATAGTCTAGTTGAGAAGGCTATATGGGAGACAGAGTTGGACATGCAGAGTAGATATCCCCAGTGTTCAACAATTTAGGTACCTGCCTTACTTTTATATTCGAGGACAAACATTTATTTTAGTGGTGGATAATGTAATAACTCCCATAATGATTTTTGGATTTTTATGCATTTTGATCATTTATATTATGGTAAATGTGGTCTATGAGAGTGGGTCGCATGATTCTCGAGTTGTTTGGTTGGATTTTATGTGAATTTTTCACTTTAGATGGTTTTGAGGTTGATCTGGTTGACTTTGGTCAGCATTTTTAGATTTAAACATTGTATGATAATTTCGTTAGTTTTGTTAGCTTCGAAATGCCATTTTTGGGCTAGTAACACGGTTGGTATGAGTCTCAAGTCTCTCAGATGCATTTTGGGTAGTTGGTTAGAAAGGTGGAAAGATTAGGCCTAGAGTTGACTTTGGTCAACATTCTTCGAAAATGACCTCTGTTGGTGAATCCAACAATTTTATTGAGTCCGGAATATCGAGTTTTCTATAAGAATGTTTGGTTTGTGTTCGTGGGGGCTCTAAGAGTGTTTCGAGGGTCGATTCTAAGTTTGAGAGTTTGGGTGTTGTGCTGTTGGATTGTTGTGTCTGGTGCAATAGCACCTACGACCTTAGGCACGCACCGGCAGATCCATTCCTACGGCCAAAGGGTTACTCCTGTTGAGCCTTTCCATCTTGTGATGGGCCGCTACTGTGGATCCTCTTTCGCATCGACGATCTCGTAGTAGTGGAGTCTTACCACACCATCGAGCTTGCTCCTGCGGAATGAGTTCACTCCTGTGGAATGACTTTGCTCCTGCAAAGGTCTTCCAGACTAAAGGTTCTCGCCGTTGCAGACCTTTTTTTGCACCTGTAGGCTTGCGCTTATGGGCTTCTGTCCGCGCCTGCGAGAGTCCACTTGGAAAGTGACTTCCATCGCGCTGGAAGAATCCTCACGCCTATGATGCTGCACCTGCGACTAGATGTCCGCAGGTGTGGAAATTATTGTTACCTTAATAATGGGCTTTCCTTTTTCACTCTATTCTTTCATACCTCATATATGGAGCTTGAGAACTCAATTTTTGACGATTTCGAGGGGATTGTTTAGATTTCTTCATTGGATAAAGTTAAACAATGGTAATTTGTTGATTTCAAGCTTGATTTTAATTCTATTTTCAATGAGATTTCATATTTGAACTACTTAAGCTTTGGGTAAATTTATTTTTTCAATAAAATTCTAGTTTTTTCCTTGTGGGCTCAGGGTTGAATTATTGGATCCAGATTGGAACTTTAGCAATATGGGTATCATTGGACTCTTCTTTTTGTGTAGAACCTGGCTTTTGATAGATTGGTTTTGTTCAGAAGCTATTCAAAAGGGAAGGCTCAGGTGTGATCAAGCAGAGACTTGCGGGTTTGTTTTAAGGTAGGTTATGGCTTAGCTTTCTTTAGACTTTGCTTGAATGAGAGATTTATCGTGTAAAACATGCTATGGGTTGGGTGAAATTGTAGATTGGAGTACTAAATGAGATGAATTATCAGTGTAATGCCCAAATTGGGGCATATACTGTGTTGGCTGACAAGGAACTAAGATTCTTGGCTTGATATTGAGTCTCGTGGCCGTGTTCATGGATTTATTGTGATTCTGAGATTTTGAACATATCTGTTGTATTTGATTTATTTTCATTTTTGTGTTCATGCATACTCATTCATCTTATGGTACATGAAAATATTATATTTAGAGAAAATGGTTTGAAAGAATGATTTGAAATAAAATAAATGATTTTAGTCCCATTTCGAGTCCAGGTCATTGGTACTGATAATTAGTATCAGTTCGAGTCTGAGTCATTGATATTATTTTTAGTCTTGGTTCGAGTTCATGTATGATACTTAGAAGTCCCAGTTTAAGTCCGGGCATGATATATGGATCTCGTGAATCCCTCGTAGGTCCCACCTTTGCAACTAATCACTGGAGGGGGTTTATATCAGTAGGCATTAGCCATTGCATTTCATATCATTGTATTGATTATCATTTAGACTATCGTTGTGATTGAGATATATCATATTATCATTGGTGTTGAACTGCTGAAAATTTTCTGCATGCAGGTTTACTTTAGTGCAGGTTTACTTTAGTATTCTTTATTAAATGTAGTAACTGCTTAAGCTCAATCAGTCTATGATGCCTCTTGAGTACAAGTGGATCATACTCACTCCTACTTTCTGCATCCTTCTGATGCAGATCCTGGTTTGAGCAGACCCCATTATTGAGTTCATGCTTGTGATTGCTATTTGAAGTTGTTGCGAGCTCCTGCTTCAGAGATTGAACCAGCTTCATCTATTATTTACTTTATGTCTGTTTTACTTCCTAGACATCATTGGACTATTTAGTTTTGACATTGTAGTACGTTTTTGTACTTAGGACTTCTGAGTCTTAAGGATTGATGGCTTATCTTGTTCAGTACAAGTATTTGATGCTTTTAGACATCGTGTTTGTTCAACGCGATTGAATACCTTATTTTTTTCCTTTATTGCAATTTTTGTGTTTGTTGAGTTTGGCTTACCTATTGATAAGTAGGTAATCTACCAACTTATTAAATCTTTAATCATGAATTATTACTATGTTTTGATAAGATTTAGAGGTTCTTATGGCCTTTATTGATGTGAATGAAGGTACTCTTGGTCAAAAGTAGAAAACAAGAAATTAGACCCAAAAGAGCTCAAAAGGAGTTGAAGTGTTAAGTGATCAAGAGAGATGAAGATTCTGCCAAGCGGTACGTCCGCTTTGCAACAGGCATAATGCTTGGTGCGGTCCGCACCTTCCTCTGCATGAAGCTCAGAAGAAGAAGAAGAATCTTCTAAGGGGTGCAGCCATCGTGCGATGTGCACTCTGCCTGGTGCAGTCTGCAACCCACTTCACACAACACCTGAAGTTCAAGCCAAGTCACTGGTCCACTGATGCACAGCTGTGCGATGTGTAAAGTGAGACGTGCAAAATGCATATCGCGGTGCACATCTCCTGAGAGGCATTTTTGTTCACACTTATGTGACGATTTAGGAACATTCTAAAACTAAATTTGGGCATCGTTTTTTATAGTTTTGAATAGTTTTTTAGTTTTTGGAATATTGTTGAAAAAGTTTTCTCTCCCAAGGTAAGATAGAGGGTTTTCACTCAATTCTCTCCATCTTTAACCTTGGATTCACCATAGTTTTGTAAATTGAGCTTGAATATTAGAAATTTCTTCCGTTAATGAAAAGGAATTTGAATCACCCACTTGGTATTGCTTCTTATTCCTTTAGCATGAGTGGCTAAGTCTTCTTGTCTAAGGGTATGTGAATGATGGGTACTTGATTAATGGTATGGGTCTTGCTTATTTGTGTTTATAATTGCTAAATTAATATGAGTCTAGTGAACTCTCAATGTTTTAACTCTAAAATTAATGGTTGCAAACATTGATTGAAATTACTTGATTGTGTTCTTGCTTGAGAAAAAGGTTCATAATTTTGGATGAGAATTCACTAGTGGGTACTTAGGTGTCCATTTAGATTGAGGCTAGAAATAACTCTATTCGCCGGAAACACCCATTTAAGAGTCTAAGCTAGAGATAGTAGGACTTCCCCAAGCCTATGTTGGTTGGTTGATGATAAAACCACGGTGCTTGAACAAAGACCATTGGATATATGTTTGTGAGATCGAAAGGCTAACATTCATGCTTAAAACCAATGCTAGCAATGTTGTTTAACAAGAATTCACGTAATTGAGCAAGTACCATGACCCGTGTTTGAGTCCCATCGGAAGCATATCCCTAGTCATCCTCTCTCTTGATACAAGCCCACATTTAATTTATTGCTTTGCTTGAATTACGACTTGTGACAGATTTCCCCATTCCCCGATTTCCCCCTTTTTACATTTCTTGTTATTTGAACATTGACTCTATTGGTGATTAATATACGACAATCCTTTAGGCAGCTCTACCATTCGCTATGGGATCGACCCCGACTCCTATCGAGAATTATAAATTTTGTTTTGCTTAATAATTGCTTTTACCTCCGTATGGAGAGTGTTACTTGAGCGTTATCAAATATAGCGCCGTTGTCGAGGAATGGCTTTTGAGTAGCCTTTTTGATTTACTATTGAAACCACTTTGTGAGTTTTTGTTCATTTTTATTTTGTTTGTTATTTTTGGTTTGAACAGTTTGCATCCAGGAATCCCAAATACTTCTCACTCGACTCACATGCACTTGTTGAGGTGAATATAGTAGACTATAGGTTGTTGATGTTGGGAGACGAGGGGGAAATGGGTGCTACCTATGCTAAAGAAATGGATGAATGGAGAAAGAATGGTGCACGAAGGGATAGAGAACTATCAGTCACTAGAACACTCCTTGAATTCATGACCATGAGTGTGATGAACAACACATTTGAGACGGTTAACACCATTGGTGTTGTTGGGGCTGTCAAATTAGTAGAAGAAGTGGAGTGTTCTAGTGAATATAGTGAGGAAAGATGGGTTACAAATCATTAGATGGGTTCCCATGAAGGTCTCCAAAAAGCAAGCCCAAGTCAGGGGAGACAAGATCATGGGAATCACGGTTGGAATGTGCATAATGATGTTTCTAGTGTTTAAAATATGCTTGCAAGAGTGTTGGAGAAGGTAGAGTCCACTGAAGAAGGCGTCAGGGAGTTGAGATATGACTTGGGAGCCTGGCTCAAACTGTGCACTCACACTCCATAGCTATTGAATGACTTGAAGAAAGAATGGTATGGCTTACTTTCCAATTCGAATCCAAGCAAGGCAACAAAGATGAAGAAATTAATGATATAAAGGACCTAACCGGTGCCATTGAGATTGCAATTCCAACTAGGAGTATGCCTAGAAACAAGAGGCCTTGGGGAAATGGTTTATCCAAAACTCTAAATCAGAAGAACAAGGTGCCTAAAGTTTGCAAACCTTTCCCTAAATGTCCACCTCCTTTTCCCCAATGTTTATTGCAAGAAAGTGAGAATGAGCATCCGGGAGAATTTGAATCTATGTTTAAGAGAATCATCATCAATATTCCATCAAGTAGTGCTTTCAACAAAATGCCCGAGTATGCCAAGTTTGTGAAAGAAATGTGCACTACATACAATTTGGTAGATTGTGGGGTTGTTCACATGTCCCCTCAAAGTAGTGCAATATTATCGGGAGACTTTGTTAATGATGAGGTAACTTTGGGTGTGCACACTTTTTGTGATGCGAATGGGGTGCAAAGATCTATAGAATTGGTGTGCGTTGAAAATGCAAGTGTAAACCTGATGTCGCTAACCACCTTTAGATGGTTGGAGCTTGGGCAACCTACCATCACAGATAAGAACTTTCTCATGGTGGATCAGTCGATAAGGCACCCCGTAGGGGTTGGATACTATATTTTGGTAAAGGTGAGTCGGCTTGTGTACCCTATGTACTTTTTTATGCTTGATCGCAATGGGAGCTTTGAGATACCAATTATCTTAGGCCAAGTCTAAAAAACAGGGCGCACATTAAACAAAATAGACTTGGGAGAATTCAAATTCTCCATGAATGAGATAGAGGAAACCTTTGATTTGTGTAGATCCATGCAACAGCCAAATGACCTTCAAATGGCTTTCGCAATTGGTAAGATTAAAGAAATCATTGACCTACACGTAAAAGAAGGGTTTGTGGATGAAGCGTTGGAAGCGGTTTGGTTGAATTATGATTGTGAGGGGATAGAAGAATACGATGAGATATGTTGTGCTTTAGTGGGAATGGGGTCCTACTCCTATCCCTCGAAGAAGCTTGACCTTAACTTGAAGAACCGATAAACCCCTCCTTCCAATCCCTCTATAGTCAAATCCCTAGTATTGGAGTTGAAGCCCTTACCATCACATTTAAAGTATGCATACTTGGGCACCAATGAGATATTATTGGTGATCATCTGTAGCAAGTTCAAGTGCAAAACAAATGGAAGCACTACTCGGGGTGTTGAAGAGGCATATCCGGGCTTTGGGGTAAACCATTGCTGACATAATAGGCATACCCCCAGGAATATGCACACATAAAATTAATCTTCAAGAAGAATGCACACCGTCAATTGAACATCAAAGGAGGCTAAATTCGCCTATGCAAGAGGTGGTTAAAAAGGAGATCATAAAGTGGTTAGACGCCGGAGTCGTCTTCCCGATATCCGACAGCACCTGGGTCAGCCCAGTTCAAAGTGTGTCCAAAAAAGAGGGGATTACCGTTGTACCCAATGAAAAGGAAGAGATGATTATTTTAAGACCCGTGACCGGGTGGAGGGTGTTTATGGATTATCAAAAGTTGAACTCATGGACCGAAAAAGACCATTTTACCTTTCTTTCATGGATCAAATGCTTGATATATTGGCTGGACGTGGCTTCTAATATTTTCTTAATGGGTATTCAGGCTATAACCAGATATCGATTGGCCCAGAAGATCAAGAGAAAACAACTTTCACCTACCCCCATAGGACATTCACATTTAAAAGAATGCCCTTTGGGTTGTGCAATGCCCCAGCTGCATTGCAACGATGTATGATGTCCATCTTTTTAGACATGGTTGAAGATACTATGGAGATCTTTATGGATGACTTTTAGATGATTGGAGATGCATTTGATGATCACCTAGAGCATTTGGAAGAGGTGCTTAAGTGGTGTGAAGAAACAAACTTGGTGCTTAATTGGGAGAAGTGTCATTTTATAATAAATAAGGGGATTGTGTTGGGGCATAAAATATCTGAAAAGGGGCTTAAAGTTGACCAAGCTAAAATCAAAGTAATCTCTAAGCTACCCCTTCTAAAGACTATAAAAAGATTATAGAGTTTTCTGGGTCATGCCGGGTTCTATAGGTGCTTCATCAAGGACTTTTCAAAGGTTGCTTATCCATTATGTAAGTTGCTTGAAAAAAAAAGCCAAATTTGACTTCGATAGTAGTTGCATGACATCTTTCCTCACATTGATCATTACATCGGATTGGTCAAAGCCATTCGTGCTTATGTGCGATGCCAGTGGTGTGGCTTTGGAGCACTCCTTGGCCAACAAAAAGAGAAACTCTTCCACCAAATCTACTACGCAAGCAAAACATTGAATACAACCCAAATGAATTAACCATAACGGAACAAGAGTTGTTAGCCGTGGTATTTGCATTTGAAAAGTTCTGGGCATACCTTTTATGGACCAAAGTCATCGTGCATACTGATCATGCAACGATAATATACTTAGTGGCAAAGAAGGATGATATGCCCCAGCTGATTCGTTGGGTCTTGTTGCTCCAAGAATTTGATTTTGAAGTAAAGGATCGAAAGGGGTGCAAAAATCAAGTGGCTAATCACTTGTCTAGACTAGAAGAAGAGGGAAGGCCCATAGAGGATCTTGAGATAAATGATTCATTTCCCGACAAGTGTATTTTGGCTGCCTCGCATGATCTCACACCCTGGTTTGATGACTTTGCTAACTTCTTAGCAAATGACATACTTTCGGATGGTTTAACCTCACATCAGATAAAGAAATTTCTTCATGATGTTCGGAAGTTTTATTAGGATGAGCCATACCTCTTTCGGGTGTGTGCCGATGGCATGATCCGGAGGTGCATACCCGAAATCAAAATGATTCCTATTCTTAATGCTTGCCACTCTTCACCCATATGTGTTCACCACAGGGGTATGCGAACAACATCAAAGGTGCTACAAAGTGGGTTTTACTGGCTGACACTCTTTCAAGATGCCCATGATTTCGTGAAGGAATGTGACAAATGGCAACGCGAAAGGGGTGTGCCTCGGCGCCATGAGCTCCCATTGAAAATAATCCTTGAAGTGGAATTATTTGATGTATGAGGCATTGATTTCATGGGACCATTTGAGAGTTTGTATAGAAATACTTTCATTCTAGTAGCTGTGGACTACGTCTCCAAGTGGGTTGAAGTTGTGGCGTTGCCAAACAATAAAGGGAAGAGCGTCATAGCTTTTCTAAAAAAAGATATATTCACTTGGTTAGGTACCCCCGTGCCATCATTAGTGATAGGGTTAAGCCTTTTTGGAACAAATTTTTTAATGCTCTTCTTGAAAAGTATGGAGTAAAGAATAAAGTAGCTACCCCTTACCACCCACAGACAAACGGACAAGTTGAGGTATCTAATAGGGAGATCAAGTCCATTCTTACAAATTCGGTAAATGTCAATAGAACGTATTGGGCCTGGAAGTTGGACGATGCACTATGGGCCTATAGGATAGCATACAAGACCCTGATTGGTATGTCTCCCTATCAAATGGTCTTTGGCAAAGCTTGTCATCTCCCAGTAGAACTTGAGCATAAAGCTATGTGGGCTTTAAAGAAGCTAAACTTGTATTAGGAAAAATCCGCTCATGGTAGAGTTAAGGACCTCAACGAGATAGATGAGTTCTTAATGCGCTCATATGAAAGCGCCTCACTCTACAAAGCCCACATGAAACACTATCATGATCAGCAAATTCTAAAGCGATAATTCTCTCCCGGAGATTGGGTGCTCTTATTCAACTCTAGACTCTGACTTTTTTTGGGAAAATTAAAGTCAAAATGGTCTAGCCCCTTCAGAGTGTGTCAAGTCTTTACAAATGGTGCAATAGAGCTAGAAGCTGAAAATGGCTCAATTTTTAAAGTGTGGGCAACGAGTAAAGAAGTATTTGGGAATACCTGAAGAGGTCACAATCTTAGAAGCCATTTACCTAGATGAGCCATGAGTGGGAGGTACCATCGTCGAGCTGTGACATTAAGCCAAGCACTTCTTGGGAGGCAACCCAAGCATTTAACTTTACTTTCCATATTTTTTTATTTTTGGTGTTATTTGATATTTCTTTTGATCGCTCGTGTTGGGTTTTGAGATATTTTATTGCCCTTGTCGGGCCTTTATTTCACTGTTAGATAATTTATTTGGCCCTTGTCGGGCACATTTATGTTAGTTTGGTTAATTAGTGCTTAATTGTGACCTTGCCAGGATTGATATTTTTAATTGTTGATTGTGTTGCCGGATTAGTCCAACATGATGCCATTATTTCACTACCCGTGCCTTGCAAATGCGCTAAGGCCTACGTCGAGGCTTGTTTTCAAATAATTCATGAGCATGCAAATTTGTAATTGCCTTGTTAATAGTAGATTGGCAATAAAATCCAAGGGTTTCTTTAATACCACGGTTCTTTCCCAAGGAGCAAATGTTTTCTTTATTTGTCTTCTTTCTTTTATTTTTGTGTCAAAATGCTAAATTTTAGTTTTAATTTGAGTCCGTGCTTTGCTTGTCCCAAAATGGACCCGCCCAAAAAAATTTCTTGGCAAGAAGGTTTTGAAAATTAAAGGAAAGAGGGAAAATAAATATTAAGGAAATAATTCTCTTATCATGACTTGCACACTCTCGGTTTGGCTTGATCAATTCACAAACGAGTGTATAATGAATTTAGAATAGCTTGTCATTTGTCAAAATTGATTTTGAGACTAATATTGAAAATCCTTGTGTTGTGATGCCTTGCATGGTGAGGCTATCCTTTGATTCTTGTGCATGTGTGTCATCTTGAACTTGCCTTGAATGTGATTCAAGGCGAAATCCTAGATGTGACCGAGCTTGGAAGATGATCTTAGGCCCTCTTTGAATAGCCACTTCACCCAAATACCTTTCCATGACAGTGATCCTAGTGAACCCTTTTGAGCTTGTGACCTTTCTTTGGCACCTTGTTGACACCTTGACCTTTTGGAACCTCTATTCTTGCACCCATCCTCCCTAGTGGCTCGAAAGTTAAAAATAGGCTAAAAGCTTAAGTTTGAGGGGGAATTAAAATGATAACATATGCAAAAGCCTAAGTTTGGGGGTGTATGTACTCAATGTGGAGAAGAAAAGGAATGCACTTCAAGTGCAAGGTAGCACCATATGTTTAAATTGAAAGTTGCTCCAAAGTCCAATGCACTGAGCATAATGAAAATAAAAGAATTGGTGCTACCAAGTGAAAGTGATACAAGGAGGTTGAATGATCAAGTTGAAGGGAAAGGCTTAGGTTGTGTGAGGGAGAAATAAGGTGAAGTCAAAGTTAGAAAATATGAGCGGTGTTCAAAATGATAACAAAGAGCATTCGGGAGGTTTAGTCACTTGAGCCAAATGCAATCCTCACCCTAGCCCTAGCCAACATCGTAACCCGCAACTCCTTTGTGATTCCTAGTTTGGTCACTCTATATTAGTGGCGATTTACATGAAGGGCAAGACTATGGTTCAACATGTGTGCACTTGAACTTTCTTGAGAGAGTGAGAGTATTTGTGGTTATCTTATAATCCCTTGTATTATGAATTGCATGATTGTGAGTGGGATTCTCTCTTGTGGTGAGTGACATCATGCACTCGGATTGATACATAAAGTCTCTATTTCAATTGAGAGGAATGAATGAGATAGGTTGTGTGGCGAATCTTGAGGCAAACCTTGATGGTCCATGCCAATGACTTAAGAAGCTTAATATCTTGTTTTGAATGACGAATTCCCTTGATTTGAATGTGAAATGAAGTCTTTTTGATGAAAGTTTTAAAATGATCATTTGCCTTGATAATGTGGTGGTCCAAATTGAGATAAGTATGGTAGTTGAGACTTTTGTTTGAGTCTTTTATTTATTATTTTTCTTAGTTTTTAGAATATACTAACCTTTTTTGCCTTAATTGAGTTTTAGAGCATAATTCATTTCTTACCTTGTGAGTATTTTGCTTGAGGACAAGCAATAGTTCAAGTTTGGGGTTTGATAAGTCGGTAATCTACCAACTTATTGAACCTTTAGTCATGAATTATTGCTATATTTTGATAAGATTTAGAGGTTCTTATGGCCTTTATTGATGTGAATGCAGGTACTCTTGGTCAAAAGTAGAAAACAAGGAATTAGGCCCAAAAGATCTCAAAAGGAGTTGAAGTGTGAAGTGATCAAGAGAGATGAAGATTCTGCCGAGAGGTGCGGCCGCATTGCGACATGCACAATGCTTGGTGTGGTCTGCACCTTCCTCCGCATGAAGCTTAGAAGAAGAAGAAGAATCTTCTAAGGGGTGCGACTGCCGTGCAACACACACTCTGCCTGGTGCGGTCCGCACCCCACTTTGCATAACACTTGAAGTTCAAGCCAAGTCACTGGTCTGCTGATGCAGAGTTGTGCGATGCCCACAATGAGACGTGCAAAATGCACGTCGTGGCGCACATCTCTCGAGGGGCATATTTGTCCACTCTTATGTGACGATTTGCGAACATTCTAAAACCTAATTTAGGCAGAGTTTTTTTTATAGTTTTGAATAGTTTTTCAATTGTTGGAATATTGTTGAACAATTTTTCTCTCTCTAGGCAAGATAGAGGGTTTTCACTCAATTCTCTCCATCTTCAACCTTGGATTCACTATAGTTTTGTAATTTGAGCTTGGATATTGGAAACTTCTTCCATTAGTGAAAAGGAATTTGAATCACCCACTTGGTATTGCTTCTTATGCCTTTAGCATGAGTTGCTAAGTCTCCTTGCCTAGGGGTATGTGTTGATGGGTGCTTGATTAATAAATATAGGTCTTGCTTATTTGTGTTTATAATTGCTAAATTGATATGGGTCTAGTGAATTCTCCTTGTTTTAACTCTAAAATTAGTGGTTGCAAACATTGATTGAAATTACTTGATTGTGTTTTTACTTTAGAAAGAGGTTCATAATTTTGGATGAGAATTCATTAGTGGATACTTGAGAGTCTATTTAGATTTAGGCTAGAAATAGCTCAATTCACCGGAAACACCCATTTAAGAGTCTAAGCTATAGATAGTGTGACTTCCCCAAGCCTATGTTGGTTGGTTGATGATAAAACCATGGTGCTTGAACAAAGACCATTGGATATATGTTTGTGAGATCGAAAGGTTAATATTTATGCTTAAATCCAATGCTACCAATGTTGTTTAGCAAGAATTTATGTAATTGAGCAAGTACCTTAACCCCTGTTTAAGTCCCATCGGAAGCATATCCCTAGTCATCCTCTCTCTTGATACAAGCCCATATTTAATTTATTGCTTTGCTTGAATTACGACTTGTGACAGATTTCCCCATTCCCCGATTTCCCCCTTTTTACTTTTCTTGTTATTTGAACATTGACTTTATTGGTGATTGATATACAACAATCCTTTAGGCAGCTCTACCATTCTTTGTGGGATCGACCCTGACTCCTATCGGGAATTATAAATTTTGTTTTGCTTAACGATCCCTTTCACCTCCACATGGAGAGTGTTACTTGAGCGTTATCACCTACCATAGTTAAATTGGAGTAGGTGTCATCACAACTCGAGTGATTTTAGGTCGTGACAATACCTTATCTTTATGAAGGTCCTATTACCCCTCTAAGTTATTTTAAAATGGAATAAATACCATCCTAAGCGCTGGCATGGCATAGAAAACTAAATTCTTTTTAGGAAACAAAATACATGCACTGGCACGTGCTATAATTTTTTAAAAATATTTTAATGATCAATTTCATTTTTCCCCTTTTTGTTTTTCTTATATCCAATTTTCTAAATCAAATATGATTTCATTTAATCTAAAACAGCAACAATATCCATTAGTCTCTTTGATTCCAACAATATAATCAGAACTTTTAGGATTCCTCTTTTAGGTAATTTTGACAGAACAATTTGTCCAGTTAAATTAGAATCTGATGATTGTATTCCCAAATAAGTCTTGCCGGTGATATCCTCCATTTGGGAATTGAATTTCATTGAGGTAATTATTGCAAGTAGCACAATAAATAGTCATAGGTAGTATTTTGCACACCTTTATCTCCCAATTCATTGATTGTCTTCACCTTGAAATCTTTGACAAGTTCAAAACCTTGCTCTCTGCCATGACTTTTTATCAGTCCAAATTATCAGAAAACCCAGTTGAATCAAAGTGTAGCCGATGAAGATTTGAGGGAGAATCAAATCAAATCTATTTTGAGATAAGTTGGTGAAAATTTGTGTGGGAATCAAATTAAATTTTTGGGCTAAATGTACGAATTAGATATCAGGAAGAAAAGGATATCAAATGGGGTAGAAGAGGTTTAGAAGAGGAAGGAATTTTTTTGAATTAAAATTATAGGTCCATAAGATCGTCTTTTATTTATTCTCAAAAAATTCTGATCTACAAAATAAGGCCATGACCCAAAACCAAAACAAAAAAGAAAAAAAAGCCAGTCATGTCCAAGATAGACCAGGCCTAAAATTGAAAGAAACCTAAGAACAAAAAAGAGAAATTATACATCGGACTTTCTAAAAGCATCTTCGATACTCCTCCACTTTTTCTCGGTTGATGTTTGAAGTTGTTTTTGGATTGTTGCTGCCAGAACCACTCACTTAACATTCTTTTGCTTTGGATTTGCTTCACATTGGAGCCTATCTTTGAGTCGGAGAAACTCTTATCCACTACTTCATAGTACCAAGGTAAGATCGATTCATCTCCTTTGGGTCCTTCTTGGTGTGTTTGTATTAACACATGCTCTATAAACTCTTTGAACTCAGGTGGTTGGGATTTATCCTTAAGAGATCGGACAAGTATATGGTATTCATTTAGGATAGATCCAGGTCAACCATATCTATACTTATTGACTACTTTTAACCCCCGACCTATCCTCCTTTGTGTTAACTCATGATCATGTAGGTGTGGAAGCTGTCTCTCATGGCATCCTCACTAGGGTTTACTGTTCCTCCAAGCTCCAAGTTCAAAGCCTTGCTCTCTTTCATTTTTGATGAAGTATATTGATAGCTAAACTGTAGGATCCTAGCTAGTTTGTACACAATAATGTCTCTTTTCAATCATACATTATTGTAAATATTTGTGTTGTGTATTTCCTTTGATCTCTGGCTTGTCTCTGTGAATTTTATGTTCTGACTGTGAATGTATGATGTGATGTTATTTGCTCTTATCTTGCGTGTTCTTACTATAATGTTTGGAGTTTGTGACTTGTCCATATTCAAGATTTTTCTATTAATTGTTTGAAGATCTCGAAATGTGGGGAATTCTCTTCTGAGCTCATGATCCAAAGCTTCATTTTCCTAAGAGACTGCTAATTGATTTCCTTCCCTTAGTGTGTGATTGATGTGTGAATTCAGTTGTAACATGATATTTTTGATTTTCTGCACTTTCTTTTCTAACTTCCAAGGCACTTTCCATACCTCTCCAATAATGTTTTTCAAACTGAGAGAATCTGTTTCAATTGTCAATCTTAGTATCCCTTTCTCTCTGCAAAACCTTCAAGCCTCTAGTATGTCCTTAGCCTCAACTTTCATGTTAGTTGCCACACCAATAGCTTCTGCTTGAGCATAGTGAGATCACCTTGGTTATCCCTCAAGCAGAAACCATATGAACTCAATCCTGGATTTCCCATACAATCCCTATCTATATTGCACTTTATGGTTTCCCCATCCGAAGGTCTCCATATGACAATGTAATAATGTAGTTTTGACTTGTAACTCCTGAGGAAGGTCACCACTACTATCCACTCCATAGGAATTCCCTTTATCGATGGGTATAGCATTTTTAGTAACTGCTTGATGACATTCTGCACTTATATCACCATAGCGTAGAAATTGGTATCTCTTCTATGTCTTTTAGCATTTGTCCTTTTCCATAGGGTCCACATGATAATTTCCAACATTGCTTTGTATAGTGTATCCAATTTTAGGAGTCTCTTAAGCCTCCACCATGAGATAATCACCTATTGTAGATGCATGTTATTAATGTTGATACCTGCAAAAATAACAAACTGCTTCCATAGCTCAGTGGCAATGGGAGCTGTTAAAAAAATATGGCTTATTGTCTCTTCTGCATGGGTATCACAACAATGACATTTGGACACCATATTAGTATTTATTTTCCTTAGGTTGTCATCAGTGGAAATTCTCCTTATCCAAACCTTTCATAGGAAGTTGATTTTAAAACAAACCTCTTTAGCCCATATCAACTCATAGCCTCTTCTATTTTTCCCCTCTTCCTGACCATGTTCCATGCTGGTACTGTGAACTCTCCTTCAGTGTTGCCCATCCACTATGGCTTATCATTTATGTGCTCTACTCCTGGGGTGTTTAATATTTTGTATTATGTAGTCTATCGTCTTTTAAGATATATTACTAAGAATCTTCTGCTTGTCCCATTCTCCTTCAATAGTGAAGTCTTTTACTTCCATTTCTTCTTCCCTTACATTCTCTCCTTCCACATAGTACAAGGCCCCTTGTTTTGTCCAATTTTCAAATGAAAAATTGGAGTTACCTGATTGGACCTTCCACCATATGTTATGCTCTACCTCTTCTATGAATAGGATCATCTTTCTCCATAAATGTGAATCACCTCTTCCTTGTACCATAATTGGATGTAATTTCTTACAATCATCCTTCCAAAAGTAGAAGCTCCATATAAAAGATGTGCTAACCCTAAAACTCAACCATAGTTTTGAAAACAAAGCCTGGGAGACATCATGCAGAGATCTGACACCTAAACCTCCTTCTCCCTTTGGTAAAAACATCCTATCCCATGCTACCTAATGCTTGTTATTTGATCCAGTGGTATTACCCCAAAAGAATTTGGTAAATTTTTTATGTAATTGATCAAATCATACTCATTAGTGGGTTCATGCCATAAAAGGGATAAATAAGAATCACTTATAGTACATGGGAAATCAAAACATACCTTCCTTTAGAAGACAACAACCTATTCTACCAAGAGTTAACCCTTTTCAAAACTTTCTATAGCAAATCTTCAAAATATGTTTTGTTCTTCCTCCCATAGAAAATAGGGCATCCAAGATATATACATGGGAAAGTTCCTTTTCTTACTCCAGTAATTCTTTTTATACTATTGCAAACCACATTAGGAACCTTCTCATGGAGGTAGAACAAACTGTTATCCAGATTTATCATCTGCCTAGAGACATCTTCATACTTCTTCAGTACTTTCATCATTTTCTTCATATACCCAGCTTGCCTTGAGCAAAATAGGATAGTATCATCAGCATATAAAAAATGATTTACTTCAGGCCTCCATATGGGGAGTCCATAACCTTTAAACCCAGGGTCCTTATATAATCTATTTAGGTTCCTGAAAAGACTTCAACTAGAATGATGAATAAAGTAGGAGAGATGACATCTCTTTGCTTTAAAACTCTCAAGATTGGAAAAACCCAAAAGATTGCCCATTCATAAACACAGAATACCAGTTTTTTTTACTAATCTCCAAACCATGTCAATTATAACTTCTGAAAAGACAAATCTCCTAAGCACCTTAGTTAGGGAATCCAGAAAACTCTATCATAAGCTTTTGCCATATCAAGCTTCACCACCATATTGTGCAATTTGTTTCTCTTATTTATAGTCCTTACAATCTCCTGTGCAATCAAGATATTCTCACTAATACTCCTCCCTTTAATAAAACCTATTTGATTCTTAGAGAAAAATAGAGGAAGAATATGTACAAGTCTACCATGAAGAACCCTGGAGATCACTTTGTCAGAAAAGGTACTAAGACTAATTGGTCTTAGATAACTGGAAGTAGTGACAACCTTTTTCTTACGTATCAACACTGACTTGGTGTGAGTAATGAATCTAGGCAATTCCTGACCACAAAAAAGGCCTTAACCATGTTGATTATGTCTTCCCCAATGATGTCCCAACAATTCTAAAAAAACTTCCCCGAAAACCCATCTGGACCACTTACACTTTCTCCATTGAGAGCAAAGACTACCTCCTATAACTTCTCCTTGGTAGGCATTTTAATCAGGTGCTCATTTTTATTACTGGTGATCAATCTAGGGATATGTTATAACATATCAAAAATTATAGAGAGGTTGGTTTCTTTGAATAGATCTTTGAATATATTCATTGCCTCTTCCCCAATATTTTGAGTAGTAGATATCACCTTGTGGAGTTTGGATCTCAGATATATGAAACTTTATCCTCCTTCCCTTCCTATAGGCATGAAAGAATTTTATGTTCAAGTCCCTATCTTGAAACCACCTTATCTCTGCCTTCTGCTTCCAATATTCCTCCTCTAAGTGCAGAAATCTCTTCAATTCAACATCAACCTTGTTTAATGCTGCCTTATTTGCTTCTACGGGATCTATCTCCAGTTTAGCTCCTTGACCTTTAGTACATCCTCTAGGGTAGCTATTTGCTGAAAAATATTCCCAGAGGCATTTCTTCTTTATTGGGCTAATACAGTCTTGACTCTCTTCATCCCCATCTAAAATATTGTGAAGGGTGATCCCTCATCTTCCCCTCTCCAATTATCCTTCACTAATCTAATGAACTTTGGATGCTTAGTACAAAAATTTAAAAACCTAAAAGGTCTGACCACATGTTCCTGCACTGAGTTACATATGACATAAAGTGGTGCATGATCGGATCCTTACCTGATCAGATGGTGAACTTCACTGTCTAGCAAGAGATTCAAGAACTTATTATTGACCAAGACCCTATATAGTATTTTGAAAATGCATTTTCCCCTTTCTTTCCATTCTACCAATTGTATCTGCTGCCTGTTATTTTCAGTTTTATGAGTGCACAATTACTCAGACATTGAGCAAAATCTGTAGTTTCTTGCTGTGTGATAGGTAATACCCCAAGTTTTTCAAAGTCATCCAATATGACATTAAAATCCTTTAGTACTATTTATGGTTTCTGTGTATTGAATGTAATATCCTATAGGGCCTCCCTGAGTTCTAATCTCTCCAAAGCACTCCATCTAGCATATACAACTAAAATTTTGAAAGTTGCATTGTTAGAAGACCTATCACGAAATCCATAGCTATCCTCTATGACTTCCACTCGCGAATGGGTATCCTTTGGATCAAACCCTTAGGCCTTTGATGCTTGTAATTTACCTGCTAAAAATTATGGCATTTGGATACATACTCCACTATGTCCTTTTTTATCCCAGACCACTAATAAAGTTGCCTCAAGTCATGGTACATTTTGGTCACACTTGGATGAATAGAATATCGCGAACCATCAGATTCAGCTAGCACATTCTGAATCAAATCACCAACCCAAGGAACACATACTCGCTCTCTAAACCACAATACTCCACACGCATCAAGTGTGGCGTCTGAAGCCTCACCATACACCACCTTGTTCTAGAGTTTATTCAATTCCACATCTTCAAACTATTTGGCCTTGATTTTATCGAGGAATGTTAACTTTAACTTAATACTAGCCAACACTCCACCCCTTTCTGAAACACCAAACTACATGAAATTAGATGCTAGAGTTTGAAACTCCCTAGCCAAGGGTTACCTTGACAACCTCAAACTGGCCAAACTGCCTATACTTACAACTTTCCGGCTTAATGTATCTGCCAGCATATTGGTCTTACCCCGATGATACTGGATGGTCACATTATAGTCTTTAAATAACTCCATCCATCTCCTCTGTCTCAAGCTTAAATCCCTTTGCGTGAACACATGTTGCTGGCTACGATGGTCTGTGAATACCTCACACGTGACACCATAAAGATAGTGTCGCCAAATCTTGAGTGCAAACACCACCATTGCCAACTCCATATCATGAGTTGGGTAATTCTTTTCATGAGGCTTCAATTGCCTCGAAGCATAAGAAATGACATTCATGTCCTGCATCAATACAACACCCAAACCCAAATGTAAAACATCACAAAATACAACAAAATCCTTACCTTCAACCGGCAATGAGAGAATGGGAGTTGTAATAAAAAATATCTTGAGATTTTTGAAGCTCTCCTCACTCTTATCCGACCAAACAAATGGCACCTCTTTCTGAGTCAATCTTGTCAAGTGGGTAGCAATAGAAATAAAATTCTTGACAAATCAGCGATAGTAACTAGACCCACTAAGCTCGTAACCTCTATCACAGAGTTAGGCCAAACCCAACTCTTAACTGCCTCAATCTTCTGGGGATCTACCATCACCCTATTTTCTGAGACTACATGCCCTAAGAAGGAAACCAAAGATAACTAGAACTTGCATTTCAAGAACTTTGCATACAATCGCTTCTCCTTCTATATTTCTAAGACAATGCGAAGATGACCTGCATGTTCCTCCTAGCTCTTAGAGTAAACCAAAATGTCATCAAATAAAACTCTCATAAAAAAGTCCAATAAGGACTTATAAATAACGTTCATCAAGCTCATGAAGGCTACCGATGCATTAGTCAACCCAAAAGACATCACTAGTAACTTGTAATGCCTATACCGAGTCCTTAAAGCTATCTTAAGTATATCCTCAGGTCTAATTTTCAGCCGATGGTCACCCAATCTCAAGTCAATCTTAGAAATAGTGAAGCACCCTGCAACTGGTCAAAGAGATCATTTATGCGGGGAAGGGATACTTATTCCTGATGGTAACCTTGTTCAATTTCCTATAATCAATGCACATACTCATGCTATCATCTTTCTTTTTAATGAACAAAACTGGAGCACCCCAAGGTGAAGCATTTGGATGAATAAATCCCTTATCAAGCAGTTCCTGTAACTAGGTTTTGAGTTCACTCAACTCTTACAGAGCCATTCGATTAGTAGGAATAGAAATTGGGCAAGTGCTCGTCTCCAAATCAAATCAAAAATCAATATCCCTATCTAGAGTCATATGTAACACCCCAGAAACTGAACCAGCTCTCTAAGTTTGAAACTCTGGAAAAAAAAATTCCATGTTCCCAGGAATTATGGATCCAAACCACGGGCCATGGATTGAACCACGGGTCGTAGAATGGGACCGTGGTTCACCTTCTGCAGGTTGGCCTCTGGTATGAGAACCACAAGTTAGTTCTACGGACTATAGTTCATTTTTCGAGCCGTAAAAATGACTCATGGAACTTGACCTGAGGGCTGCTTGTTTTCCCAGGAACCACGAGTAATTTCTATAGACCGTGGTCTGAACCACGAACTGTAAAGTCCACTTGTGGTATTGAAGCAGAGACTAGCTAAGTTCCCTAAGAACTATGACTTGGGTCTACGACCTGTGATTCTTTCTATGGGTCTGTCCTGTTGACCCGTAGACTGCCTTCTATAACTTATTCTTTTGTCCAAGAACAATGGATGGAAACCATGAGCCGTGGTTTAGTCTACAACTGATGGAACCCATCCGTGGTCCCTGGAAGTCAGTCTTTTTCCAGCTTTTTCCAAGTTTAAGTCCAGGGGTATTTTTGTAATTCCCACTCTTTTAACTCCTATACTAAGTTGTTTTAAGCCTATTTAGAAGGTTTTTATCCCCACTTGGACTAAGTTCTCTCCTATTCTTTCAATCAACTTCCAAAAGAATAAAAGGAGTTCCATCTTCCCAAGCTTCAAGTTAGGGTTTCAAGCTCTAAGTTCAAGTCTCCTCTTCTTTTCAATTTCAAGTGGGTTAACTTCAATCAAGGTATGTGGGTATTCAACAATGGTTTCCTTTCACCCTTGTGCCCAAAACTCCTAATTTCAAATTGTGATTTCATGAACTTTCAAATTAGGGTTCTTACACTATTCTTATGAGTTTTGCTACAAATTACCTTCTCATAATTTTATAATGAAATTACTACTAAATTACATGATTTTGCATGAGTTTTTACATATGAACTCCTATTTTGAATTGAAGGCTAATTATGGTAAATCCTACATGCATGGTTTGATTTAAAAAAATTAAGAAATTGATAACATGGATTCTCTTGAATTTTTTAAGCAAGTGCATGCCTAGTTCCAATGTTCTATGAAAATTTATGTTATTATGAAATTGAACAAGTGCCATGCAAATTTCTAAGTTATGAACTATTATACAAGATAAGAGACCCGATGTACCATCAATGCTCATGAATCATTTTCTAAAACCAAGGTTCGTGAGTAGTATGAAGATCCGGGGTATGAACATGTTTATGAACAAGTTTTGACATCTAGATATGTCATATGTATGTGAGCCTCATGCTATATATATTTATGTTTTGGGAGTAGTATTTAGCACCGAGTTGGATCGGGTGAGAGTACCCTTAGTCCCAAAAATATGTGCCACTGTAGGTGCCCTCTATGACTTATGACAGGATCCTGGTATGACATGGTTCTAATTTTGGCCGATTAGGATATCCCTTTTCAGTGTGGGTGCATGACACTGGACTCCATGTAGCTCAGCATGGTTTAATGTCGGTTAAGAGAAACTCCCGCATGTTTATTTTCAAGCTAATAAGTTATATGATACTCTACTTTGAATCCTGACTTTATTTCACGCTTTATGCCTTATATCTTAATATTTTCTTATGCTATTTCTCTACATGCACAAACTCATTTCAAGCATGTTTTAAGTATGTTTTTATCATGATTATGCATATCTCACATACTCAGTATATTCCATAGTACTAACCGCATACTTCTTTATGCTGCATCCTATTATGATGTAGATTATGTAGCCCGCTCCCCAGTCTGTGGCTAGTAGATCAGTAGCACATCCAGTCATCTTGGTGGGTTCGCCTCATTTGAGGACTTGGAGTTTAGTTTCATTTCAGTATTTAGATTGTGTATTCAGTATTTCATTACTTAGAGTTAGCTGGGGGCTTGTCCCTGCAACTCGCTAGTAGTAGAGGCTTTCAGACATAGAGTCAGACATTCAGCTGTATTCAGATTTTCATCCTTAGACTTTTACTTATATAAACATGTTGAGTTGCTCATTACTTCAGTTAAGCTTCCGTTATTATGTTTTGTTTAGTTTTTAAGTCATGCTAATGCCAGAGGGTTATCTTGAGATCACTTATGATCTTGGGTCCCATGTTATGTCCAAGAGGTAGGATCAGGGTGTGACAAACTTGGTATCAGAACTAGGTTCAAGAGTCCTAGGGTGTCTGAAATCCACATTAAGTAGAGTCTCTTTCATGGGTGTGAAGCGCGCCATACTTATGAGAGGGAAGCTGTGAGGTGTTTTAGGAAAAAATTTACTTCCTCATGTTCACTATCGTACGATAGAGTTTGACTATACTTACCCTTCCAATCCATTTCGTACGCATTTCAGAAAATATCTCCGCAAAGAAACCCCACGAGGAGTGCTAATCCAACCACTCCAGATCATGAGTTTACGAATGCAAAATTTTGTGAAGCCATCTGTATATTGGCTCAAGCCATGACAGATCAGTTGAATAAGAAAGAGAAACTAAAGAAGAGGAAGAGGAAGAACAAGAAGACCAGAACATAGAACCAATCATCTTCTCAGCAGAGGTCATCTGGACCAACCCCATTTTTAGATAGCACACCTGCCCTCGATTCTCAGTCTTGTCACTTTAGGGCTTCGAAGACCTTGAGGTAGCCTCATTGTAGTAGATGCAGTAAGTTTCATCTAGGTGAGTGTCTTGATGGAAAATGAGGGTGTTTTGGGTGTAGTCAGTTAGGTCATAGGATCAGGGATTCCCCCTTAGCTAAGCGGAACAACTGTGGTGTTCAGCTCCAAAATCGATTCCCTTCATTGCCTAGCCAGCCGGGTTAGAGTATTTCTCCAAAAATTGAATCAGGTACGTCACTAGATTTTCTTCCTTTATGCACCCATAGCCCCCGGACCCCTATTCTTGTTTGGTTATGAGTTGTCTTGACCTAGAACAGAGTTAGTATAGGAGGGTTGAGGCTTAGTCTTTTAGGTGTAGGAGGATCTTAGACTATAGAAGAAAGTGGGTATTCGTGCTAGATTCTGGAGTAGTGTATGTCCTGTTAGGGTAAAACGATCATAGTTCCTTCGAGAGGTTGGTGAGATGTCCATAGACTTATGAGGGTAGCATGAACCTAAGGGGGAGATGGTGAAATGTAGAATCAATCAGATTTTGGAGGCTCAGGTAGCGATGCTTGTGGGTGTTAGAACAAAGTCAAGAGGGAAGGCAGAAGCTTATTTCCATCCTAGAGTCCTAAGTGTACTTCTGCCATTATGATACCTTTTGCATGACTTGTGTGTCAGCGCCATGGTCCTATTTCAGATTCAAGTACATGTTCAGATTCTAGAATGACAAGTGATTGCTTCAGACAACGACTCTACTCTTATCCTACGATTCTATAAATCCCAGCTTTATTCCCAGAGGTTTGGTGTCTATGTAAACTCATTTCTCTCAATATGCTTGGTTCTATTTGCTCAATTCATTCTTCAGACATTCCTTAATGGCAAATCAAATCATGTTATGTTACATATATGCTCCGACCTGATTCTTGAAATAGTTCGCGCTTATGATTTCCTTGCTCTAAAGACCTTGACCTTTGCCTTTGATAACGAGGGGTGGTGATCCCAACCATTCATGCCTTACATGCCCAGTATGTAAAATACTCATGCCTATTATGCTCAACTCCCCAAGCCTAACCTTGAGTGGCTTGATCACGCTAAGTGTAAGTCAAGATCAATCTATAATCCTTCATTCGTGACACTCCTGCTCCCGCTCTTTTCTTTTAATGATTTTGGTTTATCTTGTTAAAAGCATTAGGGGAGAAGGCCTTCTAGTAGTCTAGCTGGGAGGTAGCAGATTCCTTTCCTTGTTTGTGTACTTGTTCTACCTTGACTTCTAGGTGTGGGGGAATTATGAGATAAGGATTATTCATGCAAATAGTTAGATGATGAATTTTAGTATATCCCTCCGTAGAAGTTCTTGAATTTGTGACTCCTAGTTATGATAGGGAAGAGAAGAGAAGTCTTAAATAGGGTAAGCTACAAAACCCTAAGGTGACCATAGTTATAAACTTGAATATTGTGATAGGATACATGTGGGTATTTTTTTTATGCAACTAGTGACCCTTTGGTTGGGAGCCCTAGGTTAGTTGGTTATTGTGATAAGAGGGGATACTATCCTTAGAAGACGTTCTAGATGCAAGAGATCTGGTCGAGATTGGTTTGAACATGGATAATCGGGTAGTTAGACTTAGACTTTAGTATCTTTATATACACTGTTAAGGTTGTTAGTTGCAAATAGTAGGAGTGGTATTTAGAAGAGAATAGTTTTCACGTATATCTACTTCTCTCAGTTTGGTGTCCCCTTCAGTTAACTGCAATTTTTAGAGTATGTTTATTCTTAATGAGTCTTAGCTGAGTTCCTACTCTCATCCCAGACCAGTTATCATGTTGGATGACCAGTTCCTGTCCTATTTGTTATTCTTACACTCTCAGCATGCATACGTGTCTCGTGAATCCAGCTCAATTTTTATTTCAATCAAAAGTCAGTTACCACGATAGTACTTCAGCTTTTACAACTTAGTTGAAGGAGCTACTTGGGAAGCAAAATCATCCATGAAGGCCAAGTATCCTCATCCTTTTCTTCTGATCCAGTTTCAGCTTGAGGTAGTAGTTCCATCCTTAGTATGTCCTTACGAATCTACTCCATCAGTTCCCCTAATGATCTTAGTATGCATGCATGTTGTTCGAAGTTTATTCAGTCATGTTTTAAGTTACAAGTTCAGTTATCATGGTTGTTCTTCAGATTTTATGTGTTGTTGATTGGTTGGGCTATTTTCTCTTCAGTTTTCCCTTGCTTAGTCTTCATTCGAGGACGAATGATCCCAAGGGGGAGATATTGTAACACCCCAGAAATCAAACCAACTTTCTAAGTTTGAAACTCTGGAAAAAGAATTCCATGTTTCCAGGAATTACGGGTCCAAACCATGGGCCGTAGTTTGAACCACGTGTTGTGGAATGGGACCGTGGTTTGCCTTGTGCAGGTTGGCCTCTGGTTTGAGAACCACGAGTTGGTTCAACAGACCGTAGTTTATTCTACGGGCAATAAAAATGACTTGTAGAGATTGACCTGAGGGATACTTGTTTTCCCAAGAACCACGAGTGATTTCTACGGACCATGGTCTGAACCACAGACTTGTGGTATTGAAGCAAAGACTATCTAAGTTCCTAGGAACTACGACTTGGGTCTACGACCCGTGATTCTTTCTACGGGTCTATCTTGTTGACCCGTAGACTGCCTTCTGCAGCTTGATCTTTTGGACAAGAACGATGGATGGAAACTACGAGCCATGGTTTGGTCTATGACCTGTGGAACCCATCCGTGGTCCCTGGAAGTCAGTCTTTTTCCAGCTTTTTCCAAGTTTAAGTCCAGGGGTATTTTTGTAATTTTCCACTCTTGTAACTCTTATACTAAGTCATTTTAAGCCTATTTAGGAGGGTTTTTATTCCCACTTGGCCTAAGTTCTCTCCCATTCTTTCAATCAACTTCCAAAAGAAGTAAAGGAGTTCCATCTTCTCAAGCTTCAAGTTAGGGTTTCAAGCTCCAAGTTCAAGTCTCCTTTTCTTTTCAATTTCAAGTGGGTTAACTTCAATCAAGGTATGTGGGTATTCACCAATGAGTTACTTTCATCCTTGTGCCCAAAACCCCTAATTTCAAATTGTGATTTCATGAACTTTCAAATTAGGGTTCTTACCCAATTCTTATGAGTTTTGCTACAAATTACCTTCTCATGATATTATTATGAAATTACTACTAAATTGTATGATTTTGCATGGGTTTTTACATATGAACTCCTATTTTGAATTGAAGGCTAATTATGGTAAATCCTACATGCATGGTTTGATTTAAGAAAATTGGGAAATTGATAACATGGATTCTCTTGAATTTTTCAAGCAAGTGCATGCCTAGTTCCTATGTTCTATGAAAATCTATGTTATTATGAAATTGAAATAGTGCCATGAAAATTTCTAAGTTATGAACTATTATGCAAGACAAGACACCCGATGTACCATCACTACTCATGAATTATTTTCTAAAACCAAGGTTCGTGAGTAGTTTGAAGATCCGGGGTATGAACATGTTTATGAACAATTTTTGACATCTAGATATGTCACTTGTATGTGAGCCTCATGCTATATATATTTATGTTTTGGGAGTAGTATTTAGCACCGAGTTGGACCGGGTGAGAGTACCCTTAGTCCCAAAACTACGTGCCACTGTAGGTGCCCTCTGTGGCTTATGACAGGATCCTGGTATGACATGGTTCTAACTTTGGCTGGTTAGGACAACCTTTTTTAGTATGGGTGCATGACACTGGACTCCATGTATCTCACCATGGTTTAATGTCGGTTAAGAGAAACTCTCACATATTTATTTTCAAGCTAATAAATTATATGATACTCTACTTTGAATACTGACTTTATTTCACACTTTATGCCTTGTATCTTGATATATTCTTATGTTATCTCTCTACATACATGAACTCATTTCAAGCATGTTTTAAGTATATTTTTATCATGATTATGCATATCTCACATACTCAGTACATTCCATAGTACTAACCGCATACTTCTTTGTGTTGCATCCTATTATGATGTAGATTATGTAGCCCGCTCCCCAGTCCATGGCGAGTAGATCAACAACACATCCAGTCAGCTTGGTGAGTCCTCCCCCTTTGAGGACTTGGAGTTTAGTTTCATTTTAGTATTTAGATTATGTATTGAGTATTTCAGTATTTAGATTTAGTTGGGGGCTTGTCCCAGCAACTCTCCAGTAGTAGAGGCTTTCAGATATAGAGTCAGACATTCAGCTGTATTCAGATTTACATCCTTAGACTTTTACTTATATAAACATGTTGAGTTACTCATTACTTCAGTTAAGCTTCCATTATTATGTTTTGTTCAATTTTTAAGTCATGCTAATGCCAGAGGGTTATCTTGAGATCACTTATGATCTTCGGTCCCGTGTTACATCCAGGGGGTAGGCTCGGGGCGTGACATCATACTAGGCAAATTCATTGGAAATACCTCCTAAAACTCAGAAACCATAGGAACCAACTCAATAGAAGGGGACTCCACACTAACATCCTGAAGATGAGCTAGGAAGGTTGAACACCCCTTCCTCACTAGCTTTTTAGCCCAAACAAAAGATATGATTTTCAATGGCTTATATTTATACACACCCTCCCACTCTAATTTACCCTTTGTAATGACCGGGTTTGTCATTATAGGTAGGCTTTTTGTGCCAAGTTTTGAATCAAAAAACTTTCAGATTTGGGAGTTGAAAATTCTGGGCTAGGCTAGGCTAGTCTCGGCCAATTTTGGAGTGAGGTATGGTCTAGTGAAATTTGGGTAAGAATTGGGTAACGTGTTATATTTTGAGCTAGTTTTCCATTTAGCTAAGATATAAAGGAGACCGGGGGACTTTTTAGAATTGAATTCGAGTAAGTCAAACTCCTAGTATCGAGGTTGATGTGAAGGGGTTATTTTGGAATGTCAGAAAAAAGGGTGTGTTGTAAAATAGACCAATTTGGGGGACTTTATGACTTTCTGTCCCATGTCAACTACCATAGCGGTGACACATCACTGTAGCAACCTCCGTTGTAGTGAAGAAATTACCGCTATAGTGAAAGTCAACATCGGTCAGCACCTCTATAGCAGATGGTTCTGCTACGGTGGTACCGCTATAGCGAAGCATGGTCCACAATAGTAGAGCGACGGGATCATAAAACTCAAAATAGGTTTTATAATTTCATTCTCTCTCATTCAGTCCCAAAACAGACGAGGGTTACTCCAAGAATCCTCCTAGGCTGCTCTAAGGCTTGGGAACCATGGGGAGGGGAGATTCTGGCCAAAAGGATGCGAAACCATAGATTTCGTTCCTGTCATCCATCAGGAAATGCCTCCAGAGCCATAAATTTCATTGTGCAGCTGCTTGGCATCAAGGTAGGCTAGGTTTTCTTATCGAGAAGATTGACCTTTTTACATTTTTATACTTATTATATGGTTGAAAAGGGGAATCAATGCTTAGGCCTTCGGGAGTGGAGTCTGGTGGACTAGGATATTGGTTATGCGTGAACTAGGATTTGGTTATTGAATGATGATATATTTTCGGGCTGTACATGTTGTTAAGGTAGGGAAAAATGGTAGGATTCAGGGACTGGGATGTCGGGAAGGTTTGGGGAACCGGAAAATCTTGGGTATCTAAATAGAATTACGAGGTAAAAAGGGAGTCCTGGGAAGGATTCAGTATAAAAGGATAGAATGACTAGGATGGTTGAACATTTCAAGATTTAGGGAGGTTTTCCCCTATTGTAATTTGGTCCTAAGAGAAGTTTCAGGAATAAAGAATAAAGGGAATTACTAAATGTGTGTTAAAAAGGGGTGAACGGAGGTTTGGTCTTTGGACGAGACCCAAGGTTGAGTTTTGTACCCGGGGTAAGGGTAGGTGATGGTTTTTGATTCTAATATGCATTATGTGTTCACGTACTATTTTGTAGTAGTGTATGTGTTGCATATTTAGGGAATGAATTATGAATGTCTAGTTGTTCGGAAATCAGGCTTGTGAAATGAACTTCTTTGTTTTCTTGTTGGTTTTACAAGTATGTTTATTCATTGGTTGTGATTGATTTGACTTGTTATGACATTTGGTTGGCTTGGGTATCATGCCTGGTATGAGTATTCTAATGGTTGGCTTGGGTACCATGCCTAGTACAGTTATACTAATGGTTGGCTCGGGTACCACGCCTAGTATGAGAATCCATAATGGTTGGCTCAGGTACCACGCCTGGTACATGTTATATTATTTGCATTGTTGTATCTTTTTGATGGTTCCATAAGTAGAATGGATGGTATAGTGTTTAATTTGTGATTGATTACATTGGTCCTTAAGAAGCCGAGTTATTACACTTAAATATGGGGGATGGTCTTGAGGTAGACCGGGCATCGCATGTAAACACTTAGGTGTTTGTCTAGGGATCCTTGATTGGTCTGGGTAATGAAAAAGGGTAAATGTCATGTTTATTATTATTGTTGAATGATTGTTGAACCTGTCCCCTGTGGTTGGAAAGTCAAAAGGTAGACTGAGAGTCTGGAGTTATACTACTGGCTATTATTATATGTTTTACTGCTTTACTCAGTGCGGATGTACCACTTGTTCTTTATATATATTGGGTTTTTAAGAGGACCGAGATTTATTATTATTTTGCATATAGTTGGTCCTTGAAGGGCCGGGTTAGTGTGCTTAAGTGACAAGGTGGTTCTTCTGTGAACCAGGGTCATATGTTATTTTCCTAGGGATCCTTGTTGGGTCCGAGTTATGTTTTAAAAAGTATATATATTTGTTGTCACTGGGAATTGTCAATGTTGGTTAGAATTGTTGCGTATGTTTGATATACTAAGGGAGAGACTTGGGAAGTCTAGATGTCAAGGTGACTTAGGAAGTCTAGGTGTCAAGGTGACTTGGGAAGTCTAGGTATCAAGGTGACTTGGGAAGTCTAGGTGTCAAGGTGACTTGGAAAGTCTAGGTGACAAGGTGACTTGGGAAGTCTAGGTGACAAGGTGACTTGGGAAGTCTAGGTGTCAAGGTGACTTGGGAAGTCTAGGTGTCAAGGTGACTTGGGAAGTCTAAGGGATAGGTAGGCTTGGGTTGACATCCGATTTTGGTAAGGTGAATGTTGAAGGGTTGAACATTGTAACTAATTGTGCATTCCCTTGATTTCTTATATGATGGTATGAGTGGATTCGGGTCGACCAATGATGCCTACCAGTACATGTGTTTGTACTGATTCTACTCTTACTATACCTTTTTTTTTGTATAGTCTGGTTGCAGGGTGGTCATGTTTCATAGGCACATGACGATGTTGATCTCCAGCAGCTCCTACTCCTTGCTTCTGTGGTGGGAGTTATGTCCTCTTTTATTTTGGTATCACTCTTGTAGTAGCTCTTATACCAGCTTAGACTAGGTTTTGGGGAGGGCAGTTTTCAAATTGTAAAGGTTTATTCTTTAAATATTGTAAAGGATGTTTCTTGTATTTCAAAAAGGTTTATTTCATGGTTTTACTTTATTTTCCGCATAACCTAGTAGATCGGATGGTAAGGGTTCTTCTATCTAGGTAGATTAGAGTAGGTGCCCACACAGCCCAGTAGTTGGGTCGTGACAAATGGTATCAGAGCCCAGGTTACCGGTCTCCCAGAGTAAAATGTCAAATAGAGTCCCGCAGATTAGTGTGTTGACGTCCACATCTAATCTTTGGGAATCTATGAAGCATTCTAGGAAACATCTCTCTTCTTTCATTCCTTTTTGTGCAGTTTATTCACTGGCTTGTATGGGTTGAGTCCAATTGGTACCTCTCGATTCCAATTGGTATCTCAACGAAGTAAAGGATTTCATTGGTCTCCGGTTGTGATAAGACAAGAAAGGAAAATTGGAACCATGATGATTCCAATTGGTATCTGGCCTGGGAGGCTATGTAAAGGATGGATGAATCGGCTAACGGTCATCCACGAAGTGAATAAAAGGTAAGGAAACTGATTTGATTGAGTGTCGAAGCTTGAAACTTGAGATTATGTTTATGTGTATTGATGTTGTTTGAATGACTGCAAATGTATGGTGCACAATTGTTTGATGGTGTTGTGGCGTGAAACTTGAAACTATGTGTATTGTACTACTTGTATGACAATAGTCATGTGGGTTGAAATTGCTTGCCTTGTGGTGAGTATTTTGGTCTGGGAGGAGTCATAACTTGAATTTTTGTGCTTTGGTTGGTAATGGCTTTCTATGTGTACTTGAATGGATCAGTAAAGTGGTATTACAATTCAGAAATGGACTTTCCATTGGTAAAAAAAGATGGTAAGGGAACAAGGCTTATGACTAGTCGTAGGAAAACTCCAATTTCAGGACAGTCGAGATTGGTTAGGAACCATGGGGAAAAAGGGCTATTATTGCTTGATAGCGGGAATTGCGGTAAGAAAATTTTTGTGGTAACTCATGATTGTGACTTAAGAAAGTTTATTCTGGCTTTAAAATTTGTGATTTGCTTTAGTGATAAATTGTGGTATGCCTTAAATGGCAATGGTTTGTATTAATTTTGGGTATAGACTTACCATCGGTATAGATGGTAAGAAAATAAAAAGGGATTGATGACTGTGGGGAAGCTTTAGTTTCGGGACAGCCAAGATTGGGTGAGAACCATAGAAAGGAAAAAAGGGGGCTAATAGTCTATGATAGAGGGAATGTGTTATTGTACGCGGTTCTAATGCATTTTATAACTTTTTTTTATGAAAATATGGTGCTAATTTCTTAACTATGCATAGTTGAGGTTGGTCTTGAGGTTATGTTTTAAGACCATAACGTGATTTCATGTGTTAATGTGAAAACAGGAAAGGGGAGTGAGGGAATTTTTATGCAGAAAATGGTAAAATTTTCTGGGCTATTACCGTAGGGACTACCAAAGAGGAACGGGATCGCTATGGAGATCCCGCTATAGCGGGAATTTTTCGGCTATGGTGGTACCGCTATAGCGGGGTGACAATCGCTATAGCGAGAAGGGGCGTGACAGAATACCTGTCCTATTTTTCCCTGACTTGCTTTCATTCTTGGGTCATTTTAGATCGCTAATTGAGCGACGAGCTATTGCATGATTTATTTAGCATCAATGCAGGAAAAAAGGAAGGGGGTGGATATGATAGCCCGGGGTATTGGTAAAATTATGATTGATCATTGGTGGGAATAGTCACCCATGTCGAATTTGGCAAATGACCAGTAATTGACTGAGTAGTGTTGGACACTGCTCATAGGCTTATGTTGTGAGGGTGACTAGTGGCTGGTTTGTTATTGATGATCCTTAGTGGTAGGGTCAGTTGAGGGAGTGGGGTTATTAAATAGATTCTTTAACATTGTTATCCCTATGGTCGGTCATGATAATACTTGGTGTCACTGCTCATTGGGTGGTTGGGAAGTGCTTGCTATAGCATTGGTTAGGGTGTAAGTGCCCGGGTAGAATTCCCCCTAAGATGAGAGTTGACAATAATCTCAAGCTAAGATGGGTTCCAATGGAATTTTCGTTGTTGTGTGGTTTAGATATGCGTGGTGTCTCACGGAATAGTTTTGATAGGAGTAAGGTGATACTATGATATGTGAGGGGCATAGTACCTCGTAGGAAACTTACGGAATAAAGTTCAGGTTAGGAGAACTCCAGGTATAGCGGGAAAGGGGTCGCCATTATGGGATCTAGTCCCCTTGGCATGGAAAAATTGTTTTTTTTGTTCGTTAGTTGAGTTTCTTTTGCTCCGCTATTTCGATGAGGCCTTGGATTTCTTGGGCACTCGGGGAGGGGTAATCTAGTTAGCCTTGTGTAGCTCTAAGGAAGGAATTCCTTGATAGAGCGAGAGTGAGTTGAATTTTGATTGAGTTGGGTATACCAAGGGATTGGAAAGTTTTGGTGGTTTGCGTAAGGTTATATTTATGCTGTCAAGGTAGATCATTAAGGTTCAGGGGGTGGGCTCCTTCTTCTCTTTCCACCTTAGAGATCGTTCGGGGATGAACGATGGGTAAATTGGTATCTGTTGTAACGATCGGGTTTTTCATTACAGGTACGCTTTTCATGCCAAGTTTCGAATCAGAAAACTTCGAGATTTGGGAGTTGAAAATTCTGGGTTAGGCTAGTCTCAGCCAATTTTGGAGTGAGGTATGGTCTAGGGCAATCTGGGTAAAGATTGGATAACGTGTCATATTTTGAGCTAGTTTTCCATTTAGCTAAGACATAAAGGAGTCCAAGGGACTTTTCGAAATCAAATTCGAGTAAGTAGAACTCTCAGTATCGAGGTTGACATGAACGGGTTATTTTGGAACATTAGAAAAATGAGTGTGTTGTAAATGGACCAATTTGGTGGACTTTATGACTTTCTGTCTCGTGTCAACCTCTATAGCGGTTGACACATCATTGTAGTGACCTCCGCTATAGGGGATAAATTACCGCTATAGTGGAAGTTAATGTCAGTCAGCACCACTATAGCATATGGTTCTGCTACAACGGTACTGATATAACGGAGCGTGGACCGCTATAGCGGAACGATGGGATCAGAAAACTCAAAACAGGTTTTATAATTTCATTCTCTCCCATTCAGCCCCAAAACAGATGAGGGTTACTCCAAGAACCCTCCTAGAGTGCTCCAAAGCTTGGGAACCATGGGGAGGGGAGATTCTGACTAAAAGGATGCAAAACCATGTATTTTGGGATTGTTATCTACCAGGAAATGCCTCCACGGAGCTAGAAATTTCATTATGCAGCTGCTTCGCATCCAGGTAGGCTAGGTTTTCTTATCGAGTAGATTGACCTGTTTACATTTTTATACTTATTGTATAGTTGAAAAGCGGAATCCATGCTTAGGCCTTCGGGCACGGAGTCTGGTGAACTGGGGTGTTGGTTATGTGTGAACTAGGATTTGGTTGAATCGGATTATTGTATGATGTTATATTTTTAGGATGTACATGTTGTTTAGGTAGGGCAAAATAATAGGATTCAAGGACTGGGATGTCGGGAAGGTTTGGAGAACCGAAAAATCTTGGGTATCTAAATGGAATTACATTGTAAAAAGGGAGTCCAGGGAAGGATTCGGTATAAAAGGATAGAATGACAAGGATGGTTGAACATTTCAAGGTTTGGGGAGGTTTTCCCCTATTGTAATTTGATCCTACGAGAAGTTTTGGGAATAAAGAATAAAGGGAATTACTAAATGTGTGTTAAAAAGGGGTGAATGGGGGTTTGGTTTTCATATGGGACCCAAGGTTAAGTTATGTACCCGGGGTAAGGGTAGGTGATGGTTTTTGATTCTAATATACATTATGTGTTCATGTACTATTTTTTAGTAGTGTATGAGTTGCATGTTTAGGGAATGAATTGTGAATGTCTAGTTGTCCGAAAATCAGTCTTGTGAAATGAACTTCTTTATTTGCTTGTTGATTTTACAAATATGTTTGTTCATTGGTTGTGATTGATTAGACTTGTTATGACATTCAGTTGGCTCGAGTACCACGCTTGGTACGAGTATACTAACGGTTGGCTCGAATACCATGCCTGGTACGGGTATACTAACGGTTGGCTCGGGTACCACGCCTGGTACAGGAATCCATAATGGTTGGCTTGAGTACCACGCCTGGTATGGGTTATGTTATTTGCATTACTATATACTTTCGATGGTTCTATGAGTGAACCAGATGGTATAGTGTTAAATCTGTGATTGATTACATTAGTCCTTGAGAGGCTGGGTTGTTACACTCAAATATGGGGGATGGTCTTGTGGTAGACCGGACATCGCATGTAAACACTTAGGTGTTGGTCTAGGGATCCTTGATTGGTCAGGGTAATGAAAAAGGGTAAATGTCATGTTTATTATTATTGTTGAATGATTGTTGAACTTGTCCCCTGTGTTGGCAAGTCAAAAGGTAGACTGAGAGTCTGCAGTTATACTACTGGTTGTTATTATATGTTGTACTGCTTTACTTAGTGCAGGTGTACCATTTGTTCTTTATATATATTGGGTTCCTGAGAGGACCATGATTTATTATTATTTTGCGTATGGTTGGTCCTTGAAGGGCCCGGTTAGTGTGATTAAGTAACAAGGTGGTTCTTCTGTGAACCACGGTAGTATGTTATTGTCCTAGGGATCCTTATTGGGTCTGGGTTATATTTTCAAAAGGATATATGTTTGTTGTCACTGGGAATTGTCAATGTCGGTTAGAATTGTTGCGTACGTTTGATATACTAAGGGAGAGACTTGGGAAGTCTAGGTGTCAAGGTGACTTGGGAAGTCTAGGTGTTATGGTGACTTGGAAAGTCTAGGTGTCAAGGTGACTTGGGAAATCTAGTGTCAAGGTAACTTGAAAAGTCTAGGTGTCAAGGTGACTTGGGAAGTATAGGTGTAAAGGTGACTTGGAAAGTCTAGGTGACAAGGTGACTTGAGAAGTCTAGGTGACAAGGTGACTTGGGAAGTCTAGGTATCAAGGTGACTTGGGAAGTCTATGTGTCAAGGTGACTTGGGAAGTCTAAGGGATAGGCAGGCTTGGGTTGACATCGGGTTTTGGTAAGGTGAATGTTGAAGGGTTGAGCATTGTAATTAATTGTGCATTCCCTTGATTTCTTATACGATGGTATGAGTGGATTCGGGTCGACTGATGATGCCTACCAGTACGTGTGTTTGTACTGATTCTACTCTTGCTATACCTTTTTTTATGGTATAGTCTGGTTGCAGGGTTGGTGATGTTTCATAGGCACATGACGATGTTGATATCCAGCAGCTCCTACTCCTTGCTTCTGTGGTGGGAGTTGTGTCCTCTTTTATTTTGGTATCACTCTTGTAGTAGCTCTTGTACCGGCTTAGACTAGGTTCTCGGAGGGCAGTTTTCAAAATGTAATGGTTTATTCTTTAAATATTGTAAAGGATGTTTCTTGTTTTTCAAAAAGGTTTATTTCATAGTTTTACTTTATTTTCTGCATAACTTGTTGGATCGGGTGGTAAGGGTTCTCCTATCTAGGTGGATTAGAGTAGGTGCCCGTACGGCTCGATAGTTGGGTCGTGACACCTGTACCCGGCATTTCTAGAGTCACAGTTTTATTATTACAGTTCAAAATAACATGATACGGACACAACCAAGTCATACCCAGAATAATGTCAAAATCAAGCATGTCCAAAATGATCAAGTCTACCTAAGTCTGAAGATCCATAAACAAAACAAAACATGCACGATACACATGAGTCACTACCACAAAATCTCCAACCAAAGTAGAAACATTCACAGGAGAATCGAGTACATCACAGACCAAGTCCATACCCAAAATAAATCTTATAGATATATAAGAGTAAGTAGAACTCGTATTTAACAAAAAGTAGCCATCCGGTCACAGAAGAGAATAGTACCTGTAATAATGACATCAGACACCTCGGCCTTGGTCTTGCCTGGGAAGGCATAACAGCGAGCTCTATCATCAAGCTGGGTAACCTCCCTAATAGGCTGCGCTCCACCCTTTCTTTTATTATCATTACCCTTGTTTCCACTATGATCTCATTTATTATTACCCCATCAACCCTTTAGATGGCCCTTACCATTACCACCTCCACCTCTACCTGCCGGAACCATAGCGCTGGTTTGCTATTGTACCTGATTACTTGTTTACCTTAGAGGACACTCTCTCTTGAAGTGCCCCACAACACCACAATTATAACAGACTCGCTCAAAAGAAGGCTTGTTGGCCGAAGAATAGTAAGCCCCTAGGCCTCTAGCAACTGGAGACTGCTAAATAGCCCCTGAATGACCATCTGTAGAAGCTAGCAAAGCTGACCGAATAGGGCGAGATGAGTGAATCTGCTGGCTGTGACCCTTGGAATAAGATCCATTCTAGTTACCCGTATTTCAGGACTTCTTGGCTAATACCTTAGCATGACCAACTTGCTAACTCCCTCAAGCTTTTTCATATAAAGCTACATCATTGAAGCTCTTTCCTATAGAAGTCATGTGAACAGACAAAAATTGAAGATCAATGTTCAACCCTTAATATATAACCGGATCCTCTCCTTCTCAGTGCCCAACATCTAGGTAGCATAGTGAGACAACATATGGAACTTAGCCTCATAGGCCACAACTGACATACTGCCCTGTTTAAGGGCCAAAAACTCATCCTTCTTGCGGTCCCGAAGAGTACAGGGTACATACTTCTCTAAAAATAGGGTATGAAACTGAGCCCAAGTCAATGGAGGAAAAGTTGGTGATCGACACTCCACATGGGCTCTCCACCACTGCTTGGCATCCCCTTGCAGTTGGAAAATCACGAACTCAACACCATGCTATTGCACAATCCCAATTTGTGTAGCCTCTCATAGCAATCAAGGATGAACACAAATGCATCCTCATCCTCAGTACCATGGAATAAAGGAGGTTCCATTTTCAGAAACATGGTCAGCAACTCATGTGCAGCCCTGGTCACGATGGGGCCTAACACAGGATGGGGAAACACATTAGTAACCGAAGACTCATCCATCCTGAGAGCTAAAGTGGCAGTGGGATGAGCACTCAGAACCTAGAAAGTTGGCACAGTAGGGGTGGCTCTAGTATCAGCCAACCCGCTCATAAATGGCAGAACCAGTTGAATAACCTAAGAAGACATCGGAGGAAGGTCTTTACCTCCAGCTGGTGCTGCCACCTTCGGTTCCACACCATCCTCGTCCACTACCTCAGCCTTCTTAATATGATCCTGGGGTGGTGGAGGTGATACTGGCCTCTGCTGGACTTGGTCAGCTACTGCCTGAGCTCTACCCCTGGTGGGTGTTGCTTTCTATCTCCCCTTCCCCTACCCCTACCTCATCTTCGAATAGCCAGTCCCCCAGCTGAAGCTGCTTCTCTTGCTTCATTCGATCTAGTGTTCACCATCTGCGTACAAAAGAATGAAGAAGGTCAGATACCAATTTGGATTTCTAGATACCAATTGGAATCAAGTTATAGCACGAATGAAAAAAGAAAGGATAGTTTCCTAAGGTCCTACAGCCTCTCGAAGAAAAGTACAGACTTCTCCATACAGTTCCGCAAGACTCTACTAGAACCATTTTGGTATGATAAGATCAATGAACCTAGGGCTCTAATAACAACTTTGTCATGACCTAAACCCATCGTGAGTGACACCCACACTAAATCCCTCCAGTGGGAGAACCAACTAACCAGATAAACAGTCCAACACTTAGTCAAAAATAGGAAACTAAGGCAATCTCATTAATAAAGATAATAGTCAATATCTTAAATAAAAAGTAAGAATAAGTTTGCAGAACTAAAACATCCCTATAACTTGAAAGTCATCATACCAAAACTCTTATAATTGTCAAAAATAAGGGGATGCAACTCCAAAACCAAAGTAATATCTAAGTCCAAAACAAAGGACAATAAAAAAAGTGAAGAACTCATGGTAGCCCAGAAGATGCAGCTCACCCTTGAGTTTAAATGTTGTCTAAATCACAGTTGAGGTCTCAAAGTAGGCGCCAGAATATGCCCTGAACTCAACAAAAGAAGAGCACATATAGTATCAGTACACAAGATATAATAGTGTACTAGTAGGGTCATCGGCCAACCCAAAATGAGAAATATGAACACATAACTATAACATGTATAACAAGACAACCATGAACCCTATCATGAAACTCTACTCCAGGTTCATATCACTTAACCTTGTGACAAGTACAACATGAAGTTCAGTCAATATGAGTCAACAAGAATAACAAGTCAAGTCAAACTATGACCACCAACAAGACTCCAAGTCAGCAGCCATGACTCAACAATCATATAAATCATGTCCCAACTAAACAAGTAATAGACAACACAGAATTATGTCACATCTTGTAATTAACCCGAACCACCCCAAGGATCCCTAAGACAATAACTATAGCAATTAACATGCATCTCGGTTCACATCAATAAACCATATTTAGCAATTAAGCACACAAACCCGATTCACTCAAGAAACAACCATAATAATGGAAACACTTAAGCCCAGTTCACTCAAGAAACCAATATAGTCAAGAAAACACATAATCCCTGGTTCACTCAAGGAACCGTCACACTTATTAATTACCTGTACACACATACAAAGGGTCTTATAGTCGCCCTCTCACCATGAACTGTAGGGGATGAGCTCTTGTCCATGTACATAAATTAGATTTCTACTACATTTAAACCATCACCTACCTCAATCCAAGCCCAAAATGCTCTATTAAACTTAAGCGTTCCCTTTTCTTGCAACCTCGGCTTGATTATGGTCTAAAAATAGGAATATAAGCATATAATTAATCAAATGACCTATAATATTAAGTATTATCAGCTAATCCCAACCTCCAAAGCCCATTTCATGATCATCCCACCCATTCTAGGGCTTTCCCACTATAAATTCACCTTAAAACTACCAATTCATGGTAACAATAGTGAATTATAGTTATGCAAGTGTAATAATCAATCTTTAACTAAAACCCAAAGGTTTTACACCCAATTTACACCTCTTGAACCAAAATTATAGGTAGGTCAAGTTAAACCTTCTCCAAGACCCATAAACTAGTGATGAATTGAAAAATAAGTTAATAGGGATAAATAACTTATCTTTATGAAGAATCCTAGTGAAAAATAGGTGAAAATCACCCCATATCGCCTAAGTGATACACCTAAATTACAACTCCAATTACGAAGCGTAAGCGATCGTCGTCAAATATAGAACCCAACAGAGGTTGGGGTCGATCCCACAGGGAATAATGTGCAAATTAAGTCGTTAGTGAATTAGATGACTAGTAATCAATAGTTTCCGGTAAATAGGGGGGTTTGTGTGAACAATATTTGATCAAAACAAATAATAATGTACGATGAATAATCAATATGAGAGTGAACTAGGGAAGTGTTCACCATGGCGTCGTAACAATGTCAACTCAAAGCTTAACTGGGCTCTTTCTATATGCATGTCACGATATGATTGAATTAATGGTATCATCTAAATGTTTCTCAACCAAATAGACGAATTTCCTTTTCAATTCTCTTGAACTTGAAAAGGTGAGCTTTCTTATTTCAATCCTAAAACATCAAGTAGATTAATCTAGTTACAGCATTAATCATAAGACGAGAGTTGGTAGTCTCGAATCCTCGTAGTTAATCAAATTTCCCGGTTTTAATCTCTTTACTCAAGCAAATTAAACCTAGGCATGTCCTAATGTTTGAAACCACTAGAAAACGTTAATAATGAATGATTAACAACGTGACAACATAAAGATTGAACCCTACGCTGCCCGGAATCTATATTGCTACTTTCGCCATGGCTCCCACAACCCTAGTTGTGGGAAGTTAGTTACTCATGCTATTAGGAGAAGAGAAGAAAATCATATTCAAAATAGATAGAAGAGATTCTTACGATATATGAACACAAGCTTCAATTATCCAAGAACAAGAAACCAAGATCCCAAGAACAACGGACGAACAAGATGATGAAGAAGAAAAACGTGTAGTGTCGTGTTTTCTCTCCAAAAACTCGCTCAAAAGTCGGCTAAAAATATCCTAGAACTATTGGGTAATCAATTATAAAATAACCCTAACACAAGGTATTTATAGTAGTGCAGGAAATTAAGTCCAAAAATAAAACGTTCGGAATCCGCGTCGCGTTGACGGCCCACCCTGACGGACCGTCACAAGCGTGACTGGCCGTCACGGTGGCCGTCACCACTAGGCAGTGGTGCTGCCTCACTTGACGGTCATCTTGACGGACCGTCACCTTGGTGACTGGCCGTCACGGTGGCCATCACCACTAGGCAGTGGTGCTGCCTCACTTGACGGTCATCTTGACGGACCATCACCTTGGTGACTGGCCATCACGGTGGCCATCACCACTAGGCAGTGGTGCTGCCTCACTTGACGGTCATCTTGACGGACCATCACCTTGGTGACTGGCCGTCACGGTGGCCATCACCACTAGGCAGTGGTGCTGCCTCACTTGACGGTCATCTTGACGGACCGTCACCTTGGTGACTGGCCATCACGGTGGCCGTCACTCTTATCCAGAGGGTCTTTTTGCTCCTATTTCCTTCCGTTTCTATGTTTGTCTCTCTTTCCTGCAAACATAACATAAAACATCAAAAACGACGATGGTTGCTTGAGAACTTACGGTTATTCTTAGTTTAAAGGAGTCAAATATGTCGTAGAATGGCGGCACATCAACACCCTCAACTTAGACGTTCGCTTGTCCTCAAGCAACATGACATAAAAGAAAAATAGTAAGACGACTCAACTAAGAAAACAAACTCGTGTTACTAGCAAATCATGGACCTTCAACAGTTCATTAAAAAAAAAATTTAAATCAAGCCCCCTAGTAGCACACAAATGTATGAAATGTTAACTTGCAAGGATCCAAACATGTTATTCCAATATGATAGAATATTCTACATACATACGCGCAGCTATCCTAACAGTCAGTAGACAATACAGAAATCTTGGTGCCCTCACCACAAAGAAGTCCCACACACAAGATTTGGGACTAGGTAAGGCGCTCACACTCACAAACGATTTCAAACAATGCACATGCGATGCCATAAGCTTGCCCTTACTATTCTA